>PYXC01002776.1:1200000-1620000 GCA_015244755.2 Tenualosa ilisha | reverse complement strand
AGCAGCCGCAGCCGCAGCCCCCGCCCCCGCCACTCCACAGTGACTCATCATTGGCCACCTGTGTGCTGAAGTTCTACGGAGGAGCTAAAGAAAGATGTAAAAGCCTCTTCCCTCCTCTCCACTCCTCCAGCAGTGTGGCAGCTGAGACATGAGGAGAGCTGTGGCAGGTAACATGTCTAATTAGCTGCCCACTAGAGCATGGCATGGAATCTGTTTTCAGGAGGATGCACAGAAGCATGACAGTGTGTGTGGGACCGCTGAGGAGTGAGGGACTGCTTCAAAAGAACACTAGCCACGCTGCAGTCATTCGCTCCATGAGGAACCATTGCACTTTATGGTGAATAAGCCTTGTGCCATCTGCACTGAAGCTGAGCGCTTTTTGCCGGTTGGATTGTGTGTGGCTGGGGCTGTTTGTAAAAACTACAGTCTCTCCACTCAAGTCAAGCTTGAGAGTGCTGTTTTAATTGGCCGGCCCCATGTGCTGACAGGCAAAGCACCTCTCTCTCAAACACAGCTGCTTTACAGTCCCTTGTGTGGATGCGTGCCAGCCTGCTCCTGTGTGCTCACTCGTGTGTGTGTGTGTGTGTGTGTGTCTGTGAGAGAGAGAGAGAGAGAGAGAGAGAGAGTGTGTATACTGTTCGATTTAGTCTGTCAGTCTTAATGAAATGATCTTCAGTCATGTGACACATTAGAGACATTAGGCCTATGCTCAAGGGACCCTCTCAGAGGACTTAACATCCTCCCATCAGCATTGATTAAAGTTGTCTTAGGTTACCATAAAAGAACCATTTGAATAAAAAAAAAAACACTTTTAGTATAGAGAACACGAAAGTCATTATACAGCCACATGAACAATATATCATATAAAGGTTTACATTTACACTAAATGAATCAGGGTTTAGGGTTTATATGGCAATAAATACATCACACATGCATTACCTAATGGTGCAACATACAATCTGATGCCTCTACATCAATTTTGTGTGTGTATATAATTATGCGTATGTACTGTAAATGACAGCAAAGCAATACTAGTATAACTGGTGTTATCTACTGTATGTAACTAAATGTGTGAATATGTTTTCTTTCAGTTAAATAGCAAAAGGGACATTTCTGGTCTGATGGCCATGATCTACCTCCAACTGTGTAAGGATGCCTTATGTCCAGCCCAGCCAGACCTATAGGGCTCCTTAGAGCATCATCTGAGTCCAGATGAAGGAGGCACTTGGCCTTTGACCCCTTTTAATCTGAATGAAAAGACCCCCCACCCCCCTTCGACATTTCAATGACCCCTGTGACCTGCACTCCTAAATTACTAACGGTTTCATTTCCTGAGTGCAGACATTCAGACCACACTCATTCCTGCTCTCTACTGGAGGGAATTCATTTCACCTGTTAGCACAGGGCTCAGACATTGCACAAGCCATTCGTATTAACATCCATCAAAGGGCAAAGGGCAGTGCTTCAAGTAAAGAAAGAAAAAGCATATACAATAACACAAGATGTCATCATATGTAAAGTACATATATGTGTATGTCCATGTATGTATCCTGCTTAATATTCATATAAGTACTGTGTGTGTGTGTGTGAGTGAAACATATTTCAAAATATAGCAAAAATGTCTACTTTCAGGCAAATATGATGACGTATATGATGTATGTATATATTGTCCTATTATTTAATATATATGTACAGACAGTATACAGTATACAGTATATGAATTACACTTTAGCATGCGTAATCTACATCATTTACACACAAAGCTAGCATCAATTTTTATTAGGATCTGGCTAAGGTTAATCTTGCAATTCCTCAACGAATTTTTATGCAAACTGACAGGGTGTGTGTAATTAGCATTATCACTCGGTCAGCACTCAAAATGTTGTGTAAATGTTTTTGCACTTTAACTTTTTCACTCAAGAAAAGTTGATCTGAGATAAAGAGCCTGCAGTTCTCAGCATCTGTCAGACTCAATGAATTTCACTGCTCTCCTCAAGGCTCCTGTCTCTTTCTCAAGTTACTGGGGGGTTAGTCACTACAGTTAGGAGTCAAATGGACACTGGGTTGTGAAAATGCACTGTGACCAGCATTTTCTCCCCATGGCAATAGTGAACCACTCAGTGAATTGGCAATCATAAACTCACTTTTCTGCACACAAAGCTGAGAAAACCATGCTGATCTTTCTACCTCTAAGCATGGATTAGCCACTTGGATTTGGTTGGATACGGTTAAATTCAAATTAAGTTTCCCACCACCTTCAAAAATACTGATGTAACATGACTGCTGAGAACAATGAGAAAATTTAACACAAATTTTTCATCAAATGAAAATGTAACGCTTTTGAAAAACACGCTCCTTTACAAATAGTCCATTCTATAGGAAAGGAGTCAATGCAGTCTCAGTAGCAAATAGGTCAGAAAGACCAAATTGTAATCTCTACTGTATTATTCATATACAGGAATTGATCTTAAATTTACAGTAGCCTACATGATTGTATGTGTCTTTGTGAATTTACAGTAGCCTACATGACTGTATGTGTCTTTGTGAATTTACAGTACCCTACATGATTGTATGTGTCTTTGGCACTACTGGTCTCATTAGGGCAACATTATGTAGACATAATCCTGGCTAGAAGCAAAGTATTCAAACACAGCCCAAGGGCATGGAGAAACACCTACAGTAGAGGTGTTTGTGTAATCAATTTGTGTCTGCCACGGCCAGTGTTGTCTTCTATGCTGTGGTGTGAGGGGTGGAGAGGGGTGCTGGACGGCGGGACAGACTGGTGAGTAAAGCTGGCTCTGTTGTCTGGCTCTGGGTCACTGACATCAGTAGCAGAAAAGAGGATCCTGAACAGACTGTTATCAATAACAGACAATGACCGCAACCTCCTGCACACCACATTCTCCAAACAGAAGTGGCAGTGGCAGACCCCTGTCTCTGACATGCTCAACGGACAGACTAAGGACGCCTTTTGTTCTAAAGGCCATACAGATAAGGTCACACAGAAGAAGAGGAGGGAAATTGCCTGCAGAGTCTGTACTACTCACTGCCATCATATAAAATACCTTCATTTGGGTAACTCCCACAAACACATACACTACCCTAGCTTTGACCAGACTGGACTCTCTTACTGACTATATTAGCCCCTTCAACAGCCCCATTCCCTCCAAAAAGTCTATTGATCTTTGTTTCTGTGTGATAAGGTCTGGATTATTTTATCATATTGTGAAGCCTATTTATACTTGTATATGTAGACAGTATTTGAACTGGTAATGCATCTGCAGTGACACTTTCTTCCTATGGTTACCATAACATCCTCTGCACATTTCCACACCAACCCTTTCACACACATGAACCTGCTACCCTAAATGACAATTACAATTCTTTTGTATAGAAATGACATTTAGAATTTTTTTGTGTAGAATTCTTTTGTGTTATGCTCTGCATGCTACGGGATGCCTGAATTTCCCATGGGATTAAGTCTCTATCTATCTATCTATCTATCTATCTATCTATCTATCTATCTATCTATCTATCTATCTATCTATCTATCTATCGAAGACCAGGCTGTCGCTACAACCACAAAGACCACACCCTGCATGCAGTGCATCAAGTGTGTACAGGACAGTTTGATTTTGTGTGTTAATGCCATAAGGCACCAAATATGCAAGCAATAGAGCACCAAAGCATAAAAAATAAGTCATAGCCTACAGTCCGCTGACAAGCTAGTCTGTTACTTTTGTAATTTGTCTGTTATCTTAGCATTATCTCTATTTATTAAACTGTTCCATCACAATTTTTTTAAAACATTTATCAATACATATTAGTAAAGCTGTTTCAGCATAAGTGACTGCATTTCTTTTTAAAATAATATTCAGACACCTGGGTCTTCACAGTTGTATGTAGCATGTGCTTTTTATTTAACTTCAGTTGTTTGCATTATACTACTTTGCCATGCAAAGGCAAAAGAACGTAATTCTAATTTTGGTCAAAAATGAGTCATCACTTTTGGGACATTAATGATCAGCTTTATTATGTAGACAAATATACTAAATCAATTTTGTTGTTGTTTGAAGAAAATAGTTGTTATATAAAATAGGTGAAAACAGGTGTTTTTTTTTTGTAGTGCTGTCAATTGATTTAGAAATTAATCAAATAATCACATTTTTATTTATTTATTTATTTTGGGGGGGGGGGGGGGGGGGGGTGAAGACATAATATCACACATGCGCGCAGGCTTCAGCAAATTGCCGCTCCTCCTCCCACACACCCAACATGAGGTTGTCACTGGTTGTCTATGACAGGGGTGCCGTAGAGTGACCAACCACATGTTTTTTTTTTACATCTTTAACATCATTTTTTTGCCATCTTACGTCAGTGCGCAGTCAACCTTTAGATAAACACGAACTAGTCTTGCGCATATTTAACTTGTAGTAATTTGTATACTTTACATTACCCACATTAGTAGTTTGCAGCAGCTGCAGACTCTGTGCCTACCGCGTTTGTCAATTGCTGATTTGTCAATTCAAGTGCCAGAGCCTATTGGCTGATGTATGGTGCGCGTTTCCCTTTCGCTGTGGTTTTCCTGTTATGGATCATTATGGTGCGCATGGGTTATTTCGCATAGCAAAATTCACCAAGTTGCTTTGAGTGGAACTAACCACCCTTCGACTACACAGCAGAGTCTAGAAAAGTCCGTTGACATGCTTCATTTTGTTAACATCACTGTTAAAAGACACACTGCATATCTCAACAACCTCGTTGTTCTTACAAAGAATATATCAGGACCATTTACAAGGTTTCGGGGCAGTCAGTTTATGTACTGTTAACAAGAAATTTTTTCATGACTTGCAACAAAGCACTGCCTGCTGACGAAGTACTGAATTTAAAACATTATTAAACGATAGGCACAGTACAATCGGAAAATCCTGCCGCTGAATTCAAAACAATGTCTTAAATTATTTACAAAGTCTATACAGTGGACTAGCATGTTGCTAAAGTGCCTACAATGGGCTGAAATACACCAGCAAACAAAAAAAAGCTCGACGAGTCATTGCCCTTGTGGTGTGTGTAAGTGAGGAGGACTGGCGGGTGGTGTTTTTTTCTCTCTCTCTATCTGTGTTTAAATAGGACAATTAGTCATTATATAATCGGTAAAAATATCTGATCCAGTTACTAATTATAAGTAATTTCAAAGATAGCTTTTGCACATACAAAACAAATTAGGGCAGATGTTAAAATTAAAATGGTAATACTACTAGGACTACTACTACTACTACTTAGGCTATTATATTACTACTAACAATAAGCTTAATTGGCTACAACTGAGATTAATTTTCTTGCAAGTCTTGAGAACAAGCAAACTTGAACAAGCAGCATTTTTTGTTTGTGTTAGTTCAGTATATAATCATGGTTATAAAGGTCTTAATGTAAGTTCAAATATTAATGTTTATAATATCATATTAACCCTAATTATACCAAAATCACTAGGTTTGACATAGTTCATCATTGTTATCATACACTAGGCCTAGATTTAGGCATATGGCAGCAGAAAAATACACAACCAAATAGAAATGATCACTTTCTGCCTTGGTATGACCCATTACGTTCTACAGAAAATGCAAAGGCAGAGTACAGTAACTTCCAGATAAGTGTTTGATAAGTGAGTGTGATGAGGGTCCAGGGTAGGTGCAATCATGCTGCAAATGATGTTCCTCACAAGTCGCTTAAAACATTTACTCACAATGGGAGTGAGTGCCACAGGACTTTTTACTTTTCTTTGGTACATTGATTACTGGTATCTAGATGACTAGACTAATGTTATGTCGTCATTGTGGAAGTGGCTGGTGGGAAATAGCTAGAGTACTTAAGGTGGTTGCTCAGCTGTTGCCAGAGAAAGCAGTCACATACTCTGGACAGTTGGTAAATTATGATTTATTGTACTAAAAGGCTGATAAAGCACTAATAACTTGCAGAAAAAGTTTCAGCAGTTGATTTGTTTGATAGTTTGATCAATAGAGATCCGGGAGTTCCATTCTTTTACTGTATTATTACGTCATCATTTTGATTAATGTCAGCAGTGAAGTTGGTCTAAGAATTAATGTAGGCTACATGAATGGCGCCAGTTGCAAATTGATGCTAGCAGAGTTAAATGCACACTTTACTTCAGATGAAATTGAATACAGTAACTCTAAACTCTGAACAAAAAAACAAAAACTCTAAATAATTCTAACAGTACAGACTTATACAATGTCAAGCCATTTTGTTAATTTGCCTAAAAAGACTGCAAGACCGTATTATCTGTCATCACCAATTACATTGTTGGATGATGAGCCGTCTCTACTGTAACAGTAATGCTATCCTCTGCTGTTTAACTAAAATAAAGCTGTGGTGGTTGTTAATGGATTCAGCCTAGAATCTGTACATTAGTTTAACTTTTGCAATACAGCATCACATGGGCCCTACAGCTGTCAAAAAGTTGGAGTAAAGATAAGCTAAGGCTGGTGTCTGTCTTGACATAATAAACCTTCATGTAAGAAATCTCCATTTATGTTATGTATAGTCTAGCATAACCAGTTTAGTGTGTGGATGTAGCTAGCCACTGACCACCACGCACCAACCATCCAACAAGGCCAAGTCAGTTCTAAGACAGACATTTGATAAATTTTGCAACAGCATAATGCATATCCTTTGAATGTCCAATTTGAAGCTAATCTAACCTCACCACGGTTATCTTTCACTTTACCACTACTGAATTAATTTGAAAGGCACGAACTCTTACAGAAACATAGGCTACACTTACTCACTTTTAAAAGGCAATCATCAAGCAAGTGTTAATTAGTATTTTTAAATGTCTAAGGCTTGGCACTGCACTTTACTGCCAGTGCAATTTGGAGTGTTGAGTGAAATCCGCTCCCAGATCTCTATGGACCCCATTATTGTTTGCAAACATTTCATTCACCAACATTCCAAAAAATTCTAGTGGAGGCAGAAAGCCACCAGATGCTAGTGGAAGCAATACAAAACTGACCGTTTTAAGCAGTGTCTTTTAATGCTTTCTCAACAGGTAATCCTAAATTTTATAATTTTGACATAATCTATCAGATGTATATTAAATGAGATCTAACTACAACAGTGATCCTGTGTGCCTTTCAATGTTTAAAACAAGCACTTTTTACAGAAAAACACTTTATCCTACGGTAAACAGGCTAGCGGGTTATTTGGTGATGAGTTGGGCTTTTAGGCAGAGTTTTAATAAAAAAAATTAAAATAAGTATGCGACAAGAGCCAAGTCAAAGTCATTGAAATTAAGTGGTAAAGTAACGTTTCTTCTTAAGACTGGAACGATTGTCTGCCTCCAGCATGACGTTACTTCAAAAGGGGTCTATACAGAATGTAGAAAAGACTGTGGAATGTTTACATCAACAACAATAGGAAATTAATTTTCAATGGGAATTTTGTGTTTCGCTCGTTTAGCACTGATATCACAAAAAGTATAAATGTTACATAAAAGAAAAATGCATAGCACAAGCCACCATTTGTAGACCTCACAACAGTGGTTGGATGAAGCTTCTACATTAAACGGTTGAAGCTGTATAAATCACACAAAATTGGTCAGTGGAATAACAAAAAAAAGCCACTTAATAACAATACAGTGCATTACTCTGAGTGCACTGTAATAATAATGTCCCTGGACAAAAACACAGACTAAGAGAGGAATGAACAAACACAAGAAAACCTGCCAAAAGTATTAAAGGCATTACAAAGAACTGACAGCAAAAGACTGAATAAGAGTTAAAGTAGATGAGGAAAGCAGCCAGAGTACAGCTTAAAGTTTGGAGTTATGGTCTGAAGGACTGGGAGAGAGTTCCAAAGCTATGTAGCAGCTAGACTGAATGCCCTAACACCCTACTGAGGGCATTACAGCTGTGGCCAGAGGGCAAGAATTAAAAAGGAAGTTTTTTTAGTCAGCACATTTTGGTACAACATAACATACTGTGAACAGGCTCAAACAAAAACAAATCAGATACTGTTAAATGAATGCAGAGAAGACAGACTTGTTAGCCCATTCATTGGAAAATGGAACACAAACAAAAGAGGCCTTGCTGAATTCCCATATGTACCCCCACTATAAATGATAAAAAAAAGCTCTGTGTTATGCTCTGACCTTAATTTTGAACACTGCATTGAAAACTATTGTTGCTAATTTATCTACTGAATTGAGAACACAAAATGTCGTGACGTTTAAAATCATCTATTGGAGCTGTTCATAATGCAGCCAAAATGCTTACATCAATCATAAAGATCTTACTTACCCTTGTGCAATGCAATGTATGTGTGTATGTATGTACTTTTGTATGTGTGGAGAATGCTGTACTGTATGTATCTGTGCATGAATGGGAAACACAGTAAGAAGCAACAGTGAATTAATAAATCCACACATGAGATTACATAATGGGTGAAATTGTGATCACATGATCAAGTTTAAGTTGTGTAATTCTAAAGGATGTCACCGCATACACAGTCATGCACTACCAGATGACCCCTACATGAGCACACAATTATGCTTTAAAGTGTAAAGTGTGTTATCAATCTTAGGAGAGGGGATAGGTTGGTTTTTAGAATGATGCAATGACACACTGCATTTTCTCTAGCTGGAAGAGAACGTACAGCCCAGACAGAGGCTGCCAGCAGACTCCATCTTCACATGCACTAACCTTACAGAGCAGCAAGGCAAGGAGGAAGGAGACACCCACCCAAATTTAAGAAGTCTAATGTGAAGGAATACAGAGACAGAGGGTGAGTGAACAGAGAGAGAGGAAAGCAAAAAGCAAAGAAATAGGTAGAAGGTCTAATGGCAGCTGATAAAACCAGTACCCAAAACACCCAGAGGGTTCTAATGAAATGTGCAGTGATTACACAGGGGCGGGAATAAATAAAGCATACAGGACAAGAGAGTGAGAGCAAACACACTTCAGAGAGACACTGAATTCTGTGGCTGAGCAATGACTCCCTTCTCCATCTTACTGTCAAACTGGGAACTGTCAACCATATAGGAGAGTCTGCTCTGTTGAAGAATGACAGGGACTTCTTTCTGGCATACAGTCGGCACACAGGCAGCAAGCATGACAGCTGCAAGTGACACACCAATATCACAGTGCAGCAGCCAAGAGAACTCAAATTCACTGCCACCTTCACAGTGAGGGCTGAATTTTCCTGATTAGCTGCATTTAGCATCTGCACTTGAATATGGGGCAAGTGCCCGTTCATGAGACTCAGTGCCAGTTCATGAGACTCAGTGCCAGTTCATGAGACTCAGTGCCCGTTCATGAGACTCAGTGCCAGTAATGAGGTGAAGGACCAAAGTTCAGTCAGAGTCAACCATTATAGTCATTAAGGCTGCCAAAATGTGTCCTCGCTAAAGGTTTCAGAAACGTTTCACTCATGTGCTGTCAACCACATCTCTCAATTTGCTCTCTTTTTAACAAAGGCATTTCAATTCTCCATATTCTGGATCAGAGGTCACCGTAGATTGACAAGTCAGCAGATGAGTAAACAGCTGACAACAACCATCAGATTGTAAAGTATGACTGTAGCAAACCTTTCATTTTGCAAGCACAAAAATGCATAAAAATATCAAAACTATTAAAGCGCGTGGTAGACATTCACACAGTGCTCAAGAGTAATTTCACATGTTGAAGTTAAATTCATGTTTCATGTTTAAAGGATATCAGGTCAGTTTAAAGGATATCAGGTCAGTTATGACAATTGAGGAACAATGGCTGTAAATTGTGATAATGGAGTACAAATAGAATATACAGCATGTTTAGACATTTCTCTCATTTGTATTTGGAAATGAATGATGTGCTTACATCAACATATACAGGAATAAATGGATGAAATTAATGAGAGATCAGTTAGAACATGGAAACATAGTACTAAGGCAATGAGACCACACAAGAAATTATTTCCACATGCCTGAAAATCTGTCTTTTATTTATATCTTATTTGCAAAGTTTAAGCAGTTCCACATCATCAAGAATGTGAACAACATTTCTCTCTTCAGGTAGTGTGTTTCAAGCAGCACTGTAATTCAAGCAGAGGTCTGCACGGTTTTTAGAAATGAGTGACTGTTACTTCAACGACAGCCAGCATCTGCCTACATATATTTATAAACATTAAAAATATATTTTTACCAAGCCAACCACAGTGCTATTTATAAGGCAGAGCACACTCTGCAGACTACTGCTTGCTCACACTCACAGTTGGTGTACAACTGCTATTGTGTTCATTGCAGGAGGATATGCAGCATATCGCCTTCCCCAACATAATCACACCCTGTCTGCAAAGACAAATATAGCATGGGAACTTGTGTGGTAATATACACCTCTATTTCCAGTGTCCGGCTGCATTCAGCACCAGTCGAGGAATGACTACAATGTAGCAGCCCTATAGCTTAACAGACTCCACAGGCCTCCTACAGAACACTGTGTTTATGTTGTGAAAAGCTGTCTCCAAACCAGGTGTTCAGTTGAGTCAAACAAGCACAATAATGGGATGGCCATCTTGGCTACTTACACAAAGAACAGAATTTCACTAAATTCTATGTGCTGGTGTTAAATACAACTTATTCAAAACAAGACAAATGTTTTATGAGGTCAGGATTCCAGCAAAAACCATGTTAGTTTCCACACATGAGATTACATTGTTATTAGTTTTCAATAGCAGCTTTCAGGCTCTGAGATCGACTTGCTTATGGCCAAGCATTTGTGTGCACAAGTAGCTGCATTGTGAAGGAAACCCTGCTGAGGTAGTGCACAGGCTCTACACATGTCCCTGGAGCACTCCACACGAGTGCCCAGCACCTAGTTCAGGCCCAGAGTTGTGCATCAAACTGCCTTTTGTGTGTTCATGTATGGTCACATTCTGAGACTATACTAACACTCCCTAAATGCATGTGAATATTGCGTCTCGCCTTCATCATGTTAATGATGAGTCATATTGATTTTGCAAGCCAATATACATTCTTCCTCATGGGACCAGACTTGTGGGAAGAATAACTAGGTAATCATGTTGTGATCATTGATGATGACATCAGTGACGATAATGATGATGATGATGATCAAGTCACTCCAGTAGAAGCAATAGCACACTAATCTTCTCATCCACACACCAAGTCTTTCCTCAGTAGTAATCTAAAGAGCCAAATGCTCCTTTGGGAAGGACTGAAAGGGCTGAACTGTAAGGAGGGCCACACTTGGTACACTATGTTATTAACCAGTTCAGCTGGCACAGATTTCAACCACACCACCTGTACAACATTATTCACTCTACCATGGAAGCAAAGAAAAAAACTCCACCTGCCGTACAATAACTGGCGGAAAAAGAGCACCAACAATATGGGGTTCAGGTGCAGATGTGTCTGAGTGTGCACTCTACCTGTAGAACACCATGTGAGCCTCAGGGGATCTTGCACTACGGATTCTTCACTTCAGGGGGTCATTAACAAGCCAGTATTGGCTCATGCTAAATGGCCACCTCTTCTCTCCTCTGCAGCACAATCTATGCATTCAACTGAGTAATCAGAGCCTTTCAGTAGGAAGAGAATTGGGCCAGCTCAGCCCTGAAGCAACCCTAAGGAACTGGGATGTCATGACCCTGATTGCACATCACACCCCACGATGTCTAGGTAGCACAGAGAGACATAGATATACATGTGACAGGGCTGAGCATCTCCCGAAGGACACTCCTCAGCAGAATGTGCTGTTCATTTGAATGCAGTTGCAAAGTGAGACTCAAAAGTACATTTGTTGTGTTCTTCCAATTCAGATTTAACTCCTAAATCTCCAGAGACAGAGAGCACATTTTGTGTCCAGAGCATCACAGAACATGACTGTGCTGGCAAATTGCACACTAACGTCACTTAGTGGGCTTTTCATGCTGTCTGTGCATATCTATTTGACACATTCCACTGGTGAAAGGTGCTGTGGCCTCAAAAGTTCCAGTTGCTAAGCAACAAACCAGAGCCGGCACTGTGAATGATGATCATGGCACAGCTCACAAACATCTTTGCTGGGGCTGCTATACACTGCGCTTACAGACTGGAGTCAACTTGTTCCAGATAAAAATTGAACATTCAGTTGAACGCCACTGAACATAACTGAACTGGTCTGATGTACCATAATGGTCTTCTGACAAAAAAAAAAATCGATTCCCATCTTAAAGCATGTGCAAATGCAACTGCTACAAGGATTGTTTCCAATACAACTGCGCTTCTCATGCAATCAGCAAGCATAGCCCTTCTAATCTATATGAATATGAAACTGTAACCAGAAATATTTGTCATGATTAGAAAAGTAATCAACGTTGTTTAAACTGCAGGGAAAGAGATGCAAGAAGAACTATGAATGTTGATGCATCTATACTGAATCATATCACTTACAGTGACACCTCAATATCCTGTCTACATTAGGCTACTTGACGACTTTGACAATAAACACCATCAACATCATACTCATGAACATTAAAGCACAACTGTGAATATGTTCACATCTACAGCTCTTCTCATCACAGTAGCTGATATCCTGAAGGGCACAAACAAGGACAAGCAACATTTCAGACAGAGAAGTCTGGAGGTTTGTAGCTTTATACTGGATGATAAGTATTTTTAGCAGAATATCAGACATCCTCCAAATGAGCACATCCTCAATTCATTCAAATGAAAAGAGGAACTTGTGAGGCACTAAAGAGAGAAGACCTAGGAGAGGACAGCTAAAAGAGGGTGCAACAAGAGGGCACCCAACTGCAATCCTAATAGCTTGACTGTCTAGGATCTCTGGCTCATGGCAGCATTCTAAGAGGTGGCTGCACTGGGACACAGTAAAACTGCAGCAGCTCATCTCTCTTCTCCTGGTGCCTGTGTGCTGCAGTGCTAATGGAGACACTCGGCTGTGCAGCCCAAACAAACAACAGCAGCTGATCAAAGCGTAGGCAAGTGTCAGGCAGTCGCCTCGGTGCATGCTAGCAGGAGCCTACCGAGCCCACTGCTTCATCCGGAGCATGTCTGTCTGTCATATGGTGGAGTAGGCAACACTATCTCACTGCACACATGGCCAGTTCACAGGCCTGCCATGGCACCAGCATTTTACTCACAGCAAGGGAGCAAACAGATGAGGACAGGAGAGTCACCATTTAACAATGTAATTAATACAGATGCTTGATTTCACTGACTATTATTGGTTCATATTTTCATTTTCAGCCTTTAAAAGTTATGTTTGAAAAGGGCTGGTTCTTTTTACAGCATATACATGAGAAAGTGTTCTTTTTATTCTATCCCAAACACTGCATGCTCTGTAGTATGGGCAGAATAGAGAGAGCAGTTTTGTTTCAAGAACATTGAGATCCACTGTCCCTGACCTAGTTATCAAACACCTCCACATGAGCTTTTCATTCCACAAGGACTAACACACACACACACAAATAAAACTGTGTGTGTGTAAGAGAGAGAGAGAGCGAGAAATAGCTTTGCACTACCACATATTATTCCTACATATGAACTACTAGATCTTTATATAAAAACACTACATTAAAATAAGACAATAATACGTAACCAAATGTTGTACTGCAGTGTCCTGTGCTAAGCCATTTGACAGAACAGAATTCTCTATGGCTGCATAGTTGCCTTAAGTGCAATAAGGGCATTGATCATGGCTTAGACTCTTTTCAGTGAACATAGCACAACACTTGAACACATGAACACATCCTGCCTATGAAAACATCAAGCTAGGTCACTGTTTTAAAAACAACTACTAAAACAAGTCTGAAACTGTAAATCTGTTAATGTGAGAAAGACAATCCAGGAAGTTCTCGAATCTTCCCTTTTATATTTTGTCAAATATTTCAGAAAAATTCCACATTGAAGGGGGCCAATGCTAGCCTGGTTGTACCACAGTAGTACCTGCTCTCAATATCAAATTTCTCCACATACTCTGGAAACACATCTGTTTCCCCCAACTAGAAAAATCTAGCAGCCAATCAGCAAACAGGCTGACTGTGCAAGCAGTGAGTTTCAAAGTGCCAAAGTCAGACCATAACATACGTAACCACCAAATGTTAGCCACTGTTTGAAAGCAGCTCCAAGTTCAAACAAAGTGCCCAGCCACTGGAAAGTAAACCAAAAGTAAACACATGTCCATTATGGGGCTCCAGAGTGTTTGCACCAAGTGAATGAGTCTGGTCCGTCACACAAGACCAATGCGTCTTCATGCAATTAGTACACTGGATTTACCACATGGCTCCTATAAAGGCTTCCGCACACCGCTCCGACATCACTGCAGAGCACTATTGAATTTGTCAATTTCGCTAGCTGCACACCAGCAGAGCACAGCACACAGCAAACATAGCACAGTAGCCTGTGGAATCACCAATGGATTTTCTTGAACAGCTCTGACAAAATAGACCTCAATCGACAGGCGGCGTGGGGATAATGTACAGCTGTTATGTGTGATGTGAAGAAATCTTCCTAAAATGCATTGTGAAATGAGAATAGTGGAAGTAAAGTTCTTTTGTACTTAATAAACACTGTATCCAAATAGATACCCAGTTAGTAAGTAAAGAAATAACTGCTTGAATACAAAAGATACGGTAGCTCATTGTAAGTAGCCTATTTGTAAGGTTCAACTCTGTTCCATGAGATTGGATGAGTAAAACTTCCAATGCTTTTTGAGGAGTATGTATCTGGGGCTGGTTGGCCTGTAGATTGATTAAATAATTATCTGCACTAAAAAGGCAACAGTTTACTTGTGAGGTGTCTAAATGGCCTTTGTAACTTCTGTCTACTGTCTCTCTCTTTCTTTCTTTCTGTCTTTCTTTCTCTCTCTCTCTTTCTCTCTAACATAAACACACACAAAATTATTCACAACAAATAAAGGAATAGCACAACTTTAGTGTCATTAATGATATGTATATGTGTTTTTTAAGTTTCTCCACAGAATATCAAACATAAGAAGATTTTTAATCAAAATGGGTCTCATTCAACAACTGTTCTTACGAAGAAATCTGTTCTTAAAACCCACTAATGCAGTTTTCACAGACTCTTAGACATTCACCAGTGTTTACTAAGCGGGACTTGAAGAAATGGGATTCATCATGATAAAGAAGCTATGAAAAATTTTGAGGTTGATGAACACCTTTGTGAATCTGCCTAAGAATTTTCTTAGGATCTTCTTAAGAAAAAATGTAAGAAAATTCCTAAGAATATATAGCTGAATGAGGCCCAGTGTTATTTAGGGCACAGTAAGAAATATATTTTAAGTTTAATATTAAAAATGCAACAGTTTCATGTTGTGGCCCCATTTTTATCTGTCGTCCACAGGAAGTTAAATGTATCATCTTCAATAAAATATTCACTAGAAAGGGGTGTCCCATGGCGTGAGCAGTTCTTGACCTACTGTACTGTACCTCCAACTAGTAAAATGTAATAACTCCTCCATACACATCCAGAAGATGTGACACTTACAACTTGCAACACTTATAACAATAATTGTTAAATAATGATCAAAACATAACTCTACCTGATGGGTGAGTGCATGGCACATTCATGAAACTGTACAAAAATATTCCATAACATATCTATGCATAGTGAAGAAACATTCATGCATTACATTAATATGAAGCACTATGCAAAGTAAATTTCTTCAAAATACAAGTCCCCCTTTGCAGTCATATTTTAACACTGGCACTTGGTCTTGCCCTCTTTCTGCAGTGCAAAAGTGTAGTGATTGCCTATCTACCTTAACACTGTTATTGAGGGCTGCCACTGGCAAGGTAGGTACTATCTTAACTCAAACTAGTAATTGTGAGGAGGGTAGGGCCCAACTGAAAACTATATGAAATCTCAAAGGTCTGAATGGTAATGTGTTGCCCTCAGAGTAGGAGAGCACTTTTTGCCAGCTCACCTGTGGTGCATAAGTTCAGCCCCTGTCAGGAGAGGCAGCAGTGATCAGACAGTGTATGAACAAGTCATACACATACAAAACAAGAAGTTACATGAATGGAGCCAGCTGTCTCATTCACTGTCTCAATACTAATATGTGATGTATAGAATTATATGATATAAAAAATACATTATGTACAGTAGTGCATAGATTTTTTTATTTGAAAATATATTATTCCATAGATATGTAACTTGGTGTATGAATGTTAGGTGATTATGAAGCATTGATGCATAGATCATGTAAGGGTTTATGAATTCACTCATTCTCTCATTAATGCACTCCCCCGTCAACTAAAGTGGTACCCTTCTTCTTTCATTCCCACTCAAATGAAGACAACTCTACACCCTCTGTATAACATCAATGGTATAAAACAATTTCAACATCAATCCAAAACTAGCAGCAATGTAAAACTATCAGATCAGGAATGACCAATACTTAATCGTTGGTAAAGAGCCAACTACTTTTGGCCTACTTTTTCAAAATGTTACACAGAAATATGGTACGTATGTAACAACTCTGTCAAATGTGACTGTTACTTATAAATCAACGTATCATCTGTAATATATTTGTGTCCAATAATATAGGGTTGCCCACATTTCCCTTTGTAATCTGTATGGCCAGCTCATCTGTAAAGCCAGCAGAGGGGCCCACGCCACACACCTCCACCAGATGGCTTAATGACCTCCTCTAGGAGTTAATGTTAAAGAAAACACAAGTATGCGTTTGCCTCAGAACTCTGACTTTTAAGTGTGCAAGTGAGATTTTTAGAAGTGAAAGTAAACATCCCTCACCCTTGCACCCCTCTTTGTACACTAAATGAACACCCAGCCAAGGACTTCAATGACATGGCAGCACTGGGGAAAACAACAATAAACAAATGACAGAGGGAAAAAGGGTCTTTGCTCAATACTGCTATTCTCAGCAGAAAAGCGTATTGATAGTGGATTGGGTAAGTAATAGGTCCAATAGCAGCAGGACTGAACAAACAATAAAAAACTGGGCTGTTCTCCAGAGGCATAAAGGCAAATATATTTCTCCTCTTAGGGGGTAGGATCACCCAGCCAGACCAAGGCATTTGCTGCAAGCCTCCTAAATAACTGTAAATAGACTTTTCATAGAGGGCTTACCTTTTGTTGTGCAGTTATTGCTGAAGCTGACTGCCCAAATGCCCATTTAACTCATCATGTGATGTCCCTGAGAATGATAAAAGAAAAAAGGTCTCCTTAGGATATACAGTTTTTATGAAAAGATTAACACCTAACTATGCTTTGATTCAGTAATAGGTATTCTTGTAACAAAATGAACTTCTACACTAGAGATGGCTGCAAACAGTCTATGCATAGAGAAAGGCATTATTTGAGATGAAGCACTACTCTGCAACTGTGTCACATCAAGACTGGTCAGCAATGTCAAACCAAATGCTAATGCGTATCAACCCATCACTCCAGGGCTCCATGGGGCTATCTGCTGCCAGTATTGAGCCTCCATTGGAGGCTCCTCTTTTCCACTTACGTAATTATTATAAACAGTCAATTAATTCTACACTCTAATTGAACTGAGTCACCCCTGTGGAGGGCTACTACTTGTTCTGTATTTTTAAAGAGGCAGACCTCTTTTGGTCAGTTCCACTTAGGTCCGTCCTGTGTCCTCGGCTACATGGCTAGAAGAGATAGCATCTTGCAAGGCACTCTAATGGCTTTCGAACTTGTTGTTTGAGTCTGCCATTAGCATTATCAAGTTATTTATTCGCCGTGGTTCTTTCCACTGGCAAGCATTTTCCACTGCTTGGAGTGTAAGAAAGTGCTAGCTGTGATTTTCCATCATTCCGGCTGAACAACACAGTCTCCTTCCTGAAGCTAGGACAGGCACAGCAAAGCTTTTTCCTCTTTTTCACGTTTAATGCGTATATTGTACAGTTGCATGTATTTTCTCATAACCAATGAAATACACTGTAGATATACAGAGTACATATACAATTAATAACAATTAAGTCTTTCCATAACCAACAGATTGCACAACTCATCACAACAATGGCAAGCCTGCAGCACAGGAGCCTCTCCTAATGACCTCCTCCCTATGAAGTGTCAAGGCAAAAACCCTGGTGTGTTTAGGCTCCAGAGGTCTAAAAGGCTCCCTGGGCCAGTGAGTTGAACAGTGCTGCGGGCATACTAAGCAGCCGTGTAGCCCAGGGCAAGGCAGGGCAAGGCAGGGCAAGGCAGTACAGCGCAGTGCACATGAATTCAGCTTGATGCATGCATGCCTGCGGCAGCAAAGACAGGGCAGGCCACAATAGAGAGCTAGTTACATGACACTTCCTTCTATCTGATCTAAGCAGACAAGTGCTGCTTTAAGTGATTATTGCTGTGTGAGAAGTATTTTGGTGCAACGCAAATGATTGCATTCCTTGTTTGATGTCTCTTTTCACTGTTGTGTAAATGAAGGGGTAGGTTTGAGTCATTGTAGATTAAAGCAAATATTGGGTGGTTGGGCATTATTCCATTTCACAACCAAATTACCATCTCTCTACTAACCTATTAAAAAACATGTCAATTTCTTAACAGTGCAGAACAAGCTAATGTGCCATGGCACCTGAAGGACAGGCAAGACAAGCTTCAGAAGGGGTTTGCCAATGGTAAAGGATTGATGAAATGTGTCATAACTGCACTGTGTGCAGCCCTCAGCACAGCCACAGCTGTTAGAGAGGGAAACTATTGATCAGACCTGGGGTGACCTTCAGTGTGAGTTTGATCAGTAGCTAGTGACTGGAGATATCCCCAGGGGCTGTGGATATGCCACCCAACCCACCTCTCCAAAGACCACTCCAGCCTCTAGTGTGAATTAACACGGGGAGCAGCCCAAACTTCACTAGCTATTTACACATGATCAGACACCAGCAAAGAAAAAAAACTGTTGGATATTCTCTTAGAGGAATACTAGGCAACATTTTTAGGTCACTTTACCAGCCTCTCAGCTTCAAAGGTTAAATTGTTCTTCACAAGGTGAATGAAGACTCTTTCAGCACCCTCTATTGCTTCATCTCACAGTTGCAGTTTGAAAACGCGGGTCATGCTAAATGAAACCTAAACCGAAGGAAGCTGAAATTACGTTTATTACCTTGTCAGTCAACATAACTCCACGAAAATGATCACTGGTCCCTATGTTTTGGTTTGCTAACAAATCAGTATGGATTGGTAAGGATGTAAAATTATGACGCTATCTTTTTCTTCTTAAATCAGAGCATGAAGGGGGAGCTCCAGAAGTAAAAAATCACAGGCTTGCTTGGTACTGCTTTAACTAAATATAGGGGAGTTGGTAAACAGTAGTATTCTTCCACCCAGAAGTATCTTATCGCTATCTCTATGTGTGTGCCAGTTACTCACTCACTCAACTCCCGACTCATATACAACTTCCTAGACAATAAGGAAATGTGAAAATGCTCTTTTACATTTATAAGACACTTTTATCCACAGCAACTAACAGCTGTCAACTATCAATTACATCAGGGCCTGTCTCCACCTAGAGCAACTTAGGGATACATCAGGGCCAATCTCCGCCTAGAGCAACTTAGGGTTACATCAGGGCCTGTCTCCACCTAGAGCAACTTAGGGATACATCAGGGCCAGTCTCCACATAGAGCAACTTAGGGATACATCAGGGCCAGTCTCCACCTACAGCAACTTAGAGTTACATCAGGGCCTGTCTCCACCTAGAGCAACTTAGGGATAAGTGCCTTGCTCAAGGGCACAACAGTGGCAAACCCACAATTTCCAGGCTACTAACATGCTAGCCAGGTACCTTAACCACTACACCACCACCGGCCCACTGCTCTTCCTCTTGTTCCTACCACAATGTCAGCAGCATGTTGCATGGGACACCAAGTGTCACCCCAACAGTTGGTCAGTCAGGCTACTGACACAACCAAGGCCTACTGTCCTGTTAGCTCTTTGTCATTTCACTGCACACGGCTGTGAGGATGTCACTGTGTGTATGTGCATGGGCCATAGCTTAGCTGGATATTTGACTTAGAACATGTCACTCAAACTGATGGGAAAAATAATGAGCACTTTTTCATCATGTCCTGTGGAAGCGGCTGTACCAAATGTCTCCCAGACAGCAGTCGGTCCCACCATGCCCCTCTGGGGAGGACAGGAACACAACTGACTTTCAAATGCCATTTACTGGTACATGAGACAGACCACAGCACAAAAAAATGTGAGAAGTTTAGGAATTTCAGGTGATAGAAGACTATGGGATGTGTTATAAACATTTATGTGGTGCCATTGTCTTGCTTATCCAAATATCCCTGGAGTTGGATGATTCACTCCCCACATGGCATTTTGCTAAAGAAACTAAAACATCAGGATTACAACTCCTCTAAGGCACAATAGCCCTAATCTAATGCAGGATCATTGTCTTAGTGCCATTTGCAAAGCATGGCAATTCTATGCCTTCTCTGAGATGGTCTACTCAATATACTGAAATCAGTTGTATAAAATTATGAAACACCAAATTTACAGTTTGCTGTTAACAAATAAGATGGAAATTAGTTCTTTAAGCAAATATTTCCTCCAAAACAACGTTTGGCAAGCAGATGACCTATAGTTTATAAATAAAATAAATAGTGCATGCCAGGCATTAATAGCCATTACATAATTCAGTCACTGATGGTCTACAAGAGAAAACTGCAGAACCCTGAAAGTATTTCTATTTGTATTTAAAACCATCCATTTAACTACAATGGCTGACTTAGTGACAGAAAACTATATTTGGCTGTTTGTGAGGATGAATATGATGTTTTAGTAAAATGTAAATACATTGTGGTTCTTCATGCCCTGATCTTATTTCTGATTTTCTGATATTTACTTTACACCTCATTCATATCTTGGCTCCTGACAAGCTTGGTCCCACACATTTTATTTTCCATTTTAAAGGATCACCGCCTTGCTTACAAAGTTTCCATTTACTTCAACAGAAGTGCGAGGCCCTGCTGGCCTTCCCAAGAGATGAAAATGATCCAGTGGTGTCTACGCACACCCCAGAACCATGCCCCTCATCCCTTGGCTGTGCTGTCAAACTTCTCCTGCTCTCAGGGGAGAATGTCCAGACCTGTCTGTCAAGTGTACACACCATTTCATTTGGGGATTACATTTGTTACAATCTTGGTCTTGGTCAAAATGGGTAATTTCTCAGAGATCAGCACGACTGCAGACCACATCTCATATAGAAATCCAGGATAACGTTATTATGAAACTAAAATGGCTATTCATGCATGTTATGTAATGCTACAAATCAATGAGATTAAAATAAGACTATCCACAAGATGTACCCAAGCACTTGCACCAGCATGAGCATATCCTTTTATCAAGATATGGATAGACTAATGCCAAGGGCTATGAACAGTTATGATCTCAATATTTACAAAGCAATTTAAAATACTTTTTCACAAAAATACCAATGCATTTGTCAAAGTGAAAATTTCTATTGTATTTACATCCAATATAATAATTTAATGATAAAGTATAAATAAATTAATAAAATTTGCTGTTAAACATCAGCCTCATTAAGTCAAAAATATAAGCCACAAAATACATTTCAGATGTAATGACCAAGCCAAGCCAACTCAGCAATTTGTCTTTCCAACATGAAAACACCTTGTGTCATAAAAAACAAATGCAGAAACTCTACTTACTCTGAAATATCTGAGAAAGCCTGGCATATCTACATGAACATCCTGTAGGGCCGCTGGCACCTAAAAATAGTCAGTTGGGGCTCAAGCACGGATCACGCTTTTCCACGCGGACAATGCATTTGTCATGAGAAAGCCCATTCCGAGGCCAGAAAAGCCGGCTGCAGATTCCCTGCGGGGGCCCAGGCACGGCCATTATGGGGCGGGTGAGTGAGCGTGGCTGCACATGCCTACATCTGAGGCGGGCCCAGCCTCTGCACCATCCCATAAGGTCAGAGCGGAACAGCTGCCGTGCGTGACTGCCCCATCAGCAGGTGCCTGTGCTGAGCCCAATGTGCAACCATTCACCGGCCTGTCATTTAGTGCCCTTGGTGACACGACTTTAGCACCATCCTCTACCCACACTACCACTATGGAAGGAAAAACCAACTTACATATCTATGGTAGAAAAGGTTATTAAATGACACAAAATGTCAGAATACAACATATTTCCCTATTTAAGTGTCCCCTTTAGTAATAGCTTATCAGGGATGGAAGTATTCTTATTAGTAACTCTTGTTGTGTTGCTGTGATGGCAGGGGGACTGAGGGTAGCACTATGAGAGGCTCTGTCGTCTGCTAAATATTTGACTAGCACATGAGGTGCTTTTCACTGGAGGTTTTAGTGTTTTTCTTTTTTTCCTGTTACAGTTAGAGCTACACTGTGGTCAGGGTCTTCAAGGATATGTGCCAATTGTTGCATCGGACTTCCCATGCCCTTTGAATAGGAGTTGGACATCTCTCACAGGAAAAGCACTCTTTAAATAGCCACCCCCCCACACCCTAAAACACTGCTATTAATAGCAGCCTACATGGGCTTTTCACTTTTTCATTGGGGTACTCAGAACCTTCTGATTTTCTCAGCGCAGCAACTTCTAGTGCATTTTCAGTAAGAAATACTAAAACTACCCCCTACTCAAAACACACACACACACACATACACACACACACACACACACACACACACACACACATACACTCATACACTTACAGTAAATACAGTATCTCACAAAAGTGAGTTCCCCCCCTCACATATTTGCAAATGCTCTATTAAATCTTTTCGTGGGAGAACACTATAGAAATGAAACTTTGATACAACTTAAGGTAGTCAGTGTACAACTTGTATAGCAGTATAGATTTTTTGTCCTCTGAAAGCAAATTGATGTCTAAACAGCTGTAAACAAAAGTGAGTACACCTCACAGCAAACATGTCCTAATTGTGCCCAAACTGTCAATATTTTTTGTGACTACCATTATTATGCACTGCCTTAACCCCTAAGGACAGAGCTGCACAGATTTCTATTGGAGTCTACCCCCACTCCTTCATGATGACATCACAAAGCTAATGGATGTCAGACGACTTGCTCTCTTCCATCTTCCGCTTAGGAATGCACCACAGGTACTCAAATGGGTTTAGGTTTAAACCTTTATCTTTAGCTTCCTAAGCAAGTCAGCTGCCATCTTGGAGGGGTGTTTAGAGACATTATCATGTTGTAAAACTGCCATGCCATGCATGTGGCCCAGTTTCTGAGGGGATCATGCTCTGTTTACATTTAGGACATGTTTGCTGTGAGGTGTACTCACTTTTGTTGCCAGCTGTTTAGATGTTAACGGCTGTATGCTGAGTTATTTTCAGAGGACAATAAATCTGTACTGTAAGAGCTGCCTTATTTACAGTATGTAGAAATCAACTGGGAGCCATGACATGGTAAACACTGAACACTAGAACCCATCACAGCTTTATCATCAGAGATATAACCCAGAGGGTTTGACTGGAAAAGATGGTTTGGCATTCAAACACTGCCTCCTACATACATCTCTATGCGTCCAGCTTCTGTTAGCTTCTTTGCATATTTATAGAGGGCCGCAATTTCCATCTGAAATGTTGACAGGCTGAGAGTGAATACAAAACAGGCTTGCAATATTGGGAGACAAATGCAAAGGCAAATGAAGGGAAGACAAAACGGCACAGCATGACAATTCAGACGCAACACCAGATTGGCCATTAAAGAAAAATGACAGAACCAAGCAAGTTATAGACTAACTGCAAAACTCATGTCCATCTGAGTTGATGTTTTGAGATAGCTGAGGCAAATAGCATCATGCATGGGGACTCCACAGTGCCCTTGACAAGGTGAAGCCCACACCAGTGCTCCCCACCAGACTCAATAAATCATCCAGTAAGAAGTGCCCTTGATTAACATTCCACACCACTAGTGAGGCCACTTGAACAATCTATTGCTTTTAATGTCATTGACTCACACTAATAATGCTGTCAGCTGCTCAAATGAACGCAAAAATTGGAGGCCTGACCTGAAACCGTTCTCCTAAGTTACGATTGCACTTTTCAAAAGCTCATGATCAGCCTTACCAGATAATATGTTTGTCAGTAGAGTTTGTAGAGAGTATAACATTTCTTGAATACTGAGTATTAAATTAGTAGCCGCATAGAAAATCTGCATTTTCTATGTGCACTCGTGAAAAATGTAATTCTACTGTGTGACACAAATTAAAAATAGACATTAGCCTAATCAAAGGGAGGGTTCTGATCAGCGGTGGTAATGTTGTAAAGAAATCATCTATGAAGAGAGTCGCAAACATATATTTACATTCTGCAAATATTCCATCCACTTCAATCACATCATGCCCAATGCACATTGATAGGTAACCCACCTCCATTAAGCGAATCAAATTAATATTGACATTAGGAGCAGAGATTGAGATGCATTTACAGGTGAGGATTTCTTATTTGAATAACTAGTCTTACAGTTATCCCTGGCTTACAAACTTAAAGCCAACAAAATGCTCATAAGTCTAACCAACAGCAGATTACTCTTAAATTAGCCTGAGAGGCATGCTGAACACACCAGTTAACAACTAAAAAAGATATTATTAGGCTTACACCAACCCCTGGTTGTATACATGATCAACTGTAGAAGCCATGTTTTACTCAGCAATTAGTCATGCGGTAGGCATCTTAAGAGAGGCAGTATGCATAGCTGTGTTTCAAGATACTGTTCTACAGTCATGTAATTGTTGCCCATGGCACTTTGAGATGCTTCATCACTACGTAGGCAATGATTCGGAATGGCATTATGTGAGTCTAATAGCAAATGGATTGCCTGTCACTTCAATTGGTCCCCCTGCAGCCAACAAAAGGCCACTTTTTCCCCTTTCTTCCTCTGGTCTCCTCCCACCACTCTCATTACTCCCCCCTCGAAAAGAGACCAAATTGTATCCTACAGGACAAAAATCAAGCGCCTCTGATAGAGGGCCTGATTTACCAGTCATTTCATGACAATTCTGGGTGCAACACAAATGACTTCAGACAGAATCCAAACAGATTCCCAATGAGCAAAGCTAGGGTGCTTCATAAAAATGTCAACTCATGCATATGATAAGCTCTGCAGCAGTAGCCAAGCCTGATGGTGAGTTGCATGAGGAGCATGCAAGAATGCTAGATGCAAGCACACTCGCTCTGCAAGCACTGAGACCAATGGAAAGCTACATTTGCTTTGTAAGAAGAACCTCACATATGGTTGTACAGTGATTCAAGTGGTGAGTTAAGCAAGCATCATCCAGTTCATGAACATGGACTTAGTCCATAAGCCTTTCACTCCCTCCCTCTGGGGCGGGACTAGGTGCAGAGGGAGAGATGGGCCGGATGGGCCGAGATGGGCTTTCATTTTAATACTAGAAACGATGTGGTTGCTGCAGCTAATGAAAGCCAGGCACTGAAGCATGTTCAGAGGTCACTATTTTTAGCACTAAAATTGATTCCATGTGTCCATGACATTCTCACGCTGTACATTAAAAAAACACACTCATGCCTCGGAGGGCTCTTAGCTTTAGACGAGCAACTGTAAAACAGACAATAAGACCAAGCACAATGAGCTATCCTTTCGATTATCAGTGGCCAGGCACATTTCACTCTAAGTGCATTTGATATTAAATAGGGCAGTTGTACTCAAAGCCCATTGAAATTGGCTCCTATCTTCAAAGACATGTAGTTAATGCTTTTTAAAACACTTTCAAGGGGGAAAAGCAACATATTTTTTCAGGTTGTGACTATTTGCACCATATCTGCATTCTGCAACCAAACATGGTCGCATGTCAACTCCTTAGATACAGGGACAACCATAGAGACCTGGGTGCTTGGGAGGGAGCCAGAACTTTGACCTGGCTTAACTGACATGCTCTAGGGATTGTTAGTTTAAGGCAAACACTGCCCTCTACTGAAAAGCATCCCAACAGTCTGCCCTTAAACCTTAACATGACCAGTCCTGAGGGATGGCCCTTCTGCAGTGGGCACCAGTAGCCTGGTTAATGTGCGCTTTCTATCCACCCACTTGCAAGACTTCTGTGGCCTACATACTAGACCCCTGGCCTCAATTAACACAAGTCACTTGAGAGTCCTGACATGATTAATGTGAGTAGTCAAACTGGATAACAGAATACAAGCAGGAAGACAATTCAGAGCATCTTGTCAGAGGTGAAGTAATGCATATCACATAGCACTTCTGCGGAAATCATGCAAAATTTACGTGCTGCCGTGTCTCTTTCCGTACTTCCTGAACACGAGACGGATTTATATGTCTGACCATGGCAACCATCAGTCTCGCGGTGTCTCAGAAGGCAAGGCTTGTCACCATATGATACAAGACGGTAAACAAATGGTATACAAAGATTAACAATTAGAACAATTAAGGTCTGTTCACACCTGGATGATAACTATACAATTAACTGTAACCGCCAACCGCTACGCTCCTCTAAGGAACATTATCTAGCACGGCCAACACCTTGTGCAGGTCAATCCAGACTCTTCTCATGTTTGGTTCCACGCTGGTGGAATGACCTTCCAAGTGCAACCAGATCAACTGATACCCTCTCCACCTTCAAGAAACTCTTGATGACCCAGCTCTTCCAAGAATATCTCCTGGCGTAAATTTTGAGAATGCACTTAACAACTTATACTTAATTTCTCTTTTATACTGCACTTTTTATTCTCATGTGAATGTCTAAAATTCCATGGTTTCCAATTGGCTGTCAACCTTTTATTATTCTGAAAGTGATCCCAACGATATCGTTGCACGTCATTGACATTATAGTTGTGGTTTGGATGTTGTCATTCATTTTAATTAGAGCAATATTTATTGTCATTATAGTTATCATTCTTGGTGTGAATGGCCCTTTATCCATAGCATACTGGTGTTGAGGTCTTTTACAGGTGTTGAGCCTATTTGCTTATGAGCCCTGAAGAAACTCTCACTGAACTTCAATGCTAGACAGTATGACTCATATCAGCCCAATTCATATAGCAAACCCACAGATAGACTAAAAACCCTTGCAATACATCAGCATAACTGAACAGGGCAAGAATCTGGATGATTTTTCTTTAGTGTCTTTAATCTTTCTATACCCTTAGCCCTGCTACCTCCTCCACCCAAAGAACAAAGTAAAGCAGACTATAATCTCTCATCTTCTGCAATTTCAAGCTCTCTCTATGTAGTGTCTGTGTGTCTGTGTGTGTGTGTGTGTGCCAAGTGACTTCCTCTGGATATGGCTGTGTGCTAAATGTGAGGGGAGCTGGAGTTAGTCTCCTGGTTCTCACACAGGGAGAGCACAACGACTACTTTCCCAGAGAGCCCATAGCACAGTGACCTTCAGTGACACAACGACAGGACGGGGAGTGGGGGGCTGGACTGCACTGGAGCAGAGGCATAAAGGAGCCTGAGCAGCAGCTCACATGCGGGAGTGAAGTGAGACTCCATCCTGGTAGGAGCGTCCTCTGTTTGATTGGCATAATCTCCTTTAATTTCACACCTCAGTCAGCGTGAAATAAACGCTTCAGCCCCATCACCCAGCACCAGCCCTTCCGTCACTCCTGTTTTCTTCCACCTGCTTAGGATCCCAGCGAGATTCCTGTCGACCTGATTTGTTTCTTGTCATTCATTCGACATTGAGATGCTAAGAATAGAGCAATCACGCACAAGTAGGATGAATTTAATGAAGTGATAGAAAGATTGCTTTCCCATGCTCTATTAAAAGAAGTCAAATAGAGCATAACTCCGAGGCTGTCTACTGATTTTATGCTCAGTAAATAACATTGTATTATACTAAATAGGACAGTTAGGACAGTGCACATTTCATGACTTGTTGGGTGCTAAAGTTGGGAGCTGGAGGTAGGCAGACATCCTTTGATCATTTAAAGCACAGTCAGAGACACACTCTTACTCAAAGGCAGACACAGATGCAAACACAGACACAGACAGACACACACACTCTCAGAGAGAGAGAGAAAGAGAGAGAGAGAGAGAGAGAGAGAGAGAGAGAGAGAAAGAGACAGAGAGAGAAAAAGTAAGCAATTAATCTTTGTTCTTCTGTTTGTTTCCAGGGTGTAAATATAAAGACCAAAGGGAACACATAATATACAGTATGACCATAGGCTATCATAGGCTACCATAGGCTATCATAGGCTACCATAGACTACCATAACATTTGATGGATGCTGACAGAGACAGGCAGGAAGGTTCCATTTCCTGCTTCTCTGCTTAGACTAAATTTAAACTTTTTTTTTTTGGAGGGACCCTGTATATCTTTGCAAAGCTCTTCAACCTCTTGGCTATTTATGAGATGAGCCCACCCAAAAAATATCTTTTAGTGTGAACTTTTTAGTAAGAATACAAGCCCCATAAAAGGCCTGGGACCTAAAGGAGATGTTTTTAATTCTCACACCCATAATACCCAGTTGTTTTGGTTGGCAAGTGACCCAGCCTTCCATCAAGAGAGTGCTTGGGATGACGTTCTATTCTAAAAGGTCTATATACAGAACAGAACAGAACAGGGCCAGGCTTCTGTGAACGAGAGGCATCAGACACTGAATATAAAGATAAAGCTAAATGTAAATTTACTCCACTGACTGTAGCATCTTCACGAAGTACATTACACTGCTTAATGCTTAATACTTATATGGAAAAGTCTTGTCACTTTGTGTATGAATCTATAACAATGCACCTCTACAGTTAGCCAGGTATAAACATCATCCCTTACTTACACAGATGAGAGGCACTTAAAATAACGTAAATAATGTTATGCTTCCTGTGTCTGTGTTTAGGTGCTTCCTGTATCTCATTTTCCTTGCACTCTGTTCAATGACATTACAATAAAAAAAACAACATCTATTTACATAGCATGTGCATTTCCTCAAAAGCAAGTGAGTTAAATTATTGATCTGACCCAAGCTGCCATTGTTAATTGATGAAGCCAGGTAGAAACACAACAACCTCATATAATACCAGAACATGATCACTGGAAGGTGCCTTGTTGGATAATGTTTCCGGAAGAGTTCACTTTCTTCTAATAATCTTACAGCACTCAGTGACCCTATCTGCAGTGCCTTACAGTTAAGGTCTCATCAGTTTAGGATCTGTTGGCTGTCCCCAGTGTTGTAGTACTTGAGTCTGGTCTCGGATGATGGATGAAAACTGAGCTTTGTGACTCATGGTGGGTCAGGTGTCTACAAGAATGACGATACAGAAAATAGCCCCCTGCC
This sequence comes from Tenualosa ilisha, assembly GCA_015244755.2. Taxonomy (NCBI): domain Eukaryota; kingdom Metazoa; phylum Chordata; class Actinopteri; order Clupeiformes; family Clupeidae; genus Tenualosa; species Tenualosa ilisha. Next base: position 1,590,729 of record PYXC01002776.1, on the reverse strand, counting down.
CAGTGGTAGTTACGGCGAAGGGTCTGTGATGTTTTCAGGTTGTTTTAATTTCAGAGGCTCTAGGAATCTCATTAGGGTGGATGCCATCGTGACCTCCATAAAATACTTCATCAAAATCGTTGATCTGTCAATGTCAAGTTAATAAAGGTGGGCCATGCTTAGCTCATTCAACGGGTCATTTAACCAAAATCTAAGTTCATATAAATAAAAACACAGCTTACTGATCACAAAAACAAGCCTCCAACATGGTTGTCTCAGTCCCCTGATCTTAGCATTATAGTGAACTAATGTGTTGAGCTATAGAGGCGTATGCACCAGAGAGGACCTAGGAATATTGATAACCTGGATAGATTCTGTGAAGAGGAAGGGTCTCAGACCAATTTCCTCTGTTCTCCAGCTTTGTGGGATGTCAAAGGAAATGGCTTACTCTTGTATTATTGGCAAAGGAGAGATTTACAATGTACAAACTGCAGGGGTGCCAATAATTGTGACACGTGTGTTTTTGGGACAAAAAAAATATTTATTTCTTTAATGCAATGTTCATTGAACTCCACTGGCTACCCTTAGCCACTCACATCAAATTCAAGGCACTAATGGTGGCCTACAGGGTGATTGATGGTTCTGCTGCCATCTACCTGAATACTCTCTTAAAGCCCTACGTCACCCGCAGACCACTTCGCTCCTCCAAGAACGTTATCTAGCACGGCCAACATCTCGCGCAGACCCTTCTCATGTGTTGTTCCATGCGGGTGGAATGACCTTCCAAGTGCTACCAGATCAACAGATACCCTCTCCACCTTCAAAAAACTCTTGAAGACCCAGCTCTTTCAAGAATATCTCCTGTCTTGAATTTCTGAATACCAGGAATGCACTTAACCTCTTATACTTAATCTCTCTTTATTTATTCTCTCTGTATTTTCATTATGTTGTAGCCTGAATGTCATCCTCTTTGCATAAATGTAAATGTAAATGCAAGGTTCTTTATCAGAATAAATTTAATTCTCTTTAAGGTTGCGTTTTTCCTCAATGTATTTATGATGTGAATAAGGAAAATACTACTACTTACATTTCTACAGCACTTTTCAAGATACCCAAAGTGCTTACAGCAGAGGGGGACCTCACTAACCACCACCAATGTGTAGCACCCATCTGGGTGATGCATGGCAGCCATTATGTGCCAGAATGCTCACCACACATCAGCTTGAGGTGGATTGAGGGAATGGATAAGTGAGCCAATTACATCACTTAAATCTAGCTCCTTTGTGCAATTCAGATAGTTGGCTGGGGAGGTATATGATTTCAGTCGGGTTTATTCCTTATTTGAGTAAACCCCATGACATTTGTAAATACCAAAAGTACACAGAAATATCATTAGATGCATTGCAATATGGCAGCATTTGAAGCTGTAGAGAACGCTGAGAAATTTCATCTGCATGCAACTTTTGTCAATATTAGTGCTCTTCACATCCACAATCAGTTAATAGATCAAAAAATATTTTAAAGTCCAGTTACCCTTGAATGAGCTAGTCAACAGCAAACTGCAGCCATGCATACAGACACACATGTAGGGTAATAGGGTAATGCACAATATGGTTGATGAGTGGACTTTTCAAAAACTGCATTGGTAAGTGGCCACACATACTGATAAACAGTGCACACCACCAACATAGATATCTGCATGGACTCTTTCCAGAAGCGCACATTTAAGTCTCAATGTCCTGGTATGTCCAAGTTAATAACCTCCTGATTCATTACTATTCCTGACAGCTGTGAAAACTGTATGCCATATCATACTACAACTGTTTCTAAGCATAAATAAACAAGTTTCAGCCATATAAACATTTAGGATACTGTACCAGGACAATAGCTGTCATGTGACCGTGATGCATTTATTCGAATTTTGATGCCATCTTGTTTTTGCTCAAAACAGTATATTTTGCTTTTATCATAATTAGATGGCACAAAAACTTTCCGCAAATGAGGGCAACAGGTATTTCTAAAGAAAAATTGGGTACAAGGGCCAGAAGAGCCATAGATACAATGACATCATCTAAGGTTGCCAGGACTTACTGTATGAGTCATTCCATCCCAGTTATATTTGACATTTACATTACATTTAGGCATTTAGCAGACGCTTTTATCCAAAGCAACTTACAAAAGAGGATAACATTCAAGCTACAACACAATGAAAGAACTAACAAGGAGTGCATATTGCTAACATAGAATCTGCACTATTTTAAGTTGAAAGTGCAATAGCGTAATGCAGTGCAGAGAAATTAAATTATTAAGAGCATTCTCAAAATTTACGGCAGGAGATATTCGTGGAAGAGCTGGGTCTTCACGAGTTTCCTGAAGGTGGAGAGGGTATCCGTTGATCTGGTAGCACTTGGGAGGTCATTCCACCAGCGCGGAACCAGATATGAGAAGAGTCTGGATTGACCTGCACAAGGTGTTGGCCGTTCTAGAAAACGTTCCTTAGAGGAGCAAAGCAGTCGTCGGGTGACATAGGGCTTCAGGAGAGTATTCAGGTAGATGGGAGCAGAGCCATCATTCACCCTGTAGGCCACCATAAGTGCCTTGAATTTAATGCGAGCAGCCAAGGGTAACCAGTGAAGTTCAATGAACAGAGGTGTGACATGTGCCCTTTTGGCTGGTTAAAGACCAGACGTGCAGCTGCATTCTGGATCATCTGTAGCGGTCTCACCGCACAGGCTGGTAGGCCTGATAGGAGGACATTGCAGTAGTCAAGACGAGAGATAACCAGGGTCTGTACCAGGAGCTGGGTTGCATGTTGGGTTAGGTATGGCCTGATCTTCCTTATGTTGAATAGGGAAAAACGGCACGACCAAGCCACAGAGGCAACGTGATTTGCAAAGGTCAGTTGGTCATCGATCATGACACCTAGGTTTCTTGCCACTTTGGTGGGAGAAACAGACAGGGAGTCGATCTTGATACTGATGTCGTGATGTATGGCTTGTTTGGCTGGGAGGACCAGCAGTTTAGAGATTTAGTTGGAGGTGATGTCCTTTCATCCATGCAGATATATCAGAGAGATACGTGTTGACACCGTGGAGTCGTCAGGCGGAAAGGACAGATAGAGCTGGGTATCATCAGCATAGCAGTGGTAAGAGAAGCCATGGGAGTGGATGATTGAGCCTAGCAAGGTGATGTACAGGGCGAAGAGAAGGGGCCCCAGCACAGATCCTTGGGGTACTCCTGTTTCAGTGGAGTGGCCACTTCTGAAACCGGATTGGTTGGAGTCGAGGAGGATGTTCTGAGGTTGTTCTGAGTGAGATTATTTGAGTAATTACAGTAGGTGTAAGATAAATGATTGATTTGAAAATTTACTTAAATAACCTGAACAAGCTAACATGGTCTGAGATAACACCCATGTCTGTTTATTTTATGAAAAATGAGAGGTAAATGATTTAATATTTGTATATTAAGACATAATACCTTGTCATTTAAAGCTATTTTTCTACATTTGGAAAGATGACTTTTATGTGCTAGTGCACAGAGCTAATCTGTCAGTCAAACCACAAGCCTTGTTGAGTGACACACTGGCAAAAAATGAAACATGTCAGGTGTGTATAATGAATGTTTTGTAATTGATATGACATTAATCTACACATCAAGACATTTTTTATCCCTTTAGAGGATTGAATATCTTTTACAAATTGCTGTTTTTTAAAGGTAGGCTTAAATGGTACAGTGCCACAAGCTCCACCCAACATAAGCCTTGACGAAGTTCATATGCATAATGTATGCAAAGCAATATTAAATTTCATGTTCAGTTTACATTATATTTTGGCTTCCTGCATGATTCTGTAAACATTTTGAGAAGAATATATTGTAATTTTTAACTACTACTCAGTAAGGCACCAATTAAGCCCACTATGGCCCATTTAAGCCCACTTCAATGTATCTCAATGGGGATTTCCTCACTTTAACCAGTTTTTCCTAAACTCTTGTGTGGAAGTGTTAAAAATAACCATTATTTTTGTTTTTTCACCCTTTTAACTTAATTTACAACTATAAAATAATACAGATTTTGATGGGCTTAATGGGTACACTTACCCTAGTGATCAAGCCTGTTAATCATATCTGATGTGCTCACTGAGTAGGGTGCACGATAGGTAGCATTTGGTAGGTAGCAGCGCTGGCTTGAATAATAGAGGTTGAGATGTCAGCACCAGATGGCAACAGATCTTTACTGTACACAACTCAAGGTCAAAGGCAAAGATTCAATTACTTGTCATATAACATCTATAGCCATGAGTGGAAGCATGTGGCTCTGTGCCACCTAACATGCATGCAGTAAATTCTCAATGGCCTGTCAGCTGTGTGCTGCATCAACTGATGAAAAGCAAGTTGCGCCCCAGCCTGTATCTCTAATGAGGCATGCACATGTCCAATCCAGATGTAAATGTTCACTCATCTCTGCGTTCCCTCATTTCTATGCTGAGGCAATACAACGGAGTAGTAAAATGACAGCCAGATACTGTACATATTACTGCACCATAACCAAACAGGCAGGATGAATACAACTGATACGACTAATACACACATCATGCTTAGATCCCAGGAGTTGTGGAGCAATGGGAAACTGCATTGCAACCAACAAAGTTATTGAGTATGGTTTTGGGAAACACATTCAAGTACGAACTACCAATAACAAGAGGTGGACACATGCTTTGATCAGAGAAATGACGTAAAGATAATCTGGTAACTAATAAGAGAACAAATCCTCTGTTGCAGTAAATCACAATCATGCTGCTAATTGGTGTTTTCGTTTGCAAAGGCTCAAACATGAGCTTTTAACCATCTGCCAGACAAGCAGCGTGAAAATTTTATGAGGATTATCATTTTTTGATGATTGTCTTTTCCTAGCAAGGAGCCATTGCAGTGCAACTGCATACTTGTACATCTCTGCCATGACAACAAACTCCCACAGACTTGTCCAGCTGCAGGCACTACAGGAGTCTACAGCCCTCCCAGGGGAGGCCTTGTCTTAAGGTGACAGGGTCCTTTTTGTGGTCAAGACAACTGTAACCACAACTTTGTTTCACACACATCTACACACAGTGTATGCAAACAACTTGATGTACTGTAAACCATGCTACGTATACGTGCATGTGTACATTTCACAGAATTTATAGAAGTTACATAATGTCTGTCTATGTCTATTTCATGACCGGTGACAAAAAGTAAGGAAACTGACAAACATCTTAAGTGACCACTCATGCTTTCAGTCCAACTAAGCAACAAACAGAAGATAATCACTCAAAGCACCTACTGAAGAGATGAAGTCACTCTGGCCAAGCAGCATTTGTGTTTAGCTCTGTGGTAAAAATAAACTTGTTTTTGTTTCTTCAGCTGTGAGGGGATTTTTTCCATGTGCATTATGCCATCCTAGCAACTATCCTGGCTATAGAGACAGACAGAGGAAACCTTACGAGAAGATTTCCAGCTACTCCTCAGAGAGAACTGGTTCACAGCATTTAAGCTTCACACACAACACAGATGTGAGTAAAAGGAGTGGATGATTAAGAGTGTCAACTAAAAACGTCCATACTGCAATTATTTCAATAAACCATGGCTTGAACAATGCTAGCCTGCACATTGCTCAGAGGCCTTGGGGGTCTCGAGTCCACACAGAAGTTTACACAGGTTACATGTGTGACTTATCCAGCGTCTGCACTAATAAAATCCCTCTTGTTACATAATCATAATACACACCAAATAAAAAAACAATTCTTAATCCCTTTACAAAAGGAAAACAAGAAAAATTTCACAAGTGGGGCAAATATCTGCTTTCCAAGAAGTCGTACTGGGACAAAAGCTCTTAACTAAAACACTTACTGAGCCAATATATCCCTAGTTTTTAAAGGTCCACATATAGGCTACTCAACTATACAAACTGTAGAAGTATAAAATATGCAACTCAAAAGGCCATAATAACACCTCGTTAAGAGAGCTTTCACACACTGGTTTTACATGCAAGCTTCAACTTGTCACATATAAGAAGGCTGGCTAAAATAAACAGCGACGAGACAGTTTTCCACGGAGGCCAATCGAGAGGACTGGAGCAAGAGGGGGGTTCTGTGATAAAATAGTTCTACTCCTTTGGGGAAGTAGAGCGGCAAAGGGACAAACATAAAACTCTTAAGGCTACAATCAGTGGCCCAGCCATCACGGCAGGAAACTAATTCTGTTCTCTGTTAAGAGCAAATCAGCAAAGATCACAACACATGTCGGTCAATCTCCATGTACAATACAGCTGCAATTACGCCCAAACGTAAAATTCAAAGTGCACCCATCATGGTTTCAAACAACAACAGTCTGTGCCACCTCTGCACTTCTATTTATAGAAACTACCTCTGAAGTACATGGTATTGCCAAACTCCTTTCAAATCTGAATACAAGCACATAAACTAAGCAACACTTATCTATGCATCAGCAGCATATATTCAGTTGTTGTGCATCTCATTACTTGAGTCTTTCCCTCACTTGAAGTGAGTCTGTGCAGATATGTTCATGAAATCATTTGATCAAGATGTCGCAATCAATTAACTTTTGTAGCATTTAAAAACAGCTAATACTTGACATTATGCAGGTATGGCTTGCGATGCTGAGTTTCTGTAAGTGATTAGCCTGGCTGAATTCTTGGCAGACAGCCAGCTCATATAAATGTTCTCATTTGTGGAGCTCATTTATTGTATTTACACAAGTAAGCATTTAGAAAAACCCATGTGTGTGGAGACAATCTGTGAAATTTACATATAAGCATTCATTCTTTACAAGCTACTGATATATATACTACTACTAATCAAAGGTGCCCCAGCTCATGTTTCTAAGCCATTTCTATTTGAAAGAGCCATGCAAAATACATTTTTTTATAATTTTTTTGGATTAGAAGAGTGCCCTGGTTTCCTTTCTTTTTTTTTCGAATGATTTTTGCATTCCCTATACCAAAGAGCACCTTCAACATTTTCTTCAACTTCTGAGCACTTAGGATTTTTTCATATCATGAAATCTACATTTATTTTTATTATTGGTATGAACATTGATAGTAGTAGCAGTAGTAGTAGCAGTAGTAGTAGGGGTATTAGTAGTAGTAGTAGGGGTATTAGTGGTAGTAGTAGGGGTATTAGTGGTAGTAGTAGCAGTAGTAGTAGTAGTAGTAGTAGTAGGGGTATTAGAGGTAGTAGTAGCAGTAGTAGTAGTAGTAGTAGCAGCAGTAGTAGTAGTAGTAGTAGTAGTAGGGGTATTAGTTGTAGTAGTAGTAGTAGTAGGGGTATTAGTAGTAGTAGTAGTAGTAGTAGTAGTAGTAGTAGTAGTAGTAGTAGTAGTAGTAGTAGTAGGGGTATTAGTGGTAGTAGTAGCAGTAGTAGTAGTAGTAGTAGTAGCAGTAGTAGTAGTAGTAGTAGGGGTATTAGTGGTAGTAGTAGCAGTAGTATCAGTAGTAGTAGTAGTAGGGGTATTAGTTGTAGTAGTAGTAGTAGTAGTAGTAGTAGTAGTAAGGGTATTAGTTGTAGTAGTATCAGTAGTATCAGTAGTAGTAGTAGTAGTAGTAGTAGGGGTATTAGTTGTAGTAGTAGCAGTAGTAGTAGTAGTAGCAGTAGTAGTAGTAGTAGGGGTATTAGTGGTAGTAGTAGCAGTAGTAGTAGTAGTAGTAGTAGTAGTAGCAGTAGTAGTATTAGGGGTATTAGTGGTAGTAGTAGCAGTAGTAGTAGTAGTAGTAGGGGTATTAGTGGTAGTAGTAGCAGTAGTAGTAGCAGTAGTAGTAGCAGTAGTAGTAGTAGCAGTAGTGGTAGTAGTAGCAGAAGAAGGGGTATTAGTTGTAGTAGCAGTAGTAGTAGTAGTAGAAGCAGTAGTAGTAGTAGCAGTAGACACACACACTTGACTCAAGCTCTAAATAACAGCTAAGTGACAAATAAAAAAAATAGGTTTTCACAGGAAAAGCCTGATGATATATTGTCATTTACAAGGATAGTATTTTGTGAATCAAAATTGTCGAATTATAATCTTACTATTTTGTGGTTGTCTTAGCTACATCAGCTAGTCTACACAGACAAACTGAGTCTGCATAATCCAGTTTTTTCCAACTGGATATCACTGGATTGAGGTTGTCCAAGGAGTAAACTAGGATTAGAACAAACATTTTTTTATAACAGGTAGAAAAACATCCCATGGTTGTTACAACACCGTATGATTAAGGCATAAGGTCATTACGAATAAAACAACTTAACCAGGCCTTTCATGAAATACCACCAGTTAATTCTTCCACTTATGATATGAAACTGTTATAAATCTCTCTTTGTTTCTGCCATGTGAGACGTGTAACATGTAGCAGTTATTGACTGATGGATTCATGTCTTAAACAGTGCAAGGCTGCAGTATGTTTAGGGGCTTGACCTACATGTCAACAGTAAGGGAAAAACCTGCTACTGTTCTAATATGCTTCAGAATTTTGTCATTTCCTTTGGATTAAATGGCCAGCCAAGGAGCCGACTAATGAAAGAGTCAAAGCCGATTCCAAACCTATTCTGAGAGCTAAATCTCAGTCATACCATGTCCCCAAAAGGCCATTGGCTATTACACACCATCCATAATGCTGCCAGACATATTCATGGTAGAAGTCACTTGCACCTTTCTAAGACTATCAGCAGTTGGATGTACAACTTTAGCCATTGTTTTTCACTGTCTTTCTCAGCTTACTCTCATTCATTGTCACATTTACAAGCAATTTGTACTAGACAACAGCTAAGAAACTGCATGTTGAATCTAGGCTTTACATTAATTAGACACATTAATTAGATTTGATAACAAATACGGCACTGCATATACGGCATCCACTAGCCAGTCAGGAAAACTGTGTCGAATCCCATCCGCCCACTGTAAATGGTGGAGGAGTGTCACTGATACAATGAACCACTCATGAAAAAGTTGTGTGCCAGTTCTTTGAATTAAACACTTTGTGTTGTCTTTAAATCAGGGTCTATTCATTCATCACTTCTTCACAGTAAGTAAAACAAAATGCAGATGCTCTGTGTCCTGAAAATGACAAAACGTATGCAAGTCAAGGACAGAGACCATTCTGTGGCATATTCCACATCAACATCAAGAAGGACGGCAAAGTTAATCAAAATGCATCACTTAAAAGGGAAAACATGTCCCATTGCTGAGAGAGGAGGGGCTGAACAGAGTTGGCGAGGGAAAACTGAGGGAGTGGTCAGAGACATGGACACAAATAGAAAATCCTCATGAAGGTCTCTAGACCCCAATTAGATTATTCTTTGCTATTATGGCACGTCCTTTGTATAAAGGACAACTCAATTCTCCCTTGCTCTGTTCTTGTTCTCATACACCACAAACATTTAAATCACAAATGAAACCTTAATATTGAATATATATCAATATATCTCAATAATGAACTAATGAAATCTCAATTTTTTAGTTTTTAGTTCTCTTCAAATGGCTATTCAACGACACTACATTGCTGAACATGTTTCATCCAAAAGAAAATTGCGAAGATTTTTATTTCAGGATGAGTCTTCTAAGCCATGGGATAACTCCACGACACCATGGAGTACCCACTGTTCTACCCACTGTAGCATAGCCTATACTTATGCACAAAACTATACTTATGCACAAGACTTCCAGTTATGAGATACAGAACTTGTATCTCACATTCTACCAAAGAGAACTTGACAATGCCAAGAGAAGCACTGGAGGATATTTGGAGAAAATGGACACTTAAAGCTGGAAAAAGAAACATGAATGAAATGGATAACACCATAACATCTCACAGCGCTCCAAGCTGTCTCAGTTCTTAGACCACAGTTAGTCATAGAGCATAATGCACTCAATATGTAGAGCTGTCTGTAATAATGGTGATAACTGTGGTCTGGTCAGGCCTTGTTTCACAGGGAAATAAGGTTGTGAGGGCATGCATGTTCAAAAGACTATTGCCATGCACACTGTTACATTAAATCCATTTAAAGCTGCAAATAGTAGGCTATTATGGGCCGTCATATTCAAATGAGCATGAGTGGAGTGCAAATTGTGCAAATTTGTGAAGCTCATCAATGAGGTGACTTGTAAAGGACACAAAAGGTAAAAGATAAGCTATGATAAGCTAGTTGATTAGTAAAAACTTTTATGCCTCATGCATAACGTTTACGTCTGGATGTCTAGACCACATTAGGCAAGAAAGTCAGACTACTGTCCAGTAGCTATTACATCTCTCTGTAGCCTACATTACGGACATTTCACAATGACTTAATGAGTTTAAAATTGCACTCCGAAAAGAAACACGACACATGGTTTTAGGTTTATGAAATCAGAACTACTGATTATTCTCAGCAATGAAATTTACATTAGCTTTAACCCTTTTCACGACGCAGCTGTCTTTCGGAGATGAGCAATGCGTATGAGGTGGGTAGAGACGCATCACGCCTTCAGACGTGAGACGACATTAAGTCAGGACGAGAAAATGCGGCAGGTAGCCTAATGAAGAGTCCCATCCTTATAACACCGTTTTTGGACAGTGTGGAAGACGAAAATGTAAACTCTTAATAACGCCTGACAAAGAAAACAGAACAACATACAAACGCTAATATATAGGCTACAAGTGGTAAAATGATAATAAATAGCCTAAGCTTACCTCTGTAGTTCACCTCTATCGGAGACGCACTGAAGGGATGCTGTTGCTATGTGGTGCGTGAACACCTTCGTACGGGAGCCGCACAAACAAAGGGTACATCTCCTAATCTGTCCAGTTTAAGTTTAGGCTACTTCATTTTAGCAGGCTATAGTGTGACCTGTTAGTAAGTTAGTAAAGTGACATCAACCAAGATAATTTGTATTGATAATAAGGCTGTTGAAATATCAGTCAATTAAGCAACCTAAAATACCATTCACCTACGAACCAATTACAGGTAGATTCTTCTGACACCTTAGCCAAGTTTGGCTCTCACGCCACATAGGAGGGCAGTTTGTCTGATACGGAACATGAGACCAAGGGCGGGTAGGGTCAGAAATCCAAGTTGCACATGATGCTGATTTTTACGGCTCTCAACTCCTCCCCACTCCCAAATTCTAAACTGCATAGTAAATAGCGATATAATGAGTTTTCGAGTAAGTCTATGGCATTCATAAAAAGATATTTACCCCACCAGAGATTTCGGTGAGCAGTGGTGCATCCTAACGTGTGGTTAACTGAGCGTGCCCGTGCGTAATGTATGCGAACGGAAACAATCAAACAAACAGCAGCGCAAGTGAAACAAGCTCCGCAAATCGCTGCAATGCCCGTGCCAATTTGTTCTTACCTATTTTCTTTTCTTATTTGCGTGAGGTGGTCCTAAGAGCAACGTCCAGTGGGTAAAGGTTTCTGTCAGAGAGGGCAAGGGGGCCTGAAAGTAGATTTAAGTTACTTAGATTTTTCCATTACGTACCACACATGCAGGGCCTGGGGGAAGCTGAAAAGGGAGCGCACACTGTGAGGTTTTCATTGACAAAGGCATAATGGTGTGTTTAAACGTTTAAAGATGCAGCGTCTCATTTTCAATTATAAATGTTGCACTTTCTGGATACCCCAATCATCAAGAATTTACAGTTCTTGCTGAACTTAGTATTTCCATGTTTAAACAAAAAGTAACGGAATGTGCAAATGGTAAAGATTGACAAAACACAGGCACCATTCACATCCTGTCATAGTGTGATGGGTCTACTAAACCAGGAGTAGCTATAGCCTACATCCAGAATCAGGGCAAGCCACTGGACTGTTTCACTCAGCCAGGGGCTTACAAAGACTGTTTTTGCTTTAGGAACATTAACAGAACAGATTAAGAAAGCTACAGTAGATGACCTAACAGTATCAACTTGAAAACAAGAGGTTTCATTACATGGCTCCATGCTGAACATTAATTGAGGTAGGAACCTGAGCTATGTTCTGATGTTCCCTTTGCACTCACCTTCAGTAGCCCCACTTGCTAGTCTTACTCACTGAGGACCGTCTTCTTAGACAGTTAATTAAGTCTATTGGAGAGTCCGGAGGTAGAATCTTGTTCTTGGTGAAAGCTCTCTGTGAAGTTTCATCCTTGAATACTTGAGAAAATAGCTTTATATTCCTTTGTAGAAAATACTGAAAAATATTCTCCTAAAGTCTGTATTGTACACGTTAAGATTTTCAGGATAGATTAGAGTAGTAAATCTAGACCCAACTTTCAGAGATGACATTTGAACTATGCCCAACATCCGACCATCATACGCCCAACATCAGATCTTAATGACTTCTCAAACCATTTTGGAGAAGCTAGAAGCATCTAATGTCTCTCAAGGGCAAACCTATTTGGCATATTGTTGGCATAACTGAGCTATGCGTCTGCATAGTAAAATTGTTTGAGTCCAATATACTGACATTCAGGCTGGGATCTAACAGCAGTTACATTTCTCTGTTAAACTGCTTGCAACCAAGGATGTCCATTGGCAGCATAAGATGTGTATATGTGTGTGTAAATCAGCAGATGGTCAGCTGGCCTAGGTTCTTCCCTGGTGGAGCATCCTCAGATGGAGAGTAGACACAAAGCGAGTGTGAGTCTTAGAGTGTGTGTGTGTGTGTGGCCGTGCGTGCTGGTGAGACACGAGCAGATGGAGCAAGGTGTGTTTAATATGCACACGATGCGGTACAGGCCACAGTGGCACAGAAAGGCCAAGTCATTGCTATTCAAGGATGTTCCCTTCAAACAACGGACAGGCATCTTTGTTCAGTGTGACTGCAACGGCAGCGGGGAACAGAGCCTGACCTTTAGCAGGACTTTGGAGGAGAGGCAGAGCCAGACATGCAGACACCAAGCACCTTGAGTCTCAGCTGCAGCTATTAAATCATGTTTCTTGGACTATGATGAGGGGCTGTCTGATAGAGTGGAAGCTGATGGGCTTGATTTATCTGCCAGGCACCAAGGATGCACAAGTGCAAATCCAGCAATCCAGCATGTCACCTCAGCAACAGCACCACCAACTGTAGAGTCGGACAAACTGCTGGGCAGAACTCTCATAGAAATAGTGACTTGCTAAAACAAAACCATAAAGGAAAGGCCAAGAGATGTCCGCTTAGTTAGCCGCTCATAGCAGATGGAGAGCTTTTTCCTGCCGGAGATTCTGGATAGTCACTTCAAGTCACTCACAGGCTTCCTTATGTAAGCATATGTGGTTGGTGCTTTCTTAATCAGATACAGTGGTAAAATGCTGGTTTTAAAGAAAGCAAAGATTAAATTTCAAAGTTCTTTATTGGGTTGTCTCTAAAGATAAATCATATTTTATTGGGAAAAGACTTGAGTTTTGAGAATGTGCTTGGAAAATCAAGGAGTCTTGTGAGGAAGGCTTTTTTTAAGGGAGCAACAGTCAGTTCCTTTAAGTAAAACATCACATACAGTAGACAACCCTCAACACTTCAGTTACAAATACAACACTTGCTCTGCTGTTGTTGGCATGGCTGTAGTCCTAACTTTTCACATGATGATTGACTTTTCCCTTTGAGTTTGTCTTGCTCCTGCTCCTAAGAACAAAGGATCCCACACCCACTAAACAGCTCAGTCTCCACAGTCCTTCTAAGAATTCCCCTAATGACAGCCTGGAGCGCATCAAGCACAGAGTGCCAAAAACCCGTTCTGACCTGATACATAGGAAGAATAGAGGCTTTTTGCATTGTTCATAAGCATCATGACAAATTGTACAGTATTCATAAAATTGAAGGTGGACATCTTTGATTTCATTTCCCTCATCCTCAGGCTTCAGCTGTTGTAGGCCGCACCCAAACGTACACAGTTTTGCTGTTCAACGTCTTCAGAGGACATTGATCTGTGATCTCTGAAAGAAAAGGACATTATTGAAGCCAATTAACCACACAGGTGTGCTAAATAATGAGACAGCTGAGGACTCATTTTCTTGTTTGGTTTTCAAAGACAACGAAAGAGACTGCAAAGACGGTAAACTTAATATGAATCCAACTTTGGATGGACAGGAATATGTGTAAGGTGGCAGAATCCTGGGTAAAAATAAAGTGAGTGGGACGGTGCACATCATTAGTCTTTTGAAAGCAGATGGGAAATGAAACAGGAGCCTGTCGGCTCTATCAGTGAAGGTGTCCCTCAGGTCTGACAGGAGAAAGGGACTCTTCCTTCACAGCCTACATACTTTTACTCCCACTCTGACTAGCCAGCTAAACAACACCTTTGTCACTGTTTTTCAAAATCCTCTGATATGTCGGCTGAGACACAGGTGACAGGATCTCTGTAATGAGGTTCCAGAAGGCACTCAACCACAGTCTAGTCTGAGGGCGTCAGGAATGACGCTAAGCTGCATTAATCCTCACACTAAACACACAGGAACATAATAAATATATAAGAAACATATCTAAACAAGTACAGGGAATGAGATAAAAAGGAATGACAAGTATAGTATGCATCAAATGTTTCACAACCATCAGGTGACAAATTATCAAACTGTCTTACAATATTTAAGAACTTTTTGAGACAATGAATTATCCAGTGGTCAGGTTAGGCATACTTTCCCCACAGATCAGGGGATGTGACCTCCAGCTATATATTTGGAAAGATGTCAAATTGGCACAAGTTCCTGACTGATATGGATGAAACCTAATCTATTATATTAAAAAATGGGATTTGGTTATGACTGAAGATAACCAGATTTGTAAACCAGATGAGGTAAGCAAATTATTACAATTAAATTAATTATTTTAATTATCATGAACATCATACACGACATCATTCTAGAGTAGTAGATTCACCTGCTCCATTCTGACAGAAAATAAGAGGTTTAAAGCCTCTCTGAACTCAGCTTGGCCATTGAGGAGGATTATTATGGTCTTGTAATAACCCTAGTCATCACACATCCTGTGAAATATCCTTGGAGGTTTATAGACACAACCTTCAGCAAGACGGAACCACCATGCCACTGTTAACTAGCGCAACTCTACAGTGATTCAGTAAAGGCATGAGTGTGACTCCCTCACAAGCTGACAGTTGCTCTTTCCTTACACGTTCACTCCTAACATCTAAATGTTGAACTACATCAATAACATTTATCAGTGTAGCTATCTGATTTTGTTGATTGCCTTCATACCTTGTGTGAGGTCTTCATCCAGGTAGAGCTTGAGTCTTCGACTGCGGAGTCCAAACACCTTACGAGTCTCTGTGAGGAGACTGTTGTGGTTCAGGACATTGCAGCCCACTGGGTTGGCCAGCAGCAGGGTACCCATATCCCCACTCTGGCATTCTACAGCACAGGAAGGCCAGGGGAGAGTCAGAGCATCAGCAGCCAGCTAACCAAACAACAACTCCTATATGGCTCATGCATTTGAATGCCAGAATACATGTACTATTCAGGCATTGGTACAGAGAGAAAGGAAAAGTAAAATTATACTAGTAACCTCAGTGGGTAACAGGAGTAAGACATAACAGGAAGAACACAGAGGGCATAATTCGCTAATTTCTTCCATAACTCCTAATTACTAAGGAAACTGAATATTGGCTGGAAATTGATATCTATAGATGCCCAAAAGTGATCTTGTTTTGGAGGTCAGACTATAAATGTCACTGTTGCAGTACTGTTTCAGTTTTCACTGGCATCGCAAACTACAAGAAACATTCATTTCAGTTTAGATGGCCAGTCATGTTTGCAGCTCTCCCTCTCTCTCCCATACACTCACACAGTCTAAAACAGGAAGTGAAGCCTTAGTTAAACCGAGTTGGAGATGGCAGTGACTTGGAGGACTTACCTGCAGGCTGGGCATTGACAAGCTGGAGGTTGACATAGGGACACAGTAAGGTGTTAGAGCTGGGAGCCTCACTTGGGACGCCATTTGTGGACACATACAGAGTCTTCCCACTCAGTGCAAAGAGGTCACTTTTGCCAGTTAGCTCTAAAACAGCACACACAAATACATCAAAAACACATTGCATGCAAGACAATAATAGTCTAGTTTTGTTAGGAGGATCTACATCTGCATTTACTGAGCAATAATTGGGCAAACGTGTATCTGGTTCCAATGTGAATCCCAGAGGGAAGCACTTCTCCTACATGTAAATGAATCCACAGACGGTGATATCATGTAGAATGAAACATCCTTTACTTTACAACACTACTTAATGACTGGGTTAGTCAGCATCTAAGCTATGACTAATGAGTCCTCTGATATGTTGGTGCTGTATTAGTCTCCTATGTTATCCTATGTTAAAATAGCTCCATTACCAACAGCTATTGCTCTTCTCTGTGAGCATCCTGCCAGCTTTTCAAGCATCAGCCTAGCAATACTGGTTGAGACTGGCCTCCTGATCTAGGCTACGCATCTCCACACACTCGACATGTTCACATATAGAGTCAACCCGGGACAGACTGTATGTCTAAAGTCTGCACTTGAAAAACACGCCTACGAAAACAAATCCTTCTGTCCTTCTGAAGCAACTGTGGCTGACACGCCAAGTTTTGGACACATAGAAGATGAGGTAACAGACTGAAGATGAACCATCTAAGGAAAAGAAAGGAAAAACTACTCATTTACACTCCCCTTCTCACCCTTTTCTTTCTCTCACTCCCCTCTCCAACACTTTGGGGGACAGTTTTAAACATTTATTTTTGGCAGAATATATGATTCTAAAATCAGCCCTGTTAAATGGAATATCTGGAGTATATCGACCTGTGGCCCTGTTGTTTCACGTTGCCGGGTGCTGTCGGTAGGTATGAGAATCACAGAATTTGGTACAATGTAGACCAAGTAGCGAAATGCTACTCAACGCTAACTGATGAGGGCAAGGGAGCTTCAGTTTCTTGTGCCCCCATCAGTTAGTGTTGGCTGCCAGTTTGCAAATTTGGCCCACTGTTCTGTGGGACTAGCAGATGAGAGCTGTGTGTGGTCAAGAGGAGCCAGTGAAAAGCTGAGTGTTGAAGGCAAAAAGGCAAGGAGCAGAAGGGGAGGAGGGGGAATTGCCGCAACTCCACATGCTTTACGCACACACACACACACACACACACACACAGCAAGGTAAGAGCCAATTTGATCACATACATTCCACACAGTCAACTACCCAACTGCTGACCTGATCTGCAAAAGAAATCATCCCTCAAGCTTAAAAAAACACTGCCTATTTTTCTGAAAGCAACAAACATCTGACACTGTCCTTTCGGCAAATGTGTGAGGCTAAAGTGAAGCTTAAAATAAGCAGTTTAAAAGGGACCACAGAGAACGTTTCAAATCCACAAAAGCACATTTCATTTCAGACTAGTCTGTGACTGTAAACTGAAAATGTTGTTTAAAGTTTAAAAATACACACAATGTTTAGCACCGAGCAGGTGCACGTAAAAAAAACAACTCAGATTTCACACAAGCTGATCCTGAGCTTTTGTCAGACATCTAATGTTTGTGGCATGACAGTCAATATAGCACTTTTAAAATCTCATTTTACATAGTGAAACTGACAGCCTTACCACTTTTTCCATTGAAAACTGCAAGTGAGGAGTTCTGCTGTCCAAAGATGCTTTGGCACACCACTTTAAGCTTTTCCACATCAAGCTTGTTGTCTCCTTTGGGATTCTCTAGAAGTACAACACCGTCTAGAAACAAAAAAATCAAAGAAGTCTATTGGATAAGAATGTGAGTATTGCTGTCACAAGAGTAAAAAGAGTTAAAAGCCTGGTTGATTAATATGCCTACAGGGTAACACTCACAATAAAGAGAGGCTTTTATAAAATACTAATGGTATGTAGAATTCATTTCTCCATCTGTCAACACTGAAATTATCACAAGGATTGAGTCCATGACTAAAACTGTGACTCGAGAAACAACCCGTTAAGTCAGTGTTCTGTTTAAAGATGAAAAATGCTGCTCCATCTCTTAATTCTACAGTAGCACAGTACCTTGCTCCTTGTTGGCTAGATGAACTTTGAGGTTGACATAGGCGCAGGCTGGCCCATTCAGGGGAGCTCGTGATGTTGCTGCTCCCTTCACTATGGTCAGATCGAGGTCTGCACCCTTCAGCTACACACAATACAAAACAGAGTAACAATTTTACAGACATTTTACAAACAAACTTACCAGTGAAGCATAAGATTACATTTGGCTGTGCGTGATTTGTCTGAATGCATGTGATCTCTCCATGACAGCATGAGCATGTGTGGGGGGTGGGCCTGAGCCTTACGTTAGTTTGCTCCTGAATGATGACACTGGCGCTTTTGGGCACAGGGTAGGCTTTTAATGGAGCCTTGGTGGTGGCCAGGATGAAGTCTGTGTGGGCCTGGATCACCTTATCCAGGTACTCCCCTACAGGCTGGCAGCTGTAGTACACCGTGATCTCATCTGAGGGGACAAGGTGGCCCTGGGAATCAAAGGAAGCAAAATGATGAAAAAAAAAAACAACTTGTATGAAATACACATTTTTTGTTAAATAAATAACACTGCACTGCACTTTGTATAACTATGGAGCTGTTATTAACATGTCTCTAAACTGCGTTCTTGTTCATGAATCATGTGGTTCTGCAGAGAGCAGCTGCTGTAGAAGAAAGCACATGCAGGGTGATGACTGTGTATCTGGTGCTGCAATGACAGCAGATCAAAACATTCAGAGTAAATTGGCAGGACATCACTTATCTATCTCTTAACGATCACTTCCTGATCTCTCCAACACTCCAGCAGCTCTATATTCACTCTCCCTGCATATGTTAGAGGTGCCCACAGCTCTGGCTGCCACACTAATAAGAACACCCTCACCTTGATGTGCTCCAAGACACTCATCTGCCCTTAATCCACCAAGCCAGCAATTACTGTCCAGTTCAAGGCAACACACACACACACACACACACGTGCGCGCACACACACACACACACACGCACACACACACGCACACACACACACACACACACACTAACTTGCCTCAATTAGTGTAGGATCCTTGTATTGCTTTTTTGCACATTCCATGTAGCAATCCCCTCCCAAGGCCCAAATCCAATCCCATGCCCCAAGGGTTAACCTCATTCCTCCCCTTTCTATATTTATGTGAAGCGCCTCAGGAGTCAATGCCCCCTGGTTACCTGTCCTGTACTCATCACAGGACATGTCTGGAAACAAAATAAACCTAATTCCCTGCTATGGAAAAATTCCGGCAGATTTGAGATTTTCAATAAGAACAGGAATTCAAGGCTGGCAGGCAGCCAATGGTGCCATATTCACTCCCTTATTCCCGGCCCCCTTCTTCAGCAACACAGTCCCCAGCAACAGTAATGGAATAGAAACATTTTTGTTTATTAAGACGACGAAGGGAGAGAAACATGTCATGCTTTGCATGACTAGAACCATTCTTCAAACTAGAACCTTACTTCAAAGCTGTGTTCTTTCTGTTGTTTTCTCTTTGACTATTGAAATCATACAGTAAAGCAATAGTTTAGTAATGATGCTGAAAAACACTGCTTAAAAAGCAACACTGTAAAAATGACAACTCTCTCTAGTTCACCCAGAGTGAGATGTGATTGAGCATCCTGAAATATGTATGTTATTTTAAATGAATAAAAATAATGAAAAGGTTCTACAATGCTTCGTCTCCACACACAAACCCCCAGAAAACAAATTCTATAGGAAGATCTATAGGAAAATCTAAGGGAAGAAGATGCACAACATAAAGCTTGTGAATTATATTAAATATTGTAGAGGTCAATCCATTCTTTCTTTGTCTCAGAAGATAATTCATTCTTTCTTTGTTTGAAATGTATATATATTCTTTCTTTGTCTGAAAAGCTACATATAGCCTATAGAAGTGTAACAGCCATTAACTGCTATTGATATCTACCATACTACTCACCTTTTTGCGTAATTTTTGGATGCGGTTGATCACTTCGCGAGCAACACCTTCGTCCACCATTGACTGGTCTGGGGTAACATCAAGCAGCACTAGCACCTTAGGTAACACATATGCAGACATACACACAATCAGACAGGAAGTGGCAGACATGGTGTGTGAGTGAAAAAGAATATGATCTGGCCCATTTTTATCCTTGCATCTTTTCCTTGGCTTAATGTTACTATCCGTACCATTCAGGTATCTTAAGACTATTCAGGTATCTTAAGACTGTTCGGGTAACTTTAGACTATTCTGGTAACTTAAGCACCTTAACCTTTGCATCTTAAATGGCAAATTTTCTGCTAATCATTAGACTGTGGCTGTTTACTCAACAGAGACCAGAATGCAAAAAAATGATTAACCATCGACATTCAAATAGGCTAAACCTGTGCAGCGATTGAACTAGAGGCACTGCATGATTTCTGAATTCATTCCCGTGATCAGAGCTCTAGATTAAGGGCAGCTCTGCTCCTGATGTTATGGGGCTGCTAAATAATACACAGTGGAAAATAGGCAAAAATACGGCAGCATGAAAAATCTCCTGTCTACCTCGTCTGTAAGATGTGATGCTGATTTACAAAAACTTATCTTTAAGGACTGACGTAATGACAACAAATTTCTCTTTGGAAGAGCAATGGTTGGCTAGAGAATCCATAAGGGAGATACAGGGTCACGCGCAGCAAGCCAACCCTTGCTGGTATTTGAGTGGCTGCCATGGCCAGTACCTGGGCATCAGAGTGGGCCTCATACTGAGTTGAGGAGCCCGCTGTCTGATCAAAGGTGTACATCAGACGGAGATCCTCATCATGGAGTTCATGTCCATCCACCATAATGGAGCCTGACAAAGCACAATCAGTACATACTTATAAGCTGTTCAAAGCTATGACCACTGGAGAAAGCATGGTTAGAAAGCATGGTTTATGGCACTGTTTGTCATTTGTTTCTTATCAAACAAAGCATTATCGGATGTTCCAGATATCCATGCTGAGTCTGCGTGAAAAGGCATGAGGCGCAACTAAAATGGGCATTTTCAGCGGAACAGTGTTATCAGACTGATCACGCCTCATGTGCCTGATACCCAAACTCTTCTTCCCTGCAGCATGTGGGGCCATCTGTCTGTACTTACAGGTAAGAGCTACTGGAGATTAAAACCTCAGAAGAACAACTGGTTGTACCTAGCAGGTAAGACTGCATTCTACACATGCTTGCTAAAAACAGGGTGTGGAGTGCGGGTCTAAGGTGACACATGTTTCAACCCTGGAGCTCTACCATTTGCTCGAATAAAATATGAAGACAAAGCTGGACACCATCTCCTCCAGCCATGCTGAGAAGGAAGTCCAATAAAGCCCTGTGTTAATCTCTTAACACACACTAGTCCATGAAAGGTTTTTTCCTGATTTATTCAATAGATATTCATTATCATGAAAGTTAAATGACTACATTTAACATGAGCATAAACACAGCAAACAGTGTGTACATACTAGCAGACTAGCAGACAGTATACAGACAGCTAATGCAGCGTTGCAGAGGGCATCTGTCTGTGTACAGCTTTGCCTGGAAGGCCTTGGTCAATTATCACAAGGCCTTGCCTAGCAATACTGCTTGGCCCAGAAGGCAGAAGAGGCCCACAGCAGTGCAAACTCACCCGTCTTCTGGAAGGCCTCCAGCTGCTCACTCTTCAGCTCCTTGATGGAGGCCGTGACAGACTTAAAGGCTCCCTTCAGACGCTTTCCCAACACCATGTGATCAGGTTCTGCCCTCAGTCTGATGCCGTACTTGTCTTTGTCAGTGGACAGCGTCAGCTGGCGCACATTCAGCTCCTGCAAAGGGGGCATTAAAGACCAGAAAGGGATGAATATGGAAACAAAGACATAGAAAGACAAGAATGAAAAGAGCTATTAGGTATATCGTTTTAGTTAGTGGGTATCGGTACTCTAAAGACTAAACAGCTAAATAAGCAGGAAAGTCAGGAAGACTAATGAAGTGAGGATAGTAGAGTACAGGTCATCCACCGTTAGAGCCGTAGCGTCAAGGGATAACAGTCTTTCCACAACAAGATGGCAAAAGGATAAAGGCTGGAGGACATACAAGAGCCTGGGTTCTATCCCAGGGTCAAATGTGTGTTTTTAAACTGTCTTAGTTCATTGTCTGGTATGGTTAATGTGGGTCATCCACCTAAAGGTTTTTCAAAACACAGGGTGAACACCAAGAAGCAATAACTCACTGAATAGATGGAGCCAGCTGTTCAATTTCAGTATATTTCTCCTATATTTTTAGTATTATTCTAAAATTATCAATGAAGCAACAGTCTGTTGGTGAATATCCTACACAGATATGCCTTTTGCCTTAAAAATCATCTGTATGTAAGCCATGCTTGATTCCTGCCTGTTTCCATCTGCAATATGATAACAGAGTACCTGATGTGAGCCCATCACACGCTTAAAGGGGACCTTCTCCCACTGCACTCAGGTCTGGGCAAACACAAGTAATGTGGATCAAGGACCCAGGTCTCTACTGCTCAAAGTCCATTGCCTAAACTTCCTTCGTGGAGAATGAGTGTCACAGCCAGATGTGAACGAACCATTGTGACTAATAAACTCAGCTAACAGTGAGAGCCCCAGTCAGGACAGGCAGATGGCACTTTAATATGCCTCACCCTTTTAGTCCTCACTTTCTCTAGACCTCTTGAGAGGAATGAAATATACAACACATACCTAAGCAGGCATGCATAAAGGCTGAGGAATCTTTAATGGCTATCCCTGGGTTCACCCATTCCTGCCCCTCTCAGTTGGCTACAGGTAACTGCATGTTGTCTGTGCAGTATGGAGAGCTACTAATGAACTGAAGCTGTGGTTCAGCCATGTATGTACATTTCAACGGTTTAATGTTCAGAAATATCATACATTATGCTAACATTTTGATGTACTGTGCAAAAATGTCTTAATTACAGGGAGCACAGCAACCTTGTGCCTTTGAGGTGGACATGTTTAGTGGCAGATCAATGAGTGGTGCAGCAACATGATGTTGCAGACCTCTCTTCCTCAGCAATGCCACAAAATTGTCTGTGTCAGACACAGCAAAGGGGGCGCTAAATTTAGGTCTGCACCACAGCCTTTCCATCCATCAGACCGTACTGACAGAGAGGCCGAGGTGAAGGACAGGCTAAATGACCAGATACAGTGATGCCTGACGACTACCAGTGGCACGTACATTCATACTACCATTACATCTTCCATATGCCGTTTTATAGGCTTCTTCCGGCAGTGGAGTTTAAATGCAGTTAACTTCAATTCTAAGATATGAAATTAAACAACGCTCAGATACAATTTATAATTGAAGAAGCTTCTGTCACATCAATACAGGCAAGCCATCAAGGCAAGAATCAAGCATGCAGCTTATGCTAGTATTCCTTCCCTGCTGAAAACACGTGGGAGGAAATCATTTTCAATAGCTGGTAATGAAAGACACATTAAAACCAAGGATTTTGGAGCCGAACACTCTAAAATCTTTGATTTAAACAAGCTAATAGCATTCAGTCTCTTCTGATGGCTTTTCAATAGCAACCAGCTTAATCTGGTTGACCAGGTGCATTCAAATTTGCATTTACAAAGGTTTTCCATTTGCTCTGAAATGCACACACTCACAAAGATCTGAGGAGGTAACTTTCTGTGAAACTGGATGAAGGGTGGACCTGATTAAGTTAAAATACCTACACACTCTAATTTTACAAGTCAAAGGAGATTTGCCATAAACAGCTACCCCTGCTTGAGGAGTCTGAACACAGCTCAGCAAAATTGTACAATCAATCTGATTTTTTTCAATCATTAAAACCACTTAATAGCTTAAACTGCCAAATATTTGGCAGACACCATACATCGTGTACACAGTCTATGTTGAAAACCTACAAAAAGCTACTTATTTTCCAAACAGAAAATTTATCAATACAAAACAATATTATCGCAAATCAACTGAACTGAGGGAGCTGAACGTGAAACAGACACATAAGTAGAACAGATGCTGGTGTCATCAAAGTTGAGAAAATTTCATCATCAATCAAATCTCCAATCCCCACTCTGCAACAGGGACCATGCATGTATAGTATATATGCATTTCCACTTTAACAATTGAAGCCATAGTTGTATGTACTGAGATCAGTGTAATGATCCAAACAAATGGGCAAGTGAGTTCTCTCCTCTACTCATCGACTAGAATTCAATACAAGAAGCAATCTCCCAAAACAGACTGATGGTTCTTAGTTAACAGTGAAAACATCAACCAAACAACAGCTGGACAACCAAAGGTTCACTGAAATGAGACAAGAACTGAGATATAAACAATTCCGTTTGCATCTATACAAATGTATTGTAATGGTTTTAAACTTACAAAATGTCTTGATTACCCTGCAGAGTAGTACACTGAAGGATTTTTGTGAATAAAGGCCCACTGGGCTATTTTTAGGAACAAAAAACATCAGAGGATAAAAAATGTTAAAGTAAGGGAGCCATGGCCAGCAAGGTTAAAAGTCGAGCTTTCAATTTCTCATGCCATAAAGAGAGGCTGATAAGGCTGAGTTGCACTGACTGAGATAAAGCTGTTTATGTCCCAAGGTGCTTTCTACAGCCCCATATATAATGGAGTGGAATTACTGTAACGTAAACTCATCAAGGCTGTCCCAGCTTTCCTTTAACACACTGGCTCTATCTACAGTCTCCAAAGATTGTCTTTCTAAATATAGTTCACATCTATAACACAAACACAGACATGATGCATAAGCACACATACGTCAGTCATCAAAATATGCATGAAACCATCACCATCCTCCAAATAATTGATAAAAAATGCAGTTATAAAAATTCATCCTACACTCTAAAACGTGCCTCTTCCTTTACAAATCAAGACCATGTTACTCAAACTTTCTGCATAATAACTGATATACAATATCTATGGGTCTTACAGCAAATGAATTGCTAAGGTTGTTCAATGTCTGCAGCAAACTCCTGCTTATGTTCTACCAGTCTGTGTGTCCTTTCCTATAGTGTGGTATGTTGGGGAGGCAGCACTAGGAAGAAGGATACTGGATGACTGGGCACGCTGGTGAGAAAACTGACTCTGTGGTGGGCAAGGAGCTGGAGTCACTGACATCAGTTGCACATAAAGCCTAATTCATACTTGTTCTACTCCGTAATTACGCAGACATGCAGTTGTATTCATGGTGAGGTTTACCTTTCACAGTTCTCCAATGTGTGTCCTCTCTATTATTTTGTTAATGCTGCTAGCACTTCTCAACAGCCAAGTTATTCAGGTTATTTATTTCAGGGCTAACTATGAGTTTTCTGCCAGCCAATTGTTCTGTTAGCTTGTGAACTTCTCACATACCCGCCTACAAAGTAATGCCTGGAGACGATGTGCTGATTTCAAAACTTTATTAAAGTATAGGCACAGTACAATCGGGGAATCCCTCCATTGTATCCAAAACAACGTCTGAGACTATTTACAAAGTCTACAGTGGGTAGCAAGAAGCTAAAACAAAGCGAGCTAACCAATCAGGCACTCCCTCTATCTGATGGGGTCTGCATCGTTTCCACAGATAGCTGGGGAAGGTATCAGTTGGAGAATGAAAATTGCGGAGGTATCAGTCAGAGAGCATGTTGGAGAGGGTCTGCTTGCCTGTGTGCGGGCTTGTGTGTCTGCGTTTTGACAGAGTAGGAAAAGTATAAATGAAGCTTAAGAGGACCCTAAGCAGACTGCTGACTATAAAGGACAATGACCACCACCTCCTGCACACCATTTTCTCCAAGCAGAAGAGCATGTTCAGTAGTAGGCTCTTGTCTGTCATAAAAAAACAGACTGAGAAGATTCTTTGTCCCAAAGGCCAATGTACTTGCACTAACACTCTCTTGCACCATGGACACCATTGCACCTTCCTGCATTTTTCCACACCGCTGCTTTAACATGTTACAACCCAACTTTACTGTAATGGCACACAATTGATATCTTCCTTTGTATTTATTGTAGTATGTATGTGTATATCGTGTGCCTATCTGCATCAATAAAGTATCTGTATCTATCTATCCATGTTATATTACTACTACACATTACTATTGCTGTCCAAGGTAGCCTGTCCAGGCCTCATTATTAGAGAAGAACTCAGACTCTAGGTACACAGAGTTTAAGGGGCTGACAGAAAGAGGGCAATAAGACAAAGCATAACAATAATAATAAGCAAGAGAGAAAAAGAGATAAGACAACCAAGCAAGTGATCCAAAAGTGGGGAGCTTGTTCAAGCTCCAGAAACAGAGTGGAAGAGGGAGCAGGGGGGGCAGTGAATCAACAGGAAAAGCAGGAGCATGAAAAAGAGTTTTGACACAGATCAAGGGGTAGAGAGAGAGGCTCACCTCCAGAATGTACTTCTGCAGAGACTGGATATCTTGGAGGGCTTCAGCATCTTGGTGGATCACCACCACCTCCTTCAGGGGATACTAAAAATACAAGCCAAAACATCACATCTTATCACTAAACACCAGCACAGACAGAACCAGCATTCAGAAGACAGCTAAGAGCCTCTGTGTGTGTGTGTGTGTGTGTGTGTGTGTGGGTGTGACTATTTATATAAGGTGGTATACAAATACTCTCCAGCAAGATGCTGGTTACAAGCAGAGAGAGGCAACATGGCAGTGTGACTCAGCCCAACGTGGGATAAAGCTGAAAGATTCATGGCCAAATAGAAGCAGCATAAATAAATAAATGTGTGCCAGATG
The DNA here is from genome assembly GCA_015244755.2 of Tenualosa ilisha. Classification (NCBI taxonomy): domain Eukaryota; kingdom Metazoa; phylum Chordata; class Actinopteri; order Clupeiformes; family Clupeidae; genus Tenualosa; species Tenualosa ilisha. The sequence goes on along the minus strand of PYXC01002776.1, from coordinate 1,564,061 downwards.
TTGGAGAGAAATAATAGGACATGGTGGGGTGGCCGCCTCCCTTTCTTGACAGCTCTCACAGAGAACGCCATCTTCCTCTACATTTCTCAAGACAGGCGTTTTTGTGAAACTCCTCAAAGAGAAAAAAGATGGCAGCAGCCGAACCTTCACAGGCATGGTCTTCCTGTCCCGGATGACGCGGCCCAGCTCAATGACAGACTGCATCTGGGACACTGCGCTCTCAATGCGCTTGTCAATCAATGACTCCCTGCATTAGAGGACAGTAGGAAAGAGAGAGGTACAGCAAGTGGGGACAAGGAGAAGGTGACTCAAGACAGTAGAGCAAGAGTGCTTCACATATTAGACAGTTAGACACTACAGTTGAGTCTGTGGGACATTTTTCTTCCAACTTCCACTGCAACAAAACCAAACAAACAAACAAAAAAACGTCCTCTTAACTCACAGTGACCTAGGCAACAGCACATGATATTTTTACATGACCCATTTCCTTTTAAGGAGAGTTTCTCCCTACCCTTTCCACTGCATTTGTCCTCTATGGGCAGATTTTATGGAGAGTTTCTCCCTACCCTTTCCACTGCATTTGTCCTCTATGGGCAGATTTTATGGAGAGTTTCCCCCTACCCTTTCCACTGCATTTGTCCTCTATGGGCAGATTTTATGGAGAGTTTCCCCCTACCCTTTCCACTGCATTTGTCCTCTATGGGCAGATTTTATGGAGAGTTTCCCCCTACCCTTTCCACTGCATTTGTCCTCTATGGGCAGATGTACAAAAGCTCTTCACCTTCAACTGCTGAAATGCTACAACGAAATATGATCCTTAAAAAAGTCAGCAAATGGACAAGCAAAATTATGTTACATTCAATGGGCTGCATCTTTGTTAGAGACATGATTGCTGCATTACTGTTAAAAACTTTGGCACCAAACACACACACACACACACGCACGCACACAGGTGGCTACCCAATGTTTCATGAGTGTTTCATGAGGTCCTGCTGTCAGGGTGGCCAGAAAGGAGGCCAAGAGGGCCATGAGGTCATTTAGGGCAAGTGAGAGAATGGGCCTCTGACACACCACACTAACTACATGGCTCTTTGGAATGCCACAGAACATTCTATTGACCTAAATGGATCCTCACCACATTCAGGTCAGACGTTTGTTAACAGCTGCAAAAAAAAAAAAATGATGCCTGTGCCCACATGCAATTGGTTTTGTGCTCATAATCAACATCCCTAGAATTCTGCAAGTACCTATAGCAAAGGCGGGATTAAGTCACTAGTAAGTCTCAAGTCTTAACGCTCAAGTCGAGTCAAGTCGCACCAAGTAGGCCAAGTCAAGTCCAAGTCTAAGTCGCACCAAAGCCAAGTCAAGTCCAAGTCTCGAACAAGCTGAATGAGTGTGTGTGTATGTGTGTGAGAGTGTGAGGAATTGAGAGAGAAAAGTAGAGCAAGAGATTGCATGCATGTGCCAAAGGCAATGAGAAGCAGGGGCACCGCAAGAAATTTTGGCTCCCAAAACATTGATTGTAATATTAAAATGTTCTCTGGGGGACCATGTCAGTGCCAGGCCCCTAGAGTCTTATATGATTTCTAGTGCCAGTTGGTCAATTGCCCATAGTTTACTAAACTATGTTTCTTGGAAACAGGGGTGTCATCACATGTTTCAAAGTAGTGTTGCCAATTAACTCGCCAATTACAATGTATTGCACATATTAGGAGATGTTGGTCATACCGTCAGGGGTGAGTAGTTAGCCATACTGTGGACAACACTGGAAGCATATTTAATGTGTGTGTACACAGGTATTGGGGGGGTCTGGCGGTTCTTCCCCAGAAAATTTTTGAAAAATTAGATGCAATTTCCTGCATTCTGGGCATTTTCACAGGTTGTTAGATAACTTTTTATAGCAATAAATTCAATGGCTTACCTAATGCCATTGCATATTATTTGAGTGCTTCATGTGAGGTATAGAGTTCTTGATTTCACACAAAAAGTAGCATTGGCAGGCAGCACACGCTTTTAAAGTTAGGCTGCCACGGCAATACAGGCAATACTGACGATGGCAGCCCTGCTTGCAAATGTCAAACATTTATAGTGCTTCATGCGAGGAATTACAGTACAGTGAAAATTTTAAGATGTTTCATTAGCCTGCACAAGTTTCTCCCTTCACTGGCCACGGTCTTGCATACATCTTGCAACATATTTTGCAACGTTTTATTTTACTAAAGTTATGTCAAAGGTCGTTTAGTCTCTGCTGATGCCGCAATTTCAAACTTTGCACTCTTTCCCTTTTTTTAGGTTGCTGTCTGCCATGTCCCCAGCTCTGCAGTTTTCAAAATCACATTCAGACAATCAGACACGTCATCGATTTCATCATGAAGCAAATCACTCCTCTTCCACACAAACCAGTCAAAGGGGGTTTGATATTGCAGACACAGAATGACACAACATAAAATACCAATAGCAGCACTGTTTGTGGGGGAGCTTAACGATATGTGAGGTACATAAGGCATGAGCCGGTAATATCGCACCAGTTCTCGATACCCATGCCTAGTCTTGAGTTAATAGCATTCAAATCCAAGCCAAGTTACAAGTCATGCCTAATTTTGTCAAGTCAAGTCTGAAGTACATTAATATTGTGACTCAAGTCCACATCACTGACCATCACTTCACTCATCATGTAAGAAATTCAATTAAACTGAAAGAAACCAAGTAATGCACTGAGATAACCCCGGAATCTTTAGAGTTCATAAGCTCTTCACATTCATTTGCATAAATGAAGAGCATTTGGGAAATTCCACGCAAACTGTCACATCCATACTGATGGCCACATTAGGCTATCGGCCTAATTATAAAAACTATTATTAGGCTAGGCCCACTCTAGTTGTGATGCTAAATAATGCTTGAGAAAATTGTTTTGTTGCATTCAAATATATATATATTTTTTATCTGAAATTACAACACTATGTACATATTTAGGCAGATTCCTGGCAGATTCCAATGCGTGCATGGTCTTCTAGTCTAACTGATATAAATTTTTTCTTGGGGTAGGAACCCTCACGCCCCCAGTAGCTTCTGCATTCTTGGATCCCCGCTTTAAAACTGACGCCTATGCAACCACTAAAATGTATGTAATGTAAAAGTTAAGAACTGAGATGTAATGTTTTGTAAACACATTGTTCCCATCATGTGCTCTTCCTAAACCACATAATAATGTGCTATGACCTGGTGAGCGAAGGACTGTAACTACTTAAAAAAGGCGAAACTAGCAATTTATATAATGCAACTTGTGCACCCATTTCCAGTAAACTCACACATTCACTTTAGTCATGATCTGTAGCTCAGGTTAACTGAGCCCTATTACCTTAAATTTCTTTTCATCATCCTTCACTGTGCTTTCGCTTCAAGCTGTATCTTTTCCACTGAGACCCAGTTGCATGTCTTTGTAACTGCAGCTAGTAAGAAAGGAAGCAGTTGTCATCACATGATTGACAGATTTAGCACTGCCGCTTTCTGGCGGCTCACTGCTCCCTAATGAACTCTGTTCTAGCTCGCCTGTCTCACTCCTACAGGTTCCAGGGGTGCCGCACAAAAATCCATCACAATACAATTATCAGCAGCGCTTCTTATTAGGCAGCCCAGACGGATGGAGATGCGTCACTCACGGTAATGCCTGAGTCTGTTTACCTGAGGAGCAAAACAATCAAATTAAAATGCCGGAGATGGGCGAGGAGGGGAAGGAACTTGGTGCATCCAGGCCGATTTACCAGGCGAGCTCAGATTCATCTCTGCTTGGCACAGGCAGTGTACTGGGGGAGCTGATCTAAGGGGAGCCTTTTAGTAAACAGACAATGGCTAATTTCATTTGACAGGAAGCCATCGACATTTCCTCAGCACCAATTCTGAAGAAATTGGAGAACAGGTGCACCAAAGACTGACAAGAGAGTGCATCCCAGTAGTATAGGTATACTAGATTAGAATAAATATCACTGCTGAGGAAAGGGAAATGGAAGTTGAGGGGCTGAGCTGGCACTAGGGTTAGTCAGTGCGTGCATAATTATTTTTCTGAGAACAGACACACACACAAAAATCATCACCGAAGTGCGTCTCATGAACAAGTCACAAGAAAATATATAAATTCCAGGAACTTTTGTCTGTCTGTCCATCTGCCTTGTCTGTTCACATTTCTTTAACTGTTCATTTGTGTGGTTTTAAAGGAACACACTACTACTGTAAAAACGTTTTATTTTTCCCATCTACAAGCTAGCAATAGCATGATAGTCTTTGTGCAGGCAATGTCTCACTCTAACTAATGGTAGTGGTCCACTCAACTACAACAAACTCTGCTAAGCTTTGCTACCAGCACTACCATGAGACAGGGCCATGGAAACGAGAAGGTAAACTTTAGAAGTCATAAAATGGTGACATAAACTATTCTCTTAAACTTGGCAAGTGTATTGCTGAGGACACAAGTGTTGACTGTCAAGCTTGATATTGTTGATATTGGATTTAAACTGCATTACTGACATTGTCTCAATTTGATGGATGCAATGTGCCAACTGGCAGGGAAAAATTTAAAGGATCTTGACATCAAAAATATCTCTAAGCAGTATAAGCAAAATAGCGCTCTCTAGCACTTTGAAACCATTCATAAATTGGGAATATTTTAAGAACATAAGAAGAACGTACAGAATCTATATATTATCAAGATAAAGGTGAGAGACACCAGACCTATCAATGCAGACAAGCTGAAAGCCTCCATCACAGCAACCAGGGACTCTATAACACCTGACCAGTGCCACAGTTGCCAAAATTCTGTGAGATACTGAATATGGGGTTTTCTTTAGCTGTAAGTCATAACCATCAAAATGAACACAAATAATGCCCAGAAATATTTCACTTAGTTTCTAATGAATCTATATGAGTTTCACATTTTACATCGAATTACTGAAATCAACAAATGTTTCCATGTTCAAATTTCTTCAGACCTACCTGTACCTTGTCAATTTTTTTGAGGTGCAGGAAAAGATAAAAAACTAAATGCAAAATTGACACAGATGGAGTTACACAGGTGAGGAGGGCAGAGAGAGTAAGAAGATGCATGTCAGGGTACGTGGCCCGACCTACCTAACTTGAGGCAGCATAAGGTAGTGGATGCTGCTGGCGTCTTTCTCCTCCACAGAGGAAGGATCAATCAGGTGCCGTAGGTTCTGATACATCATTTCTGTGATGAAGGGAGTGAAGGGAGCCTGCAGACACAGAAACAATCCCTGCTGGCCCTCACAGCACTTACACACTGATACACAAACAACAACTCTGACAAAGAAATGGGGAAAAAAACATATCCCATAATGTGCATCTTAAAGTGTTGCTGAAGTTTTAGTTTTATAAATAAAATATTAGCAAGACAGTAACCTACAAAGCTGGGCTTTACTGATGTCCTGATAAAAATACTCAGAATGCCCCCCATTCTCCACCGCGACTATAAGTTGTATTATTAGTTACACTTTATTCTAGTATGGCAAAAGAAAAACATGTTCCCCATGGTCATACGTGCCCCCCCTGGCATCGCACCCTCCCGCCCCCCTATTTGAGAAGGACTGGTTTAGACCAACTTCACTGTCTAGGTCGTTGTTCATTTGACTTTACAAAACTGCATCTAAAACACATCACATTTTCATCTAAAAAAGTTTCCTAACAGAGACATTTTTTCACCAAGAGTCACCCAATTTAATGTGCACAGCATCATCCACTATTCTGGCCTCTTATTCACTGCAATCCTATTAATCAACACTAAGCATGACACTGGGGAATCATTCAAGGGGAAAATGAGATAGTTTGATGAATCTGAAAATGTAGTGCTATGAATTAACTGCTCCGGTGCTAAAGTGAGTGCTTCAGCATCAGGTTTGCATTAAGGCTCTCTCTCCACAGGCTGATCTTTTACCACAAAATGAACACTGGTCACCTTCAGAAAACATTCATCCACATCCTTAGACTCACTAATGATCTGTTTAATATGCTGTTCACTTCTCCACTAATCCAGGGGCAACTTAAACACACAGATTATCACTGAGACCAAGAGCTCTCTAATTTCCTCTTAATCACACATTTTAAGAGAAACAGACAGAAGACCGCATAGACACACTGAAAGCACATTGGAAAGAATTTCACACAACCGCTCTAATGTAACCAGGTCAAACATATAAATGGCTACACACACTGACACACCATCACACTCAGGAGTTTACAGGAACACACAAACACACAACCACACAAACCCACACACACACTACAAGCCATACTCCAATACAGGCATACAGACAGTATCTCCTCCACTTGACAACACATACACCAACACCTACACAGAATCTGTGGGTCGTCATGCATAAAATCACAGACACGCTCACACATAGGCCTAATTCCACACAAAGCACAGGCTTCACACACACGCAAACCCCCACACACAGAAATGACTCACCATCAGTCGGCACATGGAGAACAGCACACTGAAGAGGGTCTCCAGCGCCCACAGGCAGTCCTCCGTTCCATTCTCACCCTGTAGGTCACACACACACGCACACATAACCATACATTCAAGTCACCACATGACTGCAGGTCCTGAGTTTGTTGCTCACAAGTGAACACACTGCAGTCACCACATTGTCAAAACATTACATCTCTGTAAAACACTGAGCCTTCAGGGTGAGCTTGAGTACTGTAGCCATCCATCCAATCAGAACACACACACACACACACACACACACACACACACACAATCAGGCCACCACAACAGACACACTTCTGTAAGTAGCCATCCCAACGAACACATTACAGCTCACAAATCTGAACTGCCGCACACTGTATGCCCTTATTCTCACGTTAAGCTTGTTGGGCTGCAGAGATGAACACCATCAGCCTTCAGGAAAAAACAACCCATCTTTTAACATGGTTGGTTATTAAAGAGAATAACAGTTCACTTATGACAAATTACAATAAAATACTCCATGGCATCATGGGTTATTACCTCAGATCTAAGGGTTGAGAATTAATGGGAGTGTATGGTAATTTACAGGAATTTATGAGAATTAACAGGAATAAACTGGTAATTTTTGAAACTGAAGGTTGGGGACCTAGATATAGATGGCAAAAACATATCATGGTATAATCCTGGCTAAAACAATCAGTTCTGATGCAGTAAAGTGTAAAAAGAATCTATTCCTCAATCATAGGCACATAGCACACTACTTACTGGACAGCTATTAAAACCTATTGATACATGCATTGTTCATAGACCAAACTGACCTCATCTAAACATCCTTAAAACCCTGAGGATGCCCCTGTGTCCATGACAAATTCCTCTATGAATTAACATGAGATCGAACACTTTTTGAAAAATCAATGATCTCAAACTCTGTAGGTGATGCAGAAGTCTGAGAGGCAGATGTCTTTGCCTACACATTTTTGTTATCTTTTCATGCTTGATGTTTCTGATCCTTGTTGCCTGCTAAGAGATTAACTGATTTTTACTAAGAGCTAACACAGGCCAAGAGTTCTGCACAGCCTTAGCATGTCATGCCCCCTCAGTCAAGGTTGCATGGCAACAGTAAAATTTTATAGTTGGTCTCTGCATTTATCACTTCGATGTTGCAAGTACTGTCGATAGATACAAGAATGACAACATTTGCTACAACTCCAAATTTGCGAACTGGCAGCTAAAGCTAAGTAAATGGGGCAACGAAAAATTAAGTTTAAACAATGTTTCTTTGCCCTCATTAATTAGCTCTGGCTGCCATTTTGCTACTTGGTCTACATAGTACCAAATATTCTTATCTTATTCCTACCTACAGCACTCACCAGCCATGAACAACAGGGCTATGGGTTGATTGACTCTGTACTATTGATTTAAGGGATTTATTGTCATTATATCTGTGCATGTTTTGCTATTTGACAAAAGTGTGATGTGCTAATTTTGGGCAGAGTGCTTAGGCTACCCTGGGTTAATTTCTGGTTAGCAAAAATCATAGTTCACCTCTCAGCAATAGTGTTTTGTAGTTCAATGAAATAACTGATTGTTCAATGAAAGAATTTATGGTTGTAGGTTTATATGACAGTTTCTTTGAATTATCCAAAATTTCCTGTTAATTCCCAGAAATTCCTGTTAATTTCCATAAATTCCCATAATTCCCAAAGAAAATTCCAAATCCTGAACTAAAGTTTGCCTGGAAAGTTTCTGGAAATTTACCAGGAATTTTAGCTATTTAGCTACCAGCTATCTTACCTATGGTCATATTTTAATTTGCTAAATGCTTCTATCAGCTGTGGAACAAAAAAAAAGCAAGAGATTTCTGTACATTCGTAATATTTGCAACAGATAAGACAATTCCACTGGGCAGGTACTGTTATGCCTTAGAGTTAAGTTAAAGTTAGCATTGTTCTTACTAGGGTTAAACTGAAGGTGAAATATGACACAACATTACCTTCAAACGTCTGCGGTTGGTCCTCACATACCAGTTGGTGAGCATGTCCACAAACTTCACCAGTCTGGGAACCACTGTGTAGAGCCTGTAAGCTGGAGAGAGCATGACAAAGCAAATTAAAGCTAGCCTTTGAATTGGCAGAATCCCTTTTTGCCAACTCTGATTAAAATCAAATGGAACTAAATCACTGTGCTTTAGGAATACTAGGTGATAATTGGACCAAAAGATTTTTTTGCCCGTACACAACATGGTAGTGTGTAAAAAATAACTATTACAAACTACTTAGGGCCAGAAGCAACCATGTAGAAGTTTAATTTGAAGCATAGGCATGGGACTTCCCACAGTGTATTCCCCACTCCCCACTGGGCCTATCTGCCACCCTCTGCTGACTGACATCAATGATTTTCCACACTAGAGAAAATGAATGACGCAAGGCCCACCATCCATCTCGGCCTTGAAGAACTGGATAAGTGACTGAGTGAAGGACTGGATCCACTTGTCCATGATGTTATCGCTGGGCTTTGCAGTGCCCTCATTGTACAGGAACTGGACACCGTCCTCCTACAAGGACAAGTGAAAATACTCAGGGTTACTTGCTAAAGGTGCACTCTGCACTGTCCCTATAGTCAATTGGAAGGGAAAATCTTTTCATTTTTGTGAATAATGCACTGCCACTGAGAACGTTTACATCCACGGCTTAGCTTGATTATTAGTAATAAGTCGATTAAAACTAACCAGTCTGTTCTCCACATCCAAGTATACATGCACTGGATAAAATTCGAATTATTGATCAAAGCGCATTTCATTCTGCAACGCTAGGTGGCGATTTACTTGTCTTATTACTGCCGACTTACTTATCATATTATTACTGATCGTCCTTGCATTACCGCCAAAGAACAAAAAATAAACACAAGGAGCTAAATCAATTTGACTAGATAGGTTTGAAGCAGTAAGAGAATCTTTGTTGGAAATATGAGCAAAGATACGGACAGTGCTGCAGCACAGTAGGTACATTTCAGACATGCTTAAGGATGCTTCTTAATTGTTTTGCACACGAGATACATGCTGTGCACACTGCACAAACTAGACCAACAGAAATACTGTTGTTACCTAGTTTTATTTCCAAATGAAAGCTAAAGGGGAAGTAGTCTGATGCATCAGCCACTTTCACATCATTTCACTTGTGTAAAGCATCTGAACCCTAGCAACTGGCATGTGTTCACTCCACGGTGGACAGATACTTTCTGCATCAACCAATCGCTACTGTTTGGTCGTGACGTATGTTACGTGCTAGCTATAATTTCAATTCAAGTTTTTCACTTTCAGCCCTCCTTCTGCTCGCTGATTGGTCCTTCCCAGCTCAGATTAAGCAGAAGCACTAGGTGGCGCATGTCAAGCTAAAGGGAGAGTGCCTGTCTGAGCTTTGTCCAATGATCTACATTGGTCAAATACATGCACGAGAAATTCGATTTCCAACAGCATTATCTGGATGTCTTAACAGAACTATGAGTAGTCCAGTTTGGTTCGATTTCAGTCGAACTAAGGTGCATTTACGCATTTTAAAAGTTTGACTTTAGTTGGACTAAGGTAATAATTTGGTTTTCTCTTAGTGCATGCATACATATTGAGTGACAGTGTAGGTAGTAAAGTGTCTAGAACATTTAATGTCCACATACCAATTAAAAGGGTGTGTGGAACCACGTGTATTGGTAATAGCAAAACTACTGAAATTATCTAGACACTTTCCATGCTGCAATTTTAAATGTTCATTTTAAACTATTCAAAATCAGTTTTCACCCTTTCTGCCATACAGTGCACTATTTCCTCCTCATGCTCACTGTCTAGTAGTGTCTTTGTACAGTGTCTAATACTAGTGTGGGGATCAGTTACCTTTTCTAACCTCTGGACATTTTGCACGAGGAAGCGGTAGGCATTGTACCAGGGCAGGAAGACATCCTTCAGCACATCTCTCACACCCTCCTCTTTGAAACGCAAGTTCTCAGCTCTCACTACCGGGGAGTTGATTAGGTAGAGCCTGGGGAGCCACATATCAAGAGACAACAACAGTTTTAAAATCATGAATTTTAATTCTCCCTATGTCTAGTTTGTCCTGCATCCTGTCATCCTGCCTGTCTTTTTTTCTCTCTCTCTCTCTGACCCACCCACCCCTGGACCCTTACATCCTAACCTTACCAACTGTTGCAACTCCCAATCCCCCTGTTCTCTTCTAATCAACAGGCCATTCCATTGCAGTCCTCCTAGAATGCAGATGATTTGCGAGAGCGGTTGGTCATTACCGGCCATCAATTTGCAAGTCAGCCGGTCACAAATGTGTGGAGGGATGAGAGGTTCCTGGCTATAGGAATCATGAATCAGCCCTGATGTAATGATCATCAGGCTACACTGCCCAGAAATGAGATCAAGCACTAAACACAGAGCAAGGGAAAGAGAGGGAAAGAGAGGGAGGTAGAAGGAGGGAAGGAGGGCAAAAAGACATGAATAAGGCAGATGGAAGAGAGCAGGGAGTGAATAAGCCTGGCAGGTCTTTGCAGGACTGTCTGGAAGACGTATGCAGTCACTTCTCTGGGCACTGATCACAGGATTTCCCAGCAGAAAGAGCCAGCGCTGATGCACTGAGAGCAGCCCGTCTCTGTCATGGCTGCTGATGGGAGTGAGGACAGGGGAAACCAGGCCAGTCATGAGGCCACTGCAGCCCTGGCACAGGCCAAGCGGACATATGGTGCTCAGAACAAATGGCGGCTTCACAGCAGATGAAAAAGACTGCCTCGCTAAAAGCAAGTGCTTTCTGAGGCCACATTAAAACATGGTGAATGCAGTATTCTGGTTAACACACTCCGGTTAACACTAACACACAGCATTCTCACATGCACTCTTCCATGGAGTGTCCAAGCAAAAAAAAAAAAAAACTAGGAATAAACCTGGAGAGAGGTGGCGCACTGCACTGGTGTACCCTGACACACATTATGGAGTTTGACTCTGCTCCGGACTGCCTGGTGTCAACTGCCTAAATGCATTCTGATTTCCTGCGGGAGCTGACATATCAAAGGAGAATCAAACTGCTCAGAGGTGCACAGTAAACAGACAGGCAACCACTGGCTCAGGCACAAGGATCAGCACCCATGCAGATAATTACCTCAGGTCTCATATATTTGGATAGTTTAAATGCTAATTTAGCAAGAGGGTCAATAATGACTGCATTTGTTCCTTTGTGGATATAGATCAATGTGAGCCACATGCTATTAACTCCAAAAACTCAGAAACAAGACAGAAGTGAACAGCATTTCAAATCATATGCTGCAGGGCAAACAATGGCTACTCTGACATTTCTTGGAGCTGTCTTAGCCATATGGATGTATTCAATAATGCTTGAGTCACTAGCCATATGGCAATGCCACTTGACTGCCTACAACCATTTGATTAAAATAGAGCAAAGACAGGGGAAAGCAGAATAGAACATTTAAACACTTCAGCCACATGCTTGGCCTCAGAGGCAGCTAGCTCACATACTGAGGGAAAAACATGCATCTCCTCCATACAGGAAGGGGAAGGGGACGACACTAAAAATGGGAATTTGGTTTCCCACTTACCTCAAGGCATCAGCCCCATAGTTGTGCACAATAACAACGGGGTCTGGGTAGTTCTTCTTCCTTTTGCTCATCTTCTGCCCATCACTGCACACAAAACAGCACATCAATCAAATGAGTGCTGCCAGGAACTCAACTAAGCTTTCCAGGTCACTTAGTTATTAGCATGCATTGCAACAATTTGTCCCTGTCTGTGTGTGTGTGTGTGTGTGTGTGTGTGTGTGTGTGTGTGTGCGTGCATGTTCTTATGACTAAAGACCAGAAGCCTGTCAAGAGCATATGATAAGTCTACTGGCTGCATGTCACACAGCATCACTGCATGTGGTGCAAGACGAAAAAGAGCACCCACCTGGCCAGTACCAGTCCATTGACGATCACATTTTTGAAGGGAGGTTTACCAAAGAGGGCAGTTGACAGCACAAGTAGTGTGTAAAACCTATGCAAGGGAACACCAGCATACTGTTGTTGCCACTCTAGACAAATCTAAAATTCCCTGACTTTCAAAGACAGAATATCTGAAACTGCTTACCATCCTCTGGTCTGGTCAATGCCCTCTGCAATGAAATCAGCAGGGAAGGTGTCTTCAAACTCCCTGCGGTTCTCAAAGGGGTAGTGTGCCTGAGCATAAGGCATACTGCCACTCTCAAACCAGCAGTCAAACACCTCAGATACACGTTTCAGCTGGCCTTTACCACAGCGAGAAGGGATGGTCAAGCCATCAATGCTGGAAAAAACACACACACACACACACACACACACACATAGCGATTAAAAAAGGCACAAGGCATTAATGAAAAACTTCTGTGACTTGCCTAAAGTCTAAACTAGAGCCGACCACAGCAGCTAGCTAATTAAGTTAGTTAACAGTTAGTTAATAGTTAAAACAACAATTAAGGTGGTTCAGTGTGAAAAAAGTTATTTGGATACCTAAAAGGAACACAAAACCTTCCAAATGGCTCCCTGAGCCTTCTTTTTTGTCACCAATTCCAACCCAGTACACAAAACTTCATGGTGTACTGATGTTCTACACGACATGTTTTTTCATGCCACTGTAAAAGAGCCATAGTGGGATGTCAAACCCAGGAAGGGAATGAACAGATTTCAATGGAACACATCTTACAACAGGCTGATTACAATTTGATTTAACCTCAGTAATGCCCTTCTAAGGCTATTGCTTTAAGGTTTGGAAGAAATTAAACATCTTGAGGTTTCATATGAGTCAACATCTTTTACTTATAGTTTAACCACCACTTTCATATGTACACACACATTCTTGTTAGTCTCAAGCATAGCAACCACGGTTGACACACACACACACACACCAGTTTCTGTAGACTCAATGCAACTAGGCAGCAGAATACCAAGCAATGTTAGTTGAAGTCTTCAGGTTCATGTTGATGGTTCTTTATTAAAGCTTGGTGATATCTGAGTAACTCAACAGAACATTCAAGTTCTTCGACTTTAGACATGTAAAATGTATTCATTAGAGAACATATGAATGGCAAAATTAATATCAGCCCGCTAGGTGCTAAACGCTAGGTAGGATATGTCAGATAAGGAAATGCCAAGGTAACTGACTGATGTTAGGAATGGAATATTTCAGCATGACAGATAGAACTGAAAATAAAGTGATTAAATTGGTTTGCAGTAATTTCACCCAGAAATACTTAGGACAACACTTATTTCACAGTACTGATAGGATAGGCAGTTATTATTAGTGTGTTCTTGGTGCAGTTTTAATAAATATTCAATATTTACTAAATATTCAATCATTTTGAATCCTCAAAAAGTGCCAAGTTGCAAACTGCTTTGCATTGCATTTTTTGTTCAGTGCTGAACTGCACACAATCCCAGCTGTTTTAAAACTACAGAAGAAAGTGTACACACAGTGGGGTTGACCAGGGTGAGCAGGCACAGTGCCTGTAAAAGAGAGACAAGCTAAATGATCCTCCTTAGTCATCAGACGAAGGGAGGAGTCCTTGTGCTGCGCTTAATTAAGAGTAATTAAGAGGTGAAAGTGATCCGTTCGTCTCCTCTGATCACCAGCACTCGTTCCGCCCCAGTGGAAGTGAGACAGAAAGGAAGGAGGAGGGGGAGAGAGACAGAAAGGGAGGAGGAGGAGGAGAGAGGGAGAAAGGGAAGAGGAGGGGGAGAGAGGGAGAGGAGCCAGATATCGGGTGTAATGGCAGGTATGGCGATCAGTGACTCACCTCTCCCGATGCAGATCGGTTACTTTCACTCCACTCAGCTCTTCAAGCTCCGCCATGGAGCTCACACAAACAACCTGACCAACACACAGACACAGCATTGGAGGACAGGGAAAAAGTCTGTGAGGTTTGTTCTACTTCTAAAATGGTACTCGACTCTACTGATACAGCTCAACTGTCCTTCAAAAGGCAAAAAGAAAAGAAAGTTAACCTAACTAATGAGAATCAACAGACAAAGCCGAAGACTACCCTACCTGAGAAGAAACAATTAAAAATATTGTCACATTTAACCTTGCATGCAAAATGATACATCTTTTAGCTTTTCACAGCAAAAAAAATATCTACAAAATCACCCTACAAATGTTGTCATTGCTTATTTAAAATTTTATTTGAAACATGTTACACATGTACTGCTTCCCACTGCTATTTTCATTTGTAATACCCTTCACATGCACTGGTATAATCCTCCAGCCTTCAGCCTGCATGGCAGAGTGAATGAAGGCCACCCCTAATGTCACATGAGGCCCTGCTAGTTTCCCCTATGAGCTACACTAATGGAGAAAACAATCATTATGCTCTGGGGTGAGCCTGAATAAAGTTCAGTCTTCAGGAGGCCAATCTAAACATATACCACTGTCCATCACCCCCAAGCTACATGAATCTATCCTTCCTTTAGAAGGCCGCAGCATTTTGAGAAAGGAGTGTGCTAGAGAAGATGGTGACCATCTTCATTAAAGGAGTTTAAATTTAGCTACAGTTCTCTTTCCAGAAAAGGAAACCATGCTGAAGCAGTTGCCATTCTTGTAAGGTCAGAGCATAGTTTCAGACTGCTGGATAGATGGGACCCAATTGTCACTAAGTGAGGCGAACTCATTGCCTGCTGACATACTTTTCTGGGGCATCAAGGTGTATGAAAGACACAGATGATGCCTTGAACAAACATGAGAAAAGACTTCTCCACAGAAAAGCTCTTGATCCACTTCTTATTACATTCAAATAAATAGCTTATTATATTTTACATTCTTGCACCTTACATTTTTTCTGTCCATGAACAACATACAAATATGCAACATTTCCTTCTCCCTTAAATCTATGTTCAGACACTAAAAGCTGAATCTAACAAGGTCAGACTGATCAGGTTGGTTGCTGAACTTGTCTAGGAAGCAAGCCAAAAAGCAATAAATAAAGCAAAGCCAGCCTCCATCTCTCTCTGGACATGCAGAGGAGCCAGCAGCCCCCTGTTCCAGTTGCAGAGCAGGCCAGTGGAGCGGCTGGCCCAGATTGAGGCCTCTGCCGGCATGAGGAGCAGGAGATCCACTTTTCCTGGACCGGCGTGAGCTTGGGGAGTTCAAGGAGGCACTCCAGAGACCGCCGCCTTGAAACAGTCATTAGGCTATTTTCAGGAAGCAGGCCGCTGTCCCTCTTTCTCTCATCACAGCAGTAGATTGGTATGCCATGTGTCGTAGAGAGCCCCAACAACCCACTTCTGACAGCCATAAACGAACTACAAGTAGTTTGGGGGTGTCATCTTTTCTACTTTTTTCAATACTTCCCAGGGCTATGTAAAGACAGATTGAAGATTCAGCATGCCATCATAGACATGTCTTCCCTGCCTTGAATTTTATTGATTTAGTAAGCCAATTCCCCTTTAGTAAGGGAGGTGAGGCCTACTGCAAATTCCTCAATATTACTAGAGTCACACATTCAATAATCAAGCAGAAAGTAAACGCAAGTGTTTAATTCATATTCTTGGACTCACAACTTTACTGACACCTCCCAAGACTGACAACCATTGGTGCACTCACCATACAAATCACACACTGTTCTTCATACCAACATGAACCTCCATTCTTCCTTTACCTTTCAATTAGGATACAACAATTCTCAATATTGCACCTAATTGCCCTTAGGCATCCTGAGACCCTTGTTACTCCCTCTTGACTGACCTCCTCAAAGTCATCGCTGACCCACAGTGGGATGGGTGTGCCCCAGTAGCGGTTCCGGGAGATGGCCCAGTCACGAGCGTCACGCAGCCAGTTGCCAAAACGCTTCTCCCGCACAAACTCTGGCACCCTAGAAGAGAAGTCAAATTCAGAGACTGTATGTGTGTGTGTGTGTGTGTGTGTGTGTGTGTGTGTGTGTGTGTGTGTTTGTGTGTGAGTGAGTGTGTGTGTGAGTGAGTGATGCATAAATCTAGAAGGAGCAATAAAATACTTTAATTTCAATAACAATCACCCAATCTGTTTGGGAACAAAGACAACTGGTAAATGTCACAGCAATCTGTAGAACATGCACCCACTGTTCACACTAAATTTAGTTCTTTTACAAGTGAGGAATTTTGAGAGAAAGGCCTAAATGAGACCTAGTCAGTCTTTGACACTGAAAGACAACTGTGATGAGCAAGTCCACTATGACTACAGAAGTGTGCTTTTTAAAGTTAATTGTTGTGTTCATTTCATAACTGCTGTAATCCAACAGAACTTTGACATCTTATAAATGTGATTCTCAATGTGGCTTTGATTTTTACATACTGATAAAATAACCGCAGATGGGGAATTCATCCTAAATATTATGGGAATATCACTCGTTTTCAAATCTTCCTTTCAAATCTTACTATATTTTAACTAAATTAGCCCTTCATGAATTTGCTAAATACATTTTCAAGATACAAAAATCAGTAATCTCATGTCTCATTTCTCTGAAAGCAGTGCCATCCTGTCAGTTTCTTGATTCTTTTATGCATCTAACAAATCAATTAATCTAAGCATACCTCCCTTAACAAAGGGGAATGCAACGGTTAAAGCTCTCTCTCAGGTATATTTTTCATCTCAACAGTTTCATTTCTAGGCTGATTTTATTTTATTAATATTTTTTTGTGTGGTGAGACACGTTGGTACTCTTGGAGAACCTCAGCATATAAAACTGTAAGGCATGTTCTCAGCCAAGCAACGAGTTCATCAATTCCCATTTGAGAGAGGCATTTCTATTTAGACACCCAATATATCAATTTAATGATTTTCTCCTCCTCCCCTCTTCTTAGGAGTGAATCCAGAATTTATCATCTTATGTTGACTCTGCAGAGTCTTTAAAACACCAACACATGCACAATAACAACAGCATGAGCCAACCCAAAGTCTGAAAGCAGTCCATTCTGAATGCACTGACAAGTTGTGTACGAGGGAAACAAAAGGTGTACAATGGGGGTGCTACTGCCCACTTGGCTTTATGAGCAATATGAGCAACCTTTCACCAGAATGATGGACTGCATTCAAATGCAGGGTCTAAGGACCTCCATACATAATGAGGGGAGAAAAAAGCCTACACTGTACACTGAGTGTACAGAAAAACATCTTTAACAAGTCTACCTGAAAGATTCCTTTCATTCCTTTTGTATTTTTGAGTGAACATACTAATTGGAGACCAGCTATGCAGCGGTCAAACTTTTAAGAAATAAAAAGTGAAAAATTAGGGCGAATGGGATACGAGAACCTATTGATTTGTTCTCTGCAATTACGCTTTCAAATATATATCCAGCCATGAGCAAAAACAGTGCCCCCTTTCCATTAGGTAATAGGTGGCCTCTGAGCTCCTAATCGTAAAGAATGAGGAGGGAGATCCAATCAATAAGTGTTCAGGGAACACAGCAGGAGTATGTGGATTTGGCAAAGCTAATCATAGCACCTGCCCCCACCAGTAACACACAGCTCTACAACTCACAACTAAGCCTCTCCATAGAGCAGGCGTCGCCAACCCGTCAATCATGATCGACCAGTCGATCTCGAGAATAATAGGGAAAATATTAATCACATTACACTTGGTTAACTTTTGATTTTGCCTACACCCCCTCACTTAAACCAGCAGAAGATACATTATATAGAAATGACAGAGCAAGGGTGAGGATAGGCCTATTTACTTATTTTAAAAGAGTTAATTGTATCACGCTCATTCATAAATTGATGGCAATACAATCAACGGGCTCACTGTGCTGCGTGTGTGTTTGAAATAGCAGGGTGCCACAATGGGCTACTGATTTTATGAATGATGTATTTTGTGTTTTGACACTGATTGTCAAATTGATCAATTTGGTTGGCATTCTGGTGAGGCAGACATCTGTAAAAATATTTACATTCCCCTTACAAAAATAATATGTCTGAAATATTGCATTTCTACAGTAAAATACAGTATAACATTTTTTGCTTCCTAGATGGCATTTATTGCACATGAACTGTCCTGGCACTCGTGATATCTTTGACACAGTCCCTTAACAATGACACTAATTAGCCAAACATTACCATTACTACATGTTACACAAAATCCTATAATGCAAATAGAAACTGTGCCCATACCTTTGCTCTTTTGATTTAATTAACTGAATACAATGATAGTATGCCCTAAGGTTTAATATTTGATATGCCAGTAATGCCAAATAATGTTCTTGGTGACCTCCACTTGAAAGTACATAAGTAGCCTTTTTCGTGTATTTCAAATTCAGTTTGATAAAATACAAGGCCTCAAGTTGGATTTTAGCTGTCTTTCACAGAACACTACAATATGCAAGTCTTGGCCTGGGCCGAGGTCAGAGATTTTGGCCTTAAAAAGGTTGGTGACTACTTCCTTAGAGCATCTGCACCAACACTGTGGGCCATCATCACCACCACAGCGGCAATGAGTCCAGTGACTTAGAGTTGAAGTCTCAGAGTAACATTGCTTGGGCATCAAACGGCCTTTGCATGTAGCACTGGTTCTCAAATTTAGGGTGCTCCCTTAGAATTACATCTTCAGCCAAAAACATACTGATAAATACTTGGACTGCAATTTTCAATCAATAAAAAAATGAATTCTTTTCCAATCCATCAATCGATTAGTTGTTTAAAATTTAATAATAACAAAACTGCCATTTGAGAATTTTTAAATATTTTCTGTGTATTGGGATGCCTATGAAAGAAATTTGGCCAACTTCAACACGTAGCTCTGTTGTTTGAGCTACCTGATTGTCGGTAGACTAGCTATACAAAACAAAGGATTTACATTGTTCTTGCAGAACTACTCAGTTATATGCACAGTGGTGTCTCGCAGGGAACCGGTCCATGCATGGACTTGTAATGATATTCTGAGCATGTTAAGAAGCTAAAGACACATATAAAAGGTGCCTCAGTTAGTTAACAACTCCCTGCCATCACTGTGAGAAACCAGAGAAGGTAAGTAAGCAAACGCAAATAAAGGTTTGGTTGAAAGGTGTGGTGAAGCCGACTTGTTCAAGGTCGGCTTCACCACACCTTTCAACCACACCTTTCATTTGTGTGTTCCAAACCCATACAGGTATGAGTGGCAACCAGCGGATAAGGAGAATAACGGGACATACAGAATTAATGAACATTGTGGAAACACCTATCTGTTTTGTGGTGTTCTGTAATCTGCCTCCACCTGATCCATTACTCTGTACAGTCCATACAAGACACCTCAGCAGTCATTATCCCTCAGCCCTAGATGTGAATTGTAACGGTCTAATTCTCCTTCAGTCTTCAATCAATCGGCTTCATGCCTGCAGCCAAACCACACCCATGAGGATATCCATGAACAACCTCACTCCCAAGCGTGTGACATTGCTTAAATAACGCACACCTATGAAGTAGTTCTGGTGAAAAAGTCTAATTACCGTTCTATATCAATGCTCTTTTGATGGGTAACTATAACAACCATAGTAAACGGCAGTTAAACTTGTCAGTAACGATGGAATCAGCTGTTACTAGCAATAACCACCATTGAAAGGACAGCAGTACAGCAACTGAACAGGTTTCTTTATAACTGAGCTACAAGCTTTTCTATGTTTTAAACTGTTGCCTATGCCTTACACACGAGTTGCAACCGGGTGATAAGTGGGATAACGGCCTTCGAGGTGTGAACTCCGCCTTCGGCGTCCTGAAGTTATTCGCATCTGCTTCATTCATTAATTCCGTATAACAGCACACCTCATCAGCTGTTATCTCTTACTTCTACCTCCCTAGTTATGCTAGCATGATAATACCACATCCACCTATAGAGCAGAAGAGTCATGCCACTTTATTCCACTTCATGCGTCTTCATTCCACATGACAAATGTCTACACATTAGGGACTGAATGAATTAGAGAGAATGCATTCATTTAACCATAAAACTGGAAATCATATACCAGATGATGCAGCCAATGTGGCTGTATCTCATACATCAATGTCTGGATGTGGTGTGTGGCAATCATGCATTAAAAAGTGCATAGCAAATGTGCAGTCTCTCATGGTAGCATGGGCTTTTAAGCTCTGTCACCCTTCACCCAATTTATGAAGTGATGAAAGGATTAAATGTCAGTGAAGCCTAATGCTACAGTACAGTGTATTTAAATGCAACATCTGGGCAGTTTGTCACAGGTGCGTCTCTGTGGAGAGGCACTAACGGGACTGGGCATGAGCCCCCTCTCTCTGCGTACAAATGCCTAAACTCCATCTGGCTATCGCCTGGTTGTGATTCCGCTGGGAGAGTTTAACAAGGTGAGGTTTACCAATCAGTACTATTGAACAGTGTGGAGAGAACTGATGAGCCAGTGTATTTCACAGGCTCGTAGCAGAAGGATGAAGGACTGTTCTTCAGAAGCAGGTTGGTATATAAACTCCTCTCTCTTCTCCCAAACTTCTTCATTTCATCTATAACTCTTCATATTTGTTGTTCTGCTCTAAGGTAACTGACCTGCATAAGGTTTGGCAAAGAAAAGGACAAGGCCTTTTTCTTGCACAAGAAAAACACTTGATGAACAACTTCAATATATTTGGACTCAACATCACAGCAAAACATGCCAAGTAAAGGACAATCAGCTCTGTGTGCAGCAGAAGGATCATTGCTTCCTGAGAGTGAGTCATTTAAGACTGCAGTTAAATCACCTACAACTCCTACAAGTGACTAGACAGTGAGCCTGTCTAGCCTCCCCTGACTGAGTATGAGACAGTGTGAGCATGTCCTAAATCTACAAATGAGCAATCCAATTTTGAGAATTTGAAAGTAGAAACCCTAATCTGACCTAAAATATCACGCCATGCACCAGATGTAAGTAAAAGTAGCAAAGGTCTACGTCAGGTTCCCTTGATATGAAATCACACAGTGAGAAGAGATCCAGTGGTGTGAAGACAATAAAATTAAATCAATTCCAGCACTATTTTCCAGTTATATTAGAGATGCCTTTAGGTGAACCTGGGAGATAGACAAAAGCTTCTTTGCAGTCCAGATATGGTGATGGTTTAGGTCTACATCTTCCCTGGCCACATGACATTTATCTTTTCTTTCCATCTGATCTTTAAATAATTCACCTCAGGCCGTTACTCAAGCCTAGAGTCTGTGTGTCTGTTGGCAAACAGCAACCTTCACAAGAGTAAAACAATCAGTACAGGTGTCACTGGAGCTGCCCTCACTTTCCCTGTAGGTCTGTGAACCCCATCGGAACAAGCACACACCTAGATGCATCTACATCAGTGATCAACCCTGAGCCCCTGGACCTGTTTACAGGACTGGGGAAAGAGAGGGGGGTCCCCTGAGAGAGCTGCACAGTGACATCAGGTGGTGAAGAAACATGGGGAGAGTTGAGCACCCTACACACTACAGACTTGGAACACACTTGGTGCTAGGAACCCTTCATAGTGGCACATTTTTCATACAACATTACATTTGTTTTTGCATGCAATTAGATAATCAGACAGGATTGTCAAAAAACAGAATATCTACACATCATATTACAAATACCTGAGAAAAAAACAGATCAAAATAGTTTGATTAATCAGGTTATCAAGTCAAAAATGTTAGCTCAAGGTGTGTATGTAACTCTAACTTTGTTACAACATAGCATATTTTGAGGCATTAAGGCTGCCACTAACGGCCACTTATGTGTTCAAATGTGCCGGAATGTACACATGTTCAAATGTATAATACATTTCACATGATTTCAAATCCTTAAATGATTCAGTATGTCATTTAAATTCCACGAAGCTGATCAAGATCATCTTGAGGAGACAGGCTGTCTTACTGCAAATACTTTGAATATTGCGTATATGCCAAGTAAGAAATGTGGATAACAATATTTACCCTTTAATTACGTCCATATCATACATAAAAATTGCAATTAAAAATATATAAGGCAACTGTCCATAGCTGCATACTCATATGCATTCATTAGAGAAACAACTCACAAAACTGAGGTCAAGGTTTGGCGTTAGGTCTCACCAGTAACATTTGCCGTTGTTTTCCAAAAGTTTCTCAACCATGTGCTCAACACGAACAAACCAGCTTGGCACTGCCTTGTAGATCAGTGGTGTGTCTGACCTGTCAATTAAATAGACAAACAGTTGATGAATACCCAGTGGTCCCAAATTTAAAATGTAAATGTCCCCTTGCAAATCCCTAAGATGGGCTTATTCACCATGCAACTATGCCTCTTGAGAGACCCCTAGGTCTTACGTCCCAGACTATCCAGGAGGACTATGTAACCGGAGGTGTGTATGGAATATGACAGGGTTATTCCAGGCCTAAGTACATCTTCTCATGACATGTTAGAAAACTTAAATCCCTCATCTCTGAGAGGAGCTTACCCTCACCAACAGACACTAATTATTGGGGGACAGTGTAACTTCTACAAACGATGCCTCTCACATGCATTCAAAGCATGACTAAACAGACCAGCCCAGAGGTATCAGTGAATGGGAAACCTCTTAGCTGGGGAACAGAGGTTCCATGAAGGAGACAAAAGGCAAGACATCATCACTGCAGCACTTCTCAGAGGCTAATGCGCAGCTCCCCCAGCAGGTATGGCACTAGTTGGAAGTGGGTCGATGAGTGGGGGGGGACACTTTACTGACCTTTCCCTCAATGACAACCGCTTAAGCACCTGCAGATGCTGAGCCAGCAAAAGACAGTATTGACGGAAAATGCTAATCTTACGCTAACTTCCACCGAAGGAAGCCTCTTGTCATGCCCACTTAAACATATTCAATATACCTGTACAGACACCCACACACAGCATACAGCGTATGCCATTCACTCTCTCTTCCACACAGGTGCTAGAACAAAGAGCTAAAAAGAGTAGCTACTTTTTCAGACAAAGCTGACAAGATGACATGGCAAAATTTCTGGAAATTTCTTCCAGTCTAGTACTCACCTCCAGCAAAAGGGGTAGCTGTGTTTGAATGAACTGGCGTTAACCAGGCGTCCATGTTCCTTCAGCCATTTTATGATGTTTTTGTCAGCATCCTAAAGAGGCCACAGAAGCAATAAATTACAAACAGCAGCCAGAAAAAACATATCAGCTTAACAGTGCTAGAGTGGTTAGCATTAGCACCATATTGTTTCCTCTTTATGAAGATCGAAAGGTCACAAAACAATAATTAATATTCAGTTCAATAATTCATTCTTAAATTAACTGCAGTCAAATTCCTGTGGGGTTTGAGGACAGTTCACATAGAGCTTAAATAAAGTTTAGAATTTGTCCTTTATATCTGTTTATACCATCACTCTGACTTCCCTTCCCAAGATCACACACTAGTATTGGCAGGCAAAGACGAGGGCAGGGAAATGCAGACTGCGCACCAACCACTTAATGGTTGCCAAGTCTTTTGTGATCCGTGCAGAGGCTGAGAGTGAAGCTCTGTCTGTTGAACAACAGGCCATTTTCCCCTTTTGATTTATGTCACATTATGTTTTCATGCCTGCTGTAAAAATGTGACCATTTGAGCTTGTTGCCCGTCTCAGCCTTTCCACAAAAGTCTGATTAATTCACTTAATGGAGACATGTCCACCGTGTCCTTGTGGCCAAATATCACTGAATCGGCTTGCTGTCTCATGCATAATTGATTTTTCAGAAACTTTTTCTCAAACCTACAGCACCAGACTGGGTTCCAGCTACATCTCCCCATGCCCATTTTAACCCAACTAAGCCTGCCAGTATTTGCATTTTCCACATCCATTGGATTTTCCAATGACATCCATATGAGGCAATTCACATTGTGGGAATACCCTTAACAAAAACATACGGCATAACTCAAAGTTTGCATCAAATAATGCAATGCTATTAGATATTTAGTATTTCTTAAACGCAGGTTATTCCACTATTCCTACTCAGTCCTGTCATGACATGATTTCCAAACCACAGGAGAGGGTTTTAGTTGTATGGTATAACAGTAAGTATGAGTTTGTAGTATGTCAACCACAAATCCATTCGTATAAACGCTTCAGTGCTATTGAAAATATAAACGATGTCCAAGTATATATTGGACATGTTTACATTAATAAGTTCCGTATTTCAGTTGTAGAACCGTCACCAACAATATGGCTGAATAAAGTAGAATGGTGCAACCAATGACTGCATTGGGTGCAACAGAGCGGATAAGAAAAGAAGAAATCCAACATTCTGACAGCCATCTTGTCCTCAGCTGAAACGGCCTGGGGGGCAAATATGTGGCTAACAGGCTTGCAGTCAGGAGCCAAAAGCAATAGGCTAAATGACAGGAAAAGCACAGCAGCTTGCTACTGACAGTCAAATGTGAGGCATTAGAGCCCATATTCAGACCAGAACACACAAACACAACACAACTGATAGGTAAGAGTTAGCTGGGCTACAAGTCACTGGTGACAGCTGGGAAGATAATGACATTTTGCAGCCTATGAGACTCACTCATGTCTGTGTGTGTGTGTTTGTAGGGGTGACGTGATTAAAACACACACACATATAGGCACTGTGGAAGCTGACACAATGATAGGGGATCATCATTAGCAGCCATCGGGTGAAAGGACCTCCCCTGGGAAACGCAGTGCTGTTGCATTGCAGGTCCCCCCCTCCCTACACCGCCCCTGAGCAGCTGTGGGCAGGGTGCTGACAGCAGCTCCACTGCTCTGGCCTCAACCTCAGCAGCCTGCCCTGTACCACCCCAGGTTTGTCCACGGCAGCGCTGGGAGCAGCAAGCTGAAACTAGTAGCAATGGAGGACCTGCCAACAGGACAGAGGCCCTGACAAACACAAGTCAGGAGCTTTTCTTCTGTAATAACCTCTAGTCCATCTAAGGGACAGAACAATGGCAGCAGAGTTTTCAGCGAGGAGTTGGGAGGGGATGTGTATTCCGGTATTGGAAGACAGAAAGCTAAAACTCTACAGCAGGAAAACTTACATGTCCAGTTGTATTGTATTTTCATTTGTGTGATAAAGGGTGGCATAAGACATGTTTGCACTGTGTGCAGGGCCGAGGAACATTTGCAATGTGACATCAAAATGAAATGGACTTCATATACATGTATATACATGACATATTTCATTCTGAGCACATGCAAACAGTCTATTACGTTTCAAAATTTAACCTTCATTATTTTCTATTTCTCTCTATTTGGTGCATGCATACATGTCTATCAAAATTCATGACAATGGCAATTTCACAAGATGGGCAAATTTGTCACTGCATGTGCAGATTTTGTATGTCTGTGTTCATACCTTCCGCTTCCAAAGAGAAAGAAGGAAAAAGTGTCTGAGAAAAAAAAACATTCCACCACCAGAACTCAAATGGTCTTTAATAGATTAGAAGGCAACATACCTTCACATACTGTCCGGCAAAGTCGGTGACTTCAGCCGTGAAGCAGCCAGAGGAATCCACAGGACAGATTGGTGCAGAGTCTCTCTGTATGATTTTGTAGTCCATGCAAACACGGTAATCATCCTAAGGGAAGAAAAAAACACCATGATTGAAACTACTTGGTTTTAAAAGCTGTGACAAAGGGCTTTGGATATAAATGAAGGTATACCCAACACTCCTGTCCTCTACTATGCCTACCTATTGGTATCAGCCATCCCTTTTCCACCTCACCCTCAGAGCTTTCTGCCACACCAGCATTTCATGAGAAATAGTGCACCAGACAATTCTTAGCCAGTACTTTTATGCCTGCTATGGCAAAAGATTTGTTGGACAGTGAAGACAACGAAGCAGCATGGAGCTACTACACCTCTAATTTCTGACAGACTGAAAGTAGACAAATATTTGTGAAGATGCTAAAGCTGGTGCAGTCACTGATCCTCAGAGTAGACATTGTCCAACGAGACAGGACCTTTGTAATCTATGCATAATCAAAAGTGGTGGTTTGATGCAGTTAAGACATACTGCGCCTTCAGCTAGTGCAGTGGGCTTAGTATGTGAGCTGAGGAGACTGGTCCAGAGCCAAAACACATTCATCTCCTGTGAGAGGAAGTGGCCTTGCCAAGGACATCACCCACTGCTGGGCCTGACCTACAGCACTGTCAGATACTGATGAACCACTCTCATCCTTGGGCCTTTGGACTCAATGACACACACACACACACACACACACACACACACACACACACACACACAAGTAATCTCACTTCAACCACACACATACACAGCCTCCTCTAGTATAACCAAACAGATTCAAAGCAGCAAACTAAAGATGGCTGGTGGCTGGTTGACACCAGTTTTTCTTATTCATTCTTCCTTCTGAATCTCCTGCCCTGTCTTCTGCCTCCATCTCAAAACTGCTCCATAGATCGGTGATGGGCAAACAATGGCTCCTAACCTACATTGCGGTGGATTAACCATTACATTTTAAATTGCAGTTAATCATCTCATGCCTACTCCTGTCCTGCAAATTTTCCAGAGAAATCCTGAAAAATTGTCACCCCCCAATTTCTCTACGTTTTTGCCTGCATTAAATGTATTGAGATCCGGGAGTTATGTTCTTTCACTGTATTAGTACGTCACCATTTTGATTAATGCCACCATGTTGTAAGAAAGAATGGTACATGGTACATGGGGTATCTGCATATCCCATCCAATGTCCAATTTGAAACTAACTTCACCATGGTTATTTTTTTTACATTATTGCTACTGAATGACTTCGGAAGGCACAAACTCTTACAGAGTGATAGGCTACAATTAGTCACTTTTAAAAGGCAATCAAGCAAGTGTCATGAATTATTTATTGTAAGTACATAATCTGTATTTTTTAATGGATTTCTACACTGCATGTTCCTGCCAGTGTAATTTCGAATGCTGAGTGTAGAGTTTGTGACATGAACTCTCTACATGCACTTAAGTGGAGGACTAGAGGACCATGGGCGCATGGCTCTCAGCAGGGCAAGAAGATGCGTCTCTAAACGTCACAGTCTTCTTTTCCCTGAGAGAACATCCAATGTGCATTCATGACGTAGCGCTGTGCTCTATTCCCTAGCCTAACAGGGGCCATTGAAATGAATGGAGGCAGGACTTCCTCACCGTCTCCAGTTCTTATAATACCTCCAGAAACCTAACAATACTTACAGCGCCAAAGTATGGTGCCTGGTGGACCACTCCCGTGCCCTCCTCTTCACGGACATAGTTATCCATCACCACCTGGAAGGCTCCACTCTGCTTACACTGCACGGAGAGAAACAGACAGATATCACCATGACTACAACATCAATAACAAACTGACAGTAGATCCTAGACACTATGGATCTAAACAAAACTATTTATGTTCATCTGCCCCAGGCTTATTCTACACATTCCAGCTCTACCACACAGGCAAGCAGGCACTGATTAGTAAAGCCACAGAATGGCCCCAAGTTAACTTCTCTTACAGTTGCAGAGCCCACTGTATCATAAAGCTTAAATAACTCTCCCAAAGTGCCCCCTTATCGATTGCATCAGAGGTCAGGTGCACGCTTACCCTGCTGAAGTACTCAAAGAGGGGCTTGTACTTCTTTCCTTTCAGCACTTTGCCAGGGAACCTGGGGGAGGGAGATGAGAGCGGTGAACGTAGCGGTTCAATCTTTCCTGACACACTAAGCTTATTGGTCTGTCAGCCCGCATAGGAGCCGGTAGTCTGGCTGGCATGGGCAGCACTATGGAGCAGGATGGCTCTTGTCTGACTGTCTCTCTGTCTCTGCGTCCTGTCTCCCCCCATCCCGTCACAATGCTGCAGCTCTGAGGACAGCCACTGAGCTGTGTAATGACTTGTGTCTCTCTTTTGTCCTCTGTTCTCTCGCTTTTAGTCCGAGCACTCAAAGTTTGGCTCAACCTATGGTCGACTGCAGCCAGAGTCAGACAGCTCAACAGCTAAAGCCGTCACAGAAAATGAGAAAGGCACAGAGGTCACAAACAAGTTTCAAGGTGAAACTTAGCAAAGCAATGAGGGGCAACTCTCATCCACACAATCAGCAAGCTGCAGCGCAGTCATGAATATCATTTACATGAGATCATTCTCAAATGCTGCTGTTCAACAGAACCAATAGCATTAAAAGGGATTATCCAAAGTGAATCAACCTGTAGCCCTGTCATTTCACATTGCCAAGCGCTGTCGGTAGGAATGAGAATGACAGAATTTGGTGCAAAGTAGACCAAACAGTGAAACGGTGATCAACTGATAAGGGCAAGGGAGTTTTGTTTCCTCATGCCCCCATCTGTTAGCGTTAGCATCTACATTGTGCCAAATGCTACCCTTCTTATAAGTACCGACAGCACTCAGCCAAAGATCAACATAATACGTTACAATGGGAGCAAACGTGAAGAGTTACGGTCTGCATAAGTGGGAGTGTCACATCATGTCACCATATAAACTTGTCAATGATATTTGGTATCAGTGTATCAGAGCTCAACTCTGGTGTGCATGAAGGGGGATTCCCCCACTTGTGAAAATAGAACACGGATGTTTGCACCTTTCACCCCGCTTTTATCCTCTCTGACTCAAAGAACAGGGATATGGGCTGGCTGACTCTGGATTTTTCCTTTAAGTATGAAATCTTGATGAAATCCTAACAACTCCACAAAAACATTTACACAAAAATGTAACACATGACACCTTGTAATAAGATTGGTTGAGGATGCGTGATCAAAAGGTCTAAGATGTTAAAACAACCAAGGAGCTTCTCCTCCCTTTAGCACTGTGCACTGAGCTGCTTTCTCTCCCACAGTGTAGTGCTGAGCTGCTTGGGAGGCCAAGGCAGAGGGAGTTAAACAGGCCCGGGGAGGAGCTGAGCAAATACGTCTGAGAATTCAGACTGGTCCAGCACGAGGTAGCTACAGCTACGAGGTCAGCAGGCAGAACTTACTTGTCCAGCAGCGTGTACTCTGCCTCAGACTTGAACAGCGCTCCCAGGCGAGCCTCCATCATGATGTAGATCTTCTCTGTGGCATTATCTGAAGAGAACAAAAACACAGAGCAGTAGGGCAGGGTCAGTCGCATCCAGCATCAACTTGGAAATATGGCTCCCAAATAGACACAGCATGCAGTTTGCAGGGGAAACGGGTATAAGGTCATAAAAACAGGTGTTGGGAGGTACCTTCAGCAGTCATACTAGAACCTTTCAGTATATCAGCTCAGATAACGTTTCTGCAGTTTTAGCATTCTACCAAGTATCATTATTAAATGCTTTAATGCTGCTTCAGAGAAGTAAATACACCACCTGAACATAGAGATGTGCACAATTATAAGGTGAAAAGCTAGTCTACTGTGTGCAAGTCCATAAAAAATGTTTTTACTCATATTAAACTAAGATTATTTTAATGTCTGGTGAACTCATGTTACCACTACCAAAAATCACAGCCATACTATGAGAATTCTGTTGGTTGATACTCTCCAAATAGCAGAGGGCCTAAAATAATTTGAATTTGCCAAAATCGTCACATCACAATGATGAAGGTCAAATTCTGCCTAACTGCAACAATGAAGGGGAAAAGATTAATTTCTCTGATATTTGCATTAAGAAGATAAAACCACCATCCTGAAATAGAGAAACTAAACATGTCTACACGGGTCTCTTTTCATCTTTAATGCAGGGTATTAACACAAATCGATCTTCATCACACGCAGGTCTTGAATCCATTTCTTTTGGCAATTCTCTGCAGGCTACTCTTGCCAGTACACACCCATTTACACTGGTGAAATAATAGTTCACCACATATTTAGGCTGATTCAGAAAATCGCAGTTGGTACAGACAAAGTAAACCCTTGTAATTTGATATTATTGTGCTGGTCCTGGGTCAGTGTGAAGCGAGTGTGTGTGTTCAGTGTGTGTTAGAGGCATAGAGGCACAGGAAACACGGGAAGCACATGTGAGCAGGGCTCCAAAACACACCTGGGTAGTGGAACCCAAAAGAGAGTTTGGGGAAAGAGGGAGTGAAAGCATGGAAAAAGAGTTGGGGGCTGAGGAGTGGGAAACAATGAGAGGGGGAATAGGAGCACATCAATAAAAGATGGCACATCGTCTCTCTGGAGCAGTGCGATAAATGATTGGGCAGGCCGTGTCGGCGGCGGCTGCTGCTGCTGCAGATCGCGTGGGCCTAAGCCATCGACGCAAAAGCAGATTGGTATTCTATGCAGCTCTTCCATGCAGCAATAAGGCAAGAACAGGCCACACGAAGGGACAACAGTGCCCCCTGCTGTCATTACTGGGTTACTGCAGGAGTCCACAAAGAAAGTAGGTCAACCATTTACCACCAGCACTCTAAAAGAGCAATACACTCATGCCTACAAGAACGAACACACAAGCACAGACACACACACATACACACTCGCAAAAGAGTTCAGGACTATTTTTATATGTGAAGAAAGACTGGGCTTTTAGAGTGACCTGATTTGAAGACATGTAGTCTGTAGACCTATGAAGCTTCAAAGCATCACCACTCAAACTGGAGAAAAATAGATCCCAAAAACTGAAGCATCTGAAGGACACCTTATTATGCCCTTTCATATAAGACCAAAACTGAAAGAACTAGAAAATGGCTTATCATCAGCATCAAACGAGTCCACAATATAGCAGGCAGATAATAAGATAGGATAAATTATTTGTTGCCATCATTATGATTTTGCACGCATGATTCCGAGAATTACGTCTGATTTCACACAAACACAGATCCACACTTCCATTTTATTCATAAGTGCAGGCTCAGACAATGTGCAAAAAGACTAAATGAACAGAGTACAGACAGAAGACGCAATCCAGACTAACTTAACCTTGAGCAAAAAAGAGCCTTTGAGAAGACAGACTAACCTTTGACCTTGACGTACTGGAAATCTGGATTGACACAGAGGGCTAGATTACTGGGCAGCGTCCAGGGGGTGGTGGTCCAGGCAATCAAACTCACAGTCTCCTCCTCCAACAAAGGGAAGTTGACAATGACAGATGGGTCTTGGACATCCTGGAGAGGGAGACCAGAAAAGATTGATCAAGAGCAAAAACAAGAACTAACATACTCCCACATACTACAACATACTACAGTTCCACAGTAAGGAAGTACTTTCTCAGCAAATCTTGCCCTCCAACCCAGTGCAAAATGTTTGCATTTGCATTTTAATTTAGTCAAATTGGTCTTTCATGTGATACTTCCACATCTTTAATTATATGTGTAAATGAATCTTTTGGTTGTGTGTGGTTATTTAGAGAATAGGACCATCACTGTCAATTAGGAAGGAGACGATTAATCGTTTTGCAATTAACTGAGATTAAAAACATTGCCATTAATTAATCATGAAAGCTCCCTTGTTATGATGGCATTCTTAAAAAAATAATACATCACGGCCAGTAGCCGCAACTTCAGCCTAAGTGGCGCAACTCGCATGCAAGAAAAAGTTACACCTGAAGCACACACGTGCCGCTGCCGCAGGCCACTATATGCAACTACTGCTGTTTAGCTGCAAGACTGCTAACCTGATAAATGAGTCAAGACTATAAAATGATAAATCACCTGAGAGACAATCTTCCGGCTTTATACGCTCAAATGAACATACTGATAAACATTGCTCTCAATGGTGTAACTCAGCTTAGCGGTAAGAGTTGTATTGGGCAAATGTTTGGTAGTGTGATGTATTCTCACTTCTCTGGGAGATAACGATAGACTGGACTACAAGTGGGTTACTTAAGCGTCAAGTCAGGTCATGTCAAAATAAATTTAGAAGACTGGCCTTTGTATGATCCACACCTTTCACTGTCTATGGGTCTGTAGCACTGCCGCTTCAAGTGTTGCCAGTTCCACTGATTATCATGGCTGCTAACGTTAACTGTTGCAGCATGTAGCCTACCTACATGATGTGAACTTTGATTACCTGGCACAGCCCCTCTCTCTCAGACAGTGGACATCCACTGCTTCCTCCTGCATGCGCCAGTTGTAGGCTAGCATAACATGGAGTGTGTAGACCTCTAGCACTCAAAAAATCTGATCACCGTTTCCGTTGTTACTAGAGCCTCACGCAAATAATTTGTAACTATTGAGTTAAAATGAGATTAGGACAAAATCATGAAGAAATGGTTAATTGATGAAGAAATGGAAATTGATAATTACACTTCAGCTTCCCCCCTTAAGATAAATAAAGATAAGATTTGGCAATATTAATAATGATACAATATGTTAGGCCTACAACAAATAATGACAATATGTAGCTCATTTAAAGGACACAGATTATGTTCATCTTGATTTTCACTGTGTATAATTACAAAAAGAAAATTGAAAATATTTAATAATTTTGTGTTAAGCTGAAGCCCTGCCTTGCCTTTCTTCCAACAACAAAATGTGTAGCTTCTGTTTTACATTCAGCAGTAAATAACAAGCATAAGAATCTGTGCATTATTTCTGATTTCTGCTACTTTTTTTGGTAAACTTAATTGATGCATAATAATCACAATAATTGCAATGATTTCTCAGACAATAATCACACCAATAAAATCTCTACTGTCAGTGAAGAAGCACTAATAAAAGACAGCGGCAGCAAGAGAGGCAGTAATGTGTACGACGCCCTGCTTGCCATGTTTCTATTCCCCACTAATGGAGCATGTCACACTCTTGAAGGGTGCTGATGTGTATGGCTGCAGAAGTCGTACATCTTCAGCAGTGTCCTTACACTCACTTCCTGCGCTGTAACTCTCAGCTCTGAGTGATGTCAATGAAATCATTTCCAATCATATTTGTAATTCTCATATCTCAGCGCGTGTTGTTGCTAGCCGATTAGCACATCTAATAAACACTGATAGCTCCACAAAACATCTATCAGCTACACAAAACATTATTCACCCCTACAGCAAAAAAAGACTATTTTCTTCAAACTCAGTGAACTGGCAGTTCCTTGGCTGTAAGCGTGAATGTGTGTGGGCAGTAGAGCAAGCAGGCCAGCAGTGTACCTTGTAGTTCTGGTGGGATTCAAAGTTGGACAAAGGTGTATTGCAGGCAGTGGAGAATGGCATGACTTTCACTCCTCTGTACACTAAGCCTTTGTCATAGAGCTGCTTAAACACCCACCTGAGGTACAGAGAGGAGACACATGAACAAGACAGCACTTTGTAACTTCTGAAAGGAAAAGTGCTACACTATTGTAGATGAAGTGGTGTTTTTTTTAATCAATTAATTAATATTAGATGATAACATAGAGGGATATTTAGCTATAGACTATTTTTATTTATTAGTGGGCATTAGATTCCCTGGACCTTGCCATTTTGAATGTTTTCTGCAAAGCATAGCCCTTGTACACAATAGCAAATGCATTAAAACCTATTCTGTAAAAAAAAAACTCAGTAAAAAGTAAAAAAGTATTCTGATTTTGGTGGAAGCCCACTTTTGGGTAAATTTGGAGAATGCATTCTATAGTTGAAAACATCAAACATACCAGTGAACAATTTCTCTAGATTTACAGATGTTTCTACATGATCTCATGTTTTAGAGCATCATCAACACAGATAAACTATACGCAAAAGATGCAAAAGATCCAAAAGAGCAAAAAGTTGTTGGTAATGAAGTTCAACAGCCAATCAAATAACACTCTTTCCTGAAGTGGTGTGCTTTTAGTGGACTGTGAGAAACCCTAAGACCAATGAAACAAAAAATGTGCTGCATTAAAATGTGTGATGTATTATAAAGTATGCTCTCAATGTAACTGTCATTTACATGGAGAATGCAGCTGCACCGCTAAGCTTTGGTAAGAGCTTTAGTAATGCTTCAATTCAACATTCATCTGGTTAAACGCCACTGGAAATAGGATGGGACTGGCTCAACCTCAGATCTACTCTCCATCTCCACTGAGGTGCAGTCTGGGTTTGGTCAGAAGGTGCTGACAAGAACAAAATGAGAGGCTTGCAACCCAGGGAAAAGGCATACTTATGGCGCTTTTCCATTACATGACGCTTTTCCATTACTCTACTTGGTTTGGTTGGTTTTCCATTGACAATACAGTACCACCTCAGCACAAACAGGCTTCTATACTTCGTTTACAAACAAAAGTGTGGGCTTATCATTTATGCTCATTAGCCATCTTAAATTAGGACGAGGCAAAGTAAACTAGCCTACATCCAACCCAACAATTTAGTGTCCATGAGCTGAACTAACGAGCTAACATACCAGTCAATTCAAGTGAATGGCAGTAACTTATGGCAACATACGTATGTGCTAACTAGAACCATTATGTGCTACAGTTTTTGGACGTTGCTTAAACTTAATATATTGTTGTAACTTTAACATTTTCACCAACTTCACCAATTCAATTAAACTAATATCAGTAATATTATCCAGCTGGTTGTCATTCAGTGAAACACCACTTCTCAATTTAAAGCGTTATATTAGCTCACCAAAAGCTACGTAGTAAGTAGTAGCTGCCTGACCTGAAATAAAGTACATTTTCTCCAAATGCAACAGTAACAACTTGCACTGTTAGGCATGAAATGATGCCAAACACTTGTGGATTATGACAGATCAATCCAAAAACCAACCTCAAAACCTCAACCTCAAAAATAATAACTAATTAATAACAGCTGACAAAAGGGTGGTTTATTATTGTTGCTCTACTTGTTTGCTTTACTTATTACAACAAAAACTAAAACACAGCCAATTGCACTTACCAAACAGTCTCCATGAACCAAGGGTAAAGAGTCTTGTAATCATTCCTGAAGTCAATCCATCGCCCCATACGGGTTACAGACGCCTGGTACAAAATAATCATAAGTCAACTGTGTCTCAGATGGATCAGGATTTTGGATATTTTGGATAAAACATCCATTTTGATATCTTTCTCCCAGACCAAGGCACAGATATTCACTACAAAATGGTACAACAAATAAATAGTCTCTAGCCACTACAGAAACAAGCTGTGAAGTTTCAATACCAAGTACTGTGCAATGATCATATAATAGTGACCAAAATAAACATACCTCCCATTCATTA
Organism: Tenualosa ilisha; assembly: GCA_015244755.2. Lineage (NCBI taxonomy): Eukaryota > Metazoa > Chordata > Actinopteri > Clupeiformes > Clupeidae > Tenualosa > Tenualosa ilisha. The sequence goes on along the minus strand of PYXC01002776.1, from coordinate 1,528,590 downwards.
GAGTATCTCATTACAATGTTCCTACACTGCTTGTTGTATTCCGCAATTCCCATCTTGGCCACATCCTCTGGGCCTTTAATGCCAAGGGTTTTATCAATCTCATATTCCTGAGATGTACAGGGAGGGAGGAGAAACATTAGAAAAAGTACAGCAGGAATACGAAACTCTGTTTTAGTTGGAATCACTTGATAGACTGAAAAACAATGTAGTAGGAGTACTAAAATGACCACAACATCCAAAAATAAATATTGGGGAAATGGGACACTGCTGTAAAACTTGCAGCTCAATCACCAATCACCATGGCACAGACGCACAGACTTGAGAAGAGTACAACTGGATCATACCACAGGCAGTCCATGGCAATCCCAGCCAAATCTCCTGTCCACATGAAAGCCGCTCTGATGGGCGAACCTGGTGACAATGTCCTTGATGGTACCAGCCAGGATGTGACCATAATGAGGCAGGCCGGTGGCAAATGGAGGGCCATCATAGAAAGTGTACCTAGATGTGAAATCAAGTGTTATTTGGAAGCTACATCACTAACCACAGACAAGTAATTCAGGAAGCAATGCGGGAAAATATCTTCAACCAGTTATACAACATTCCATTTAGTCTAGTTTAAGAATAAGGGGATGACAAAGCAAGAGATTTTAATCAATAACATCTATATACACACACACCACACTTCACTTTGAAAAAATGTTCTGATGAATGTTGTGATACACACATTTCATCACCAAGCACCAATCATAACTTTTCAATCAAACCATACCTCGGCCGATTCTTTGACTGTCTGAGACATTCCTGGAAACAGTCATTTTCCTTCCAAAACTTGAGGACCTGTTCTTCCTCCGAGGGAAAGTGGATGGATTCAGGCACTGGTTCCACCATGGTGTCTACCAAACATGACAACACACAACGTTAAACCAGCACAGAATGGAGTGTAGCATTTCCATGTGTATTTGGGCTTCTCACGTGCTTCCACGGTATTTTCTAAAACGTCAAAGTTGCAGATAGCAGCAACATCCGTGTTCACTCCACTCACAAAACTGCATTATACGGAGTTCACTCTCACGTGTTATGATACAGATCCTCTAAAACGCTGACTGCCTGATTAATTTAAGTTAACTTTTCTGGATTGGTGTTCTGTAAGCTCCGCAGGTCTTATTTCTGAACCAGAAATAAATGCAAAGATAAACTACCTGTTGTACAACAACTGGACAATGCAGGACCTGTCAAAGAAATGACGTAGCCTACATTAGCTGTGCTTTCTTGCAAGTTTAGCTAATATACTGATTGATTAGCGACCCGTCCAAAGCATTTGAAGTTTACTTGAAGTGGTGCGCCTCTTTAAAGCGAGGAGTTAAAGAATAATGGCTTCCTACATGTTACTGTAGGTCCCAGGAAAATATATTTTATCATTTTACAACAGGACAATTTACTTACATGCTGGTTTCGCCGGTGAGCTGAGAGGGGAGGTGATTGGGAAATGATGCAACTGAAGGGAAAGCGTGAGCGGAACCGGAAATGTTAAGTTACAGCTTTAAACATCGATATCAAACACTGCATCATGAAGAAAAAAGATATTTTGATTTTGAACATCTGAGCTATATTATTGGTGATATATTATTTTTATTAACACGAAAAAAAATATTTTGACATATTACTATTCTGAAATGTAAGTGTTATTAACCAGAATGAAGCTGACTTCATAATGCAAGCTTTTCCTCTTGGCCAGCAGAGGTCATACTTTCACTGTAGTTGTTGTTCTACTGTCCGTTTCAACTTCCGCTCGTTTCCACCACCTCAGTGCCAGTGCTGATGCCATGCCGGAGCCCAATCTATAACTGGTTCTGCATGTTTCCACTGTACAATCACAGGTGCTGGTGCCAGAAAGCTGGCTACCTGAAATTGCTGATCCTGAAGTCAGAACCACACACGTCTCAGTGCCGTGTTGTTAGCAAAACGACATGTGCAAGCCCTATGCATTTGATTTGTGGCATTCATATCCGTCTGCTGCAAGTTAACAACGTTGGACAACTAGTTAGTTTTGTTTACCATAATGCAAATATCACTCAATACGTAGCCCATTCGTGTTTTCTAGGTACAACTTCTCCCTGCGCTGACCAATGCCACCATACCACCATTCCTCAGCTAGCGTTAGCGTTACGCTGACACTTCGTACATCATCTCATGAATACATCATCTTAACAAAAGCATTTTATTAAATGGTATAATTTCGACATGGTTCATTCATAATGTGAAAGTGTGAAATTATGCTAAAATGACAAATTTTACTATTTTAGCACACGCATTTTATATCTGTTTTTGCCCTGAAGTGTCAGAATTAATCATTTGAAATGATAGTAAATGATAGGCTACATGTCAAAAAAGTCACCGACCCCCGGACGTCTCCCATTCAAGTAACTAACCAAGCCCTCACCTGCTTAGCTTCAGCTATTCAGGTGAGGTATGATACGATTGGTTTGGCTGCTGGCCGATAGAGGACTATGCATTGTCCATGGTATGGAAGAAAGTTGAACTTGTCTAGTGTCTAGTACATTACACAACAAACACAGGGCGTAGGCTTACAGAAAATATATAGGTTAGACTAACTTATTATAAGACTTATAATAAGACTAACTTATTTACTTGTACAGTACAGGCCAAAATGTATCAGTTGTCTACTTGATTATAGGCCTAGAGTATACAGGAATGTAGCCTACTGAATAGTATAGACAATGGACAATTAATGTAGCATACCGGTCCAGTGTACAAGTTTACATGAAAAAGCAATATCAACATTTAGTTATTCTCGCTAAAATTTATGAGTATGTTGCCTCATTTACATATTTAAACATGTAATTTAAGAAAACTTGCAATAGGCTACAAAAAATGTTGCCTACATTTAAATAATGAGCTGAGGAGGTTTTTCTGGAAATATCTAGTAGTTAAATTTTTCACCTAATTCACCTGTAATATAATGCTTCGTAAGCTTATAATGGGGCATGAAGAGGTGATAACAGACAAACAGCAGCTTGTTGAGGAGTGGGGTTTATAACCACGCCAATGTTTTGGCTACCAAAGTAGTAGATCCAGATTTGGATCACGATGTCTCTGTCTTTGTCCACAGGTAACAAATAAGTGTCTTAAGCTGGGCATGTTGATCTTCAGTGTCCTCCTCCTTATGTCTAAATGATGTAAATAGACAAATGGAGAGGCGGAGATCTACCACTGTTTCCATGACCCACAGAGAGGCCTTCAAGTTATTTAACCAAAAATTGTGGCAAAATCACATGGGACAAAAATGATTATGGTCCATGTTTGGAGGGAGGACCCTCCCAGTTGTTAGGCTAGATTATAAAACCCAGTATTACAAGTCTTTCTCTTTTACCTGTGGGTTGAAGCTCCACACAGATCACTCAAACATCATGGACGATATCTACAAAGCAGCTGTAAGTAATAGTGTATGTTTTTCAGTAACAGGCTATTATATAACATATATGTTAAACATTTTATATAAAAAAAAAGTGGTAGTAAAATCAGTCATTAGATGTAATTCAGTCATTTTCTTGTCAAACTGCTGTGCGTACAGTTGTATGTAAATTATTTTTAAGTGAAAGAGTAAGTACATCTCTTATTACAACATGTGAGGGTTGAATGGGTTGAATGTTGACAGCAAAATTAAACATCCATCTTAGTAGAGAAACACCTTATGTAGCCAGACAAATTAGGCAGATAGAATTTAGGCAGATAGAATATGAGCAGAATAGACCCACTGTGGGGTGTGAGGTATAGAGCAGATATTTCTTTAGTGACATACATAATTAAAACAGTAAAATAACAAAGGAAATGTTTGATGTGATAGCATTTCTTTTGCTTATATCCAGGCCAAAATGATTATTTTAAAGCAACATGTCTCATTCGCTATTTGTAAATCTTGACAGATTTGCTCAAAAGAATCCATGTTTCCCATACAGGTGGAACAGCTTACTGAGGAGCAAAAAAGTGGTACGTACTCAGAAGCTTTGGATGTTGTGCTATAGACTAATTGTGTGTGAAAAAAGAGTGTAAAACACGATGGAACTATGCTGGTGTACATACTCCAGTTGAATGTTACTGCAGAAAATAACTTGGTCACTCCCAGGAGAGAGAACTCGGGCACATTAGCACTGCACAACGCTAAATACTCAGGCCAAATACTGAAAGGCACAGGCATAAATCAGTCATTAGGATCAAACTGGACCATGAAGACCTTCCACACAGGGAGATGCCTGTGTGCTATTTCTGTTGAATAAACAACCTTGGAACCATGTGTCCAGCTGAGTATTGCAGTGATTTGCAACAGTGGTTAGATGAAGTTATACCTGAAACATTCTGGTACCACACCCCACCTTTGCATGTTAAAACTGTTCAAATGTGGATATTTTCATTAAAAGTTTGCAAATGTTAATATGTAGTATAATTTGCAACACAAAGTTGCTGTTATTACCTGGGTAATGGTATGTGAAACTGCTGAGGGAGCAGTTGGCCTGTTTCCTTGTCTTCTCCCATCTTAGTGCTGTACGTGTGATCATGCAGAGTTCAAGGCTGCCTTTGACATCTTTGTGCAAGATGCTGAGGATGGGTGCATTAGCACTAAGGAGCTTGGGAAAGTGATGAGGATGCTGGGACAGAACCCCACTCCAGAGGAGCTCCAAGAGATCATTGATGAAGTGGATGAGGACGGTAATGTTGGACTCCTGTTGTACTACTGTCTAACTTACATTACGTGTCAAAGAACCCTATGATGCAGGTCTGTGTGTGCACTCACTCAAACACAAATAACCATAAATGTATAAGAAATGTACTTTTCAGAGAATAGGAGTGACTTACTTTTACAAAAATCTGGATTGGAACCTTGGTTGGCTTACTCTGGGCAATGCCTTTCAGGGAGCGGCACTGTGGACTTTGATGAGTTCCTGGTTATGATGGTGAGGTGCATGAAGGACGACAGCAAAAGCAAATCTGAAGAGGAGCTTGCAGACATTTTCAGAATGTTTGACAAGTGAGTCAAATGTATTTCCACCAACCCAGTTATTTATTGCTCCCATTAACTGGCAAATTAATATTAATTCTGTCCAATGAATATACAGAAATGCAGATGGCTATATTGATTTAGAGGAGTTAAAGAGCATGCTTGAGGCCACTGGGGAAGCCATCACAGAGGACGACATAGAAGAGCTTATGAAAGATGGAGACAGGAACGGTGATGGCAAAATTGACTATGATGGTAAGCCACAGGACGACAGCTTATCGACTACATATTTCAAGCTCTTTGTTGAGTAGTTGAATAGTTCTCAGCCATGAATAGACTCTGGGTGGAGTTTAGGCTTGTTTTAATGTTACTTTCTAGAGCCCTGTATTAAGAACAAGTCACTTCTCTTCTCAGAATTCCTGGAATTCATGAAAGGAGTGGAGTAGACCCAGTGGACCAGGACTGTACATTAAATTGTTTTGAGTATTTAATTACTTCTATTAACAGTTCCGCTGCAGTTTGTAATGCAAAATATATGGTTACCCAAAGAAACTGACTCAATGTGGTTGTCATTTTTACATGACCATGTCATGATGCAGTCAAAGGCAGGCCAGAGGAAGGCCTGTGCAGATCTCAAAGTTAAGTTGCTATATATATCTTTGTAAACTAGAGACAGAATGTGTGTTGTGTGAACTATTGCAATTAAAACATTTAGCTTTTAAAGCCCTCATTTCTGAAAGAAAAGTAGCAACATCCTTATTTCACGAGACCAAACCAATGTACGTTATGGAATACTGGTAAGTGTTATGGTTACCCTAACAGCGGAATTTAATTATATATCTGCAATATTCCTTTATTACATAGGATGTCAAAACACCTTTGTCATTACATTCATGTAATGAAGACTCATTTTTAAGAGACAGCTTCCCAGACTGACCTCCCTATGCCCTGCACAGGATTCTCATCTGTCTGTCAGAGCCATAGCAGTGCTTTGTCCAGCTGGCAAACAGTTGTTTACAGAGAAGGCTAATGGTAGGACTATTGAGACATGCACGTCATGACGGAAACTAAAAAGGCCACATACCAAAGGCCTCTTAAGTGTGCCAGACAAATTGGCTTTTCATGATTGCCTATATTCGAACCTCTCCCTACTTTATGGCCACCTCCCCACTATGCTTAGAGGTAAAGGCTAAGACTAGGGCAGGCTTTCAATGATGGACAAGAGAACTTTGAACAAGCAACAACTCACTTGACAGATTAGAATTACATGGGGATGGGCATCTTCACATTGGAGCCAATACATTTATTTAAAACATTCCATTACATGAACAATGTGTTCGCTTAGGTCAAAGATGTTGGCAATGACTGGATGTACGGTTTTGGAAATCGGTGTCCAAACCTATTCTCAATTTAGAATTGTTTTTTGTCAGCCTGGCTAGTGGTCAGATGGGACAAAACCCTCTCCTACCTCTGATCAGGTGTGGATTCTACTTGACAAAGTCAAATGAAGGTAGTTGTGCAACTTGTCAAACAACAGCTGACATGATCACAATGGGTCCTGGCAACATGTGCAACTACACGAAAAGTAATCCAACTCTCCAAAATAATAAAAATAAGAGTTGTTGACAAGAGTCCTTAACAAACCATGGCTTTATTATAGTAGTAGTACACAGTCCATTAGGAAAGATGGGATATTGAGGTGCCTCTGGAATATGTCTGCTGTTTATTCTTTCTTGCCAACAGCCTTCATCCCCTTCTTGTTGTGTTTCTTGGCAAAGCGCATGTTCCTCAGGAACTTAGGGCAAACCTGCAGATACAAGACGCAGGCAGTGAGAATCTTTAACACCGATGTAAACACATCATGTAAACCTCTAAACAATTCAAACAGCTCTTAGAATCTACTCAGTGACACTTTTGTCAGTTTCATGTGCAAGGATAATATGGTCCATGTCTGAAGAATGAAGAAAATGATCAATCACTCTCTGGTCATCTAATCTCAGATCAAACAGAACCAGAGTTAAACTTAATGCATCAGATGACAATGTAAAAACAGGCCACAGGGACCAACCTGCAGTCATTTCCCCAGCCGTCTCTCTCTATACCATCTTATAAGGCAAAAGCCAAATATATATTGGAAAAATACAAACAACTGACTTTAGCAACGCCCTTTCAGTGCCTACATCACAAGCATGCTCATCTACAGTTCACAGTAAGCTGCTATTACACGCTCAGAAATGTCAGTTACATGCTATCTAAGTCCATAGGTATCAATATGGAGTTGATCTGGCCTTTGCAGCCATAACAGCTGATTTAGTGTCTGTGTGGGTCACTGGTGCTAGACAAGCTGGCCTGGTTTGCTATCTCCTAGCTTACCCAAAGGCTATTGGAAGACCCAGGGAAAGCTCCAGTGAAGCTCTTCCATACCCCTCTCACCTAATGATGTCTATAAGGATCTTTGAAATGAAAATGTCTGTTTACTTGAAGTACGAGAAATTCCTTAAACCAACACAAGCCTAACGCCTAAAAAACATTGCTTGCTTACATCTGTATCCCACCACCAGCATGACTGCCCGGTGCACAAAGTTCCATTCAAAAAGACACGTTTGTGATTTTTGTACTGAAGGTGGTGACTGCTCACAGAACCAGGACTAGGACTGATCAGTAATCTGGATCAGTATTTGCTAGAAGTATCAAAGCTAAATTAATACAATTTTCCACTGCCTGTCTGTGAGAACCATCCTCTCAGGCTTGCTGAAGGAAATTATAGCAGTTCAGCCCAAGAATTCTAAGCTATGGTAGCTTGAATGTGATCGAATGCTTTGAGAAACTACAAGCACTGAACCCACCCACCTAGAACAGACTCACAGATACTGTATGCCCCTGCAAAACATTAACAACTTGTCTTCCTGCCCAATTTCCTCAAAATGGCTTCAGATGCATTGACAGAATTCAGATGGACAAGGTCCTGTTACACATATATATTCATAGTAAAAGGAGAGACAGGTTCTAAAGTATCTTTAGTAAGACCACAGATATACCACTCTGAAAAAAATCAACAATAAAGTTACACCAACATAGCAAGTGTGGTTGGTTAAGTACATAAAAGTCTGACATTGAAATCAGCACAACAAGATGTAGCACAAGACTTGACCCATCATGAATGACAAAGCCCTTACTAGCCAATGTGTGAACAATTAGAGTCCTATTATTAAACTCCCCTCCATCCTGAACTGATGTAAGATGCAATGCATCAGGAAGGCCAAAAGAATCAGTAAGGACCCCAGCCATCCGAGTCATTGACTGTTTCAGCTGCTACCATCTGGCAAGCAATATCGTAGTCTTAGGGCTTGGATCACCAGACTCCAGAACAGTTTTTCCACTGAACAAGGCTCATCAACACTGAAACAATGACAGCCTGTGCCTGTCAGTCTTTTCACTACAACACTTTCCACTTTTTTCCCTTATCAACACGCACGCACACACTCACCACTTAAAATTCTATTTATTTATTGATGAGCAAAAACACAAGACGTTTACTCTCATATATTAGCATAATAAGATGAAATAAAGACTATTTTGAATCTAGTTATTGGATAGAAACTTCAACTTACCCCCTTCAAAGACTCGTAACGGTTGGACTTTGGCTTCTTGATGCCGTTCCTGTGCCATTTACGAGCTAGGATTGAGAATATCACAATATTAAACAAGTGATTAAACGAAATTACTATAAGGTTAAATGCAAACTAAACACACGTGATCTTGCACCGACTAGCTACCCCAATGGTAGTCAACCAAGCTCAGCTCTAACGTTAGTTTTTCTTATTGTAAACCTGTTTTACAGCATTAAATCACGGCGACTTTGCACTTATTCTGGTGAACTTACACTGGTTGTGGGTGGTATGATTCTTTGACTTTGCCATTTCGGTAGCTGTTTCTGTTGGAAAAAAAGAGAGGGAGATGCAGTTTACTTAGCCAGCGAATATTAACGTTAGCTAACATAACGTGAAGTCATCGTTACCGACATCTAGAACTGCGACAAAAAACTTCTTTCCTTCAAAAACGAAAGGAGTATATTAACGGAGCAATTTGTGATAAGATACTGTAAACAACTTGGTCCTCAACAGCCTTATTAGGTACAGTGTAAGTACTAAGCAGCACCGTAGAACTCAAACCTATGATGAGTGAGAGGACTGATAGTCTGTTTTTTCTGGAGATACTGCCAGTGCAGTTAAAACATAAAGTAGGATCTACATAGTAGACCAACGATTATACATTACTTCACAACAACAACCTGAAATAAAGCTTGAGGGCTGTAAGATTGATTTAGATTAAGAAAGCAGGCCATGGGAAAAATCTAATACCTGCCACACGTACGGGTTCTACACCGGAAGAGGACACCAGATGGAATTGTGGGAAATAAGAAAGAAAGTCTGTGACCGATGTTGAAGGTCTGTAACTCTACGGTAAAGGCAATGCTGCCCCCTATGGGAGAAAACTTGATATGAGTTTTCTCTAAAGGAACAGCCCCCTGCTCAGGATTAATTCTAACTAAATCTAAATTAATCTGGGCAAAATAAATTGTCTGTCCCACTGTCCCACTCTATGTTATACTGTACAGCTATCTGAGCTTTTGTCCCAGGTCCACCCAATAAATGTCCCACTTTTTCATGTCATGAAACAACCAATGAACCATTTAATCTAACCATTTTGGTATCTATTATGGCAATATATATAATTCAGTATAGGTTATGAACACGTTTATGACAAAATACGCCAGTGTCATTCTGTCAGAACAAACAGGCTTAAACTTATTGGTCTTACATAATACAATAATTGTTTGTTTTGTCAGAAAGGATTAAATAAACTAATATTTGAAGGTGGTCACCCTATTAACCATAGTCATTGAGTAACACTTGTGCAAACACTTGATTTCTTGGACCGTTTTGTGGTCACCTGGGCTACAGTATGTTTAAAACTGTGTCATGATTGTTAAAGACGGTCCCTTGCATACTCTTAATTTTTAAAATAAGTGGTGGTCTGTCTTCTAAATTTATCAACTAGAGGTCTATAGGCTATGTGGTGAACTTAAAAATACGCATAAACACAGACAAAGAATATTGAGCTGAATCATCGTATTATTTGTGAATTAGGTAAGGAAATTCTACAACAGAAGGTGATGTAAGTTTGGCATTCTCAAAAGTCTACCAAACAATTGTTGTGGCAGAGGACAATACCTTCTTAACTGACTAAATTATTTGGTCAATAAAGGTATACGTTCTTTGTAAATAGTTCTACTGACCTATTCTACCATCTCATCATTGTTATGAAATGTAAGATCGAAGGAGAGATATGAAATCTTTGATTTAAAAAAATGAAACAATCCAAAAGGACATAGCTTGTTTCTTCACACCCTTCAATACCTGAACGTGCGATGCTTGATTGAAGTTTGAAAGTCATATCACATTGTTCAAACTTTACTGTAATAGAACCATTACCATTTGTTTGTTATGAAGTGTTCCACAGGTGACTGGCTATTTTATTGTGGTATTATTCTTTTTTATTTTACATTAGAGAATTAATTGAGAGTGTGAAGATGATTTCCAGTAATTCAGCAAAAAATACCCCTTTCATGCTATCCATAGCCCACCTTTATAGATCTTCAGTTACTCTCAAACATCAATATAATATGTTCAGGAAGATGGGAAGACCAGTTTCTATAATTCTGTCCACAGGGTGTCAGTACTGCTCAATTTTGGGGCAGTCAGGAAGCATTTTTTGTAAGATGAGGCAAGAAATCCCCATATTATCCATCAACTCTGACCCAAACTAAAGAAGAACATTTTTTTCTACTCTACACTACTTTGTAAACACAAAAAACTCCATTTGCATAATTTGTACAATTGTTTATAATTGGTAAGAGGTAAGAGCACATTCTCTTTGGATTTTATAGACCAAGATGAAACACATTTTTAAACATGTCAAATACTTGTGTTTGGAAACACCATCCAGCTTCCAGTATTCCAGTTAAATTATCACCAAGCTACAGAAATTTCTGGCTGAAATTGGTCTGTTGAAATTGGTGGTGTGACAAATTATCCATTCAGGGCACAGAAAATGAACTGAATAATTATGAAGCATTTTTCTTTTCTCTCCTCTGAGCATGCAGATGGAAGTGGATCCTGTGCAGTTGTCTACTGTACAGCCTACAGAGTTGATGATGTAGAGAGAGCATCAGGAAACCCCTCCTCTTGCTTCTCCACTGTGCTGTGGGATCATCAAAGGCCATGTGATGTGGAGTAGATCTCGTGCACAAATCACACAACCTGGAATATCTTTAAGCCTCACAGTGCATCTCTCTCTCTCTTTCTCTCGACTCCTCTCTCTCTCTCTCTCTCCCTCTCTCTCTCTCTCTCGTCTCCTCTCCTCCTCTGTGAACACTCGCTGCTCAAGCATGGCAAAGCTCCACTGAAGCTGAAGTAATCACGCAGCATCGCTGATGCTGCCACGACTCCCCTCTCATAAGCATTGCATTCAGGGGCCTCAGTAGCTCCACTTCCACACCAGGCAGTGCTACACAGAGGACTGCAGATCTGTGATTTGTATTCAAATGAAACTTCCCAGAGGAGAATCCCCATAACAATTCAGTTGTGTTGGATACTAATAACAGTGTGCAGTGCTCGCTCAAGTCCTGAACACAGTCCTGAACACAGCCATCTTGTCATATTTTGCTATTTTTATCTTTAACTACAATGATCACCAAAAATCAATCAACAAATTGAAATGTTAAATATGCTTCAGTGAATAAGGATTGCAAGTCTATATAATGGAATGTTTCTAGGGTTAGAAAAACAGTGAGATGAAAAGAATATTTGCGCCTTTTCATTTTAGGTGTTTTTCCCCTCTCTCTCTATAATCATATGCAGGCGGGAAGGAGCACCAGGACAGGGGAAGCCATTTCCCTCCAGCTACCAGTTCCTTACATAGCATGAAGGTTAACCATGATGCTTACATAACAGTAGCCTGAGGAAGAACAGCAGGAATCACATGGTCCATCCCTGCACTGCTCTGCGCTGGCTTCAGCTGTAAGCCCACTCTTTCACAGTTCTTTCATCTGTAAGAAGCAGGGAGATCTCCTGGCAAAATCCCTTTGTTGTCTGGCTCATTTGAACAAATCCCTCCAGGGAGCTCACCTAACTGTTTGGACAGTACAGTGTGGATTGCCAGAGGGGGAGATGGGGTCTTTATCAGAAAGGAAAAATGCTTATTCTTACAGAGCAGCAGAGGAGAGAGATAGAGAGAGACGGATGAAGAGAGGAGGGAAATAAATCATTATTTCGCCCACCTAACTTCAGCAAGTTTCTGCTCCTAGAAAAAGAAATGTTCGTGTAGCTTTCTGGGAAACAAACTGTGGACATTTAATAGAAAGGAAGATATCAGAAGACATTATTGGTTAAAGTGTGAGATGGGATATTATTTGGGGTTAATGTAGAGTATAATAGAGTATAATGTAGATGTATAATAGGCATTAGATGTATAATATATATAGTCACTAAACGGAGTCTCAAGCTTAGAGAAAGACTGCAGACCCCTTGCAACTCTGGAAGCTACTTCATGGGCTAGATGTAGCTGAATGATGCATGGCATTGTGATTAAATCAGAGCAACTGGAAGGTCTTCTGCATCTTCTTTCAGAGACATCACGCTCAGATGAGCTGCTGGTCATATATCCCACTTCACTCATGCACAGTGCAGATGCAATTGACGGTTATGGACAAACATTCATATCTGAGATTTGGATGCTCAAGAGAACAAAGGTATTTCTGTGTGGCTAAAAGACTGATGGTCTTTTATATATCAGCAAAGACATCACTGTGACCAGACTGAGCCTGAAGACAAGGGCTAATCTCTACTTGAAAATCATTCAAACTCCAGGCAAATGACAATAATGTGGATACACATGGATGTGGTTGATTCCTTACACAAAGAATGGGTAGTTCAGCAATCATGCTTCTGGCTGAAGACCAAATTTGTGTCTCCATTCTGCTGAGCTAGATTTTGGTAAAGAAAAATATATCACACATGGGTTATTACAAAGGATTTTGATGTGAAGAAGCACAAAAGACAGCAGGCAGATGTTCTTGTGAGGCAACTCCAACTGAAGAGGAATCCAGAGGAGACCCTTAATTTGCCACTTACAATAGAGACTATTTCATGTTCCTGTCCAGCATAGCTACTATTGCAGAGATGCTGAAAGTTCCTACATGATCGCACTAAGATGACATATCAAGCACTACCTTATCTCTGAGACTTTCATTTGAATAGACAAAGTACAAATTCTTAAGTGAAAAGTTAATTCAGTAGCTAAAGTCAGTAAGCTAATTTAACACTATGAAAGATTAAATAATAAAGTGTCAGCTTCATCAGTTCTTCAACTTTGATCGATTTAGTAGTTTGTCAACCATTTCAGACTCTTAGCTCACAGGCTCCCCCTCTGGGTGAGGTCAGGTAGAGGGAACACAGACCTCCAAAGAGTGACACACAGGGTGGTACTCATGCTGTGAGTTCTATGGGCTTGAACTTTACACAATTCAGCTGTAAAGAAGAATGTCCATTTTGCCTTTTTATAGACTGTCACATAGCTTCCTCTATGCAACATTTAATTAGTATTGTATAACATAATATATTTGATGCCAGTAGCCATCTTTCCTGTCAACTTGTGGCCTTCTTTGTTGCTCTTCTGCACTGGCTGCTGTGTGCTAGTTTCCTGAGCGCATGCAGCAGAGAGCCATGCTAGTGGGCCAAGGGGCAGGGAAATGCAGTACATATCTGCTCCACGCAAGGCAGGGATCACCAGAGTGACTGTGGAAAATAAACCTAGAAAAATATATAACTCTCTCCACCACCCAAGCCATATAATTACTGCAATTAAAGTACACCCACTCCAAACTGGATTGCTTCAAGGGCGCAGACAGGCAGAGAGAGGAAAAGAAAGACAGGGTATGGAGGAGAGAGAGAGTGAGAGAGCAAAGAGAAAAAGAGGAAAGAGGGGGATAAAATATCCCAGCCACATCCTGTAACCTGTCACGGAACGTACAGTTGGAGTGAGCACAGAGTCAAGCCACACAAACGCCTATGGCAGGCCCACATTAGACACAAGTGTGTGTGTCTGTGCTATGCGTTGGCGCCAGCTACAGGAAAGGGAACAGGTGAGAGCTGGAGCCATAGAGATGGAGAGAGGAGGAGGGAGTCCAAGAATTAGAGGGATGTAGAAAGCGGAGAGAGGCCATTTGGAAGCCATTAGAGTGTAGCGAGCTGTAATCAGTCCCTGAGCTTGGCGCTTTTTCCGCTCTCTCATCAGTGGCAGTGATGGGATGCCATGACCATGGTAAAGCCATCTCCCTGTGCCATGGCCTATCTCATGTGCCAGGGGGAAGGAAGGAAGGAGGGAAGGAAGGAAGAAAGTGAGAGAGGAAGGAAGTAGAAGAGTACACTGTATGCCAGTAACACACTTCCTTGAGCTGTGATCACATGCAATAGACCTGTCATCTTCAATGAGGTAAAAAGAGGGGCATTTCTAGTCTCTTGTCAATCTAATGCCCTCCTCCTTCTCCTCCTTCTCTGCTTGTCTTTCCCTTTCCCTCTCTCTCTCTCTCTCTTTCTCTCAGAGGGAAGTCTGTACGAGGGATCCGAGAGTGTTTGACATTTTGCCTCCTCCATGTGGGAATAGCTGCCAGCCCACTCCAGTGAAGTCATGTGGTTAGCTAAGGAGCGGAAGAGATGGGGAGGGGTGTGTGTGTGTGTGTGTGTGTGTGTGTATCTGTGAGTGTTCAATGGTGTTCTGTCCTGAAAGCCTTTGGAAAGAAAAGAAGAGAGAAGGGACTGACTAAGACAGCAAGGGAGGGGTGTGTGAGAGAGAGCAAGTCAGAGGGAGGGTGATCTCTGTGTGTGTGTGTGTGTGTGTGTGTGTGTGTGTGTGTGTGTGTGTGTGTGTGTGTGTAATGTCCTCCTCTGTCCCTGAGCTGTGAGCACCACCCCACAGCTGCTACCACCACCACCACTGCAGTACACACAAGCATCCCCACTCCCCTCACCCTGATTGGCTGAGCCCCTGCTCACACTGCATGGATGGGCGGTCCTTTGGCCTACTAGAATGAAGAGAGGACTGAAAGGAACAAAGAGCGGGGGGGGGGGGGGGGGGGGAGTGCCGGCGCCCCTGGATGAGATCAGCCTCACTGATTGGCTGGCAGAGAGAGTGAATGAGGGGCAGCTGATTTGAATGGGAGCCAGCTGTTGCGGCTCATCTGGGGCTGGCACTGCCCGGAGTCCTAGTTCTGTGTGTGTGTGTGAGAAACCCACACACACACAGACACAAATATATATATATATATATATATATATATATATATATATACAGACACAAACATAGTAAGTGCAGTACATACATCCATGCACAATGAATCAGTGCAGGCATGGACCAGATGGAGGCAGCTCATACTAACCCTGTGTGTTTAATATAGTGTGACACAGGAGCATACACATACTTACACACGCATACATTACATATACAGTAGACACACACACACACACAGACAGACACACACACATATTCACACATGCATACATTATACACACACATACCCACACTTACATTCCAGCCTGTCTGTACACTGCACTTCCTCAACTATAGATTCTAGAAGCTCTATACAGCAGACTGTGACAGATGAAAAGAGAGAGCTATAAATATGAGGTGTTAATGTGACCAAAGGTATTTAAGAGATAAATTAGGTGGAAAATGGTCTGTCTGTCTGTCTGTCTGTCTGTCTGTCTGTCCAGGAACACTGCCATCTATGCTATCAGTCAGCTGTGGAGTAGGAAAAGCTAGGGTGTGGTGTATGAGAGAAGTGATTAAGTTATGTAAGGCATGTCTGATGACTCACTCAGCCCGTCTCACACACACACACACACACACACACAGACACACACGTACCATTCAGTAATATTTTTAACATGGTCATAGTGATCTGTGGCTCAGGGACAGCTTGCCATTGGTGATACGAGACAGATGGGCAGAGGAGGGCAGGAAGAGAGGACAGGACAGGGAGAAAAGGTGGAGACTAAAAAACAAACAAGTATAATTGGAGGCCTCAAGACTGTCAGGGAATTCCAAGTTATACATGCCTAAACACTACTGAGTGAGTGTGTGTGTGTGTGTGTGTGCGTGCGTGTGTGTGTGTGTGTACGCACATGCTTCAAATATGATTGGGTAAGAGCCTCCGTAGCAGAGCGTGAGCATATTTCCTAGGTGTTCCTCTGCATAGTTACCTCGGTCAGGTTGCTGCCTGAGGCTTCTCTCTCTTTGTGTTGTTTTGGCAACTGTCTCCTCCCTTACCGTCAACCTCAAATAGAGAACCAGACAGTGCTCTGCAACATAGCAACATTAGCTAGTTTCTGATGAGTTGACATTGTTCTGTTCATAAAATAAGTGCAGGGCTGTGGCATCAGTGACAGATGCCAGTTACCCCACAGTGAGCGTAGAAGAAGACTTGAAATTAGGAGAGACCCGCAGGTGGACTGTCAGTAGACTGCAACAAGAGGTTTTGTCCAAATTTAACACAACAGCCTCCCACATGCTAACAGCCTTGCCTTGCAAGCAACCATGAAAGAACAGTTGACAGTTAAACACTATAGATACACATTTGTACTATTCAGTCAGTTATTCGGTGGCATTATACTGTATATACTGCATGTTATTTCTGTAGTGGTGGAATACAAAACAATGAACATCTGCAGTGCCAGATAGATTATGATTATTTTTACTATATGGTCTTCCTATGACCATTTGTTGCTTGATCTCAAGATTTGTTTAAAATTTCTAAAAGATACAAAGTTTAAAAGCAAGTAATATATGTACATGTGCACATGTATGTAAAAACAATAGCAAAACAATCAAATGAATGTATTCTACAGTATACTACTTTTCAAGAAACGCTATATGATAAACATCAAGTGGGAAAGGTAGGAAATATAAGGCCTAAACAGGGCTCCATAAATCTCCTTAGTAAAGTCATTGCTAATGTACAATGCAGCCAGTCAAGGGCCCCATCATTCCACTAGGTTCAATAAAAACTCATTACAAATAGCTCAATTCATCACCTACAAAAATCTTGGATTATCTGAAGGAATGCAATTAGTGCTTTAATGCTTCTAAGACTGCTTAGGTTCCTAGTGTATTGCCCAACAAATTGTTTTGGTTTATAATGGAATTGAGACTGAGCCCTCTCTAGCAGTGTTTGTGAGAAAGTCCAACTTATCTGAACAGAGCATCACAAAAAATAAGTCCCATGTAATTCCCATGCCAGAGTTGATGCTTCAGCTTGGATCTCAGGTCACTGACAAAAGTGCCTTTGCAATTGAGCCTATTTATGCTCAGTGCATATATGAATAAGTACTCATGGCAACATGAGAAGAATACTGTGCTCCATCAAGCCTGTGGGGTTAAGGTAATCAAGAATCACACACGCCTGACCTCAGAGAGGCTTAACAACAATGAAAACATTGATGGAGAACTCCCCTTGTTTCACATTACAATGCTCCAATTGATAAAACAGCAACATAACACAGGCAACAATCAGGTCACTATGCATTCAAGTTCACATTTAAGACCAAACATTTAGTTTTTGCCTCCGTGTGACGACATCAGAATCTGATCTTACGGATGCCCAATGACACCATCTAAAGACTAAAAGTATCTCTGTGGAACATACTTTAAAGAGCCCAGGCCAAGTGTTGTGGTGCTGAGGCTCCTGGTACTGGCGAAGGGACAGGAAGGAGTGGGGAGGCCCCAGAGAGGAAGAGGGAAACAGGCTCCAGCTCAGGCTCCGGCTCTCTCTGGCCTCCCTCAGCTCCTCAGTTCCTCATCTGTCAGCAGGAAGGATGAGTCAGAGGCAGGGTGCTGACGGCCACTCCAGATTACAGAGCTCAGGCCACCACTTCCCTTCCCAGGAGCCTTCTGCCTCGCCCACATGGGCTTGTGTGGGCCCTGGCAGCGCTAAAATTGGCCCCTGCTTCCGCTAGGGAGCACAGAAGAATACATCTCTGGAGCCAAAGTTTAACAGGGACAACCCAACTGAAGGTAAACACGATTTACACCCTCTTCCCTGTGTGTCCAGTTTTCCAGCGTGCTGTGCCACACTTGTTTGCATAAGGAATGTAATTTCAGTGTGAGGCCATGTGTGGTCAGACAATGTTCTTTTCCCCAGTGGGAGATCAAAATTATGTGGTCCTTTACAGCAGCCTGGTGGACATGCCAGTCTGACTAAAGTCTAACCTGTCTCACTTGGCTTCAGCCACCTAGAGCCTGGAAACATATTTCAGATTTAAATCAAACCCTCTGCTTTGCCCACTGGATTTGGTCATTTCTAATTAGACTGCATCCATCATATCTATGTGAACAATATTTGTTCACATTCAAAATTCATTTGAAAGAAAAATCACAACAAATCAAACAAACAAATTTGAACATTTGTCAATTGTTCACATATACATACAAGAGTACTGATTTACAAAGGCAATGGGAAGTTCCATTCCACATAAGCCATGTTGGAAAAGTCAGTATGGGGGATGTTCATCTTCTCTGTCCAATGGGATTAAGAGCAAGCAGTCAGTGGTGCTAGGACTGAATAGAGCGACCGACTGACTGTATCCTCACTCATCCATTCATTCAGTGTGACTAGTCCCTGGCTCATCTCCTGTAAGCCTCACCTCATTCATGGATGTGGAGGAGAGGGATTATATAAACCACCAGCTAACGGCTTCTTTATAAAATCCCCACTTAAACAAGTCAAGACAGAGTCACTGTGTTCCAAATGCAAACAGGTTCATGCATTAGTAGATCCCCTTGATTGCTTACTAAGTGATGAAAGGTCATTGACATAATGCTTCCTTTTCTTGGTTTTTCAGCTGAGCACAAGTTTGACCTACAGATCTTCACCAGGCTCCATTTACGTCCCAGTCAGCCTCCGCATCACAGCTTATGGGTGACTCACCAGCTCACCATTATTGACTGAGCCCCTGCTCATTCTGTGGGTTTATTTAGCAATAGTCAATGGCTTTTAAATAACATGGCTTGCCAGCATTTGATGAAGTTGAAAAGGGGGAGGGGTGGGTTGTGGGCTGCAGAATTTTGGAAGTCTAATATGAAGAGTATCTTTGAAACACCCACACTGATGCCTTTATAAACCATGTTCTCAGTTTGATGCAGAGAATCCAGTAAATTCACCACCTGTCGGGGATTTGCTCAAAAAGTGCTGCTGAAAAGAACCATCAGAGGCAAAAAAACAAGGTTTAGACCTGACCCAGTTTCTGGAAGCTTCCCTGCATTCTTTTGCAAACAGGAAATGATCTTCTGTCATCCATAGCAAATGTGTGTAATTACCAAGTGAGAACACTGGCAAAAAGGGGAAAGGCATGGGACTGCAGCTCCCACACAGGGAGTAGAGACATATGAGACTGGGTTAGCAGCAAGAGGCAGTCTATATCACCATGAGCTGACTGATGTTCTTTGGTCCAATCAGATCAGCTTTCCTTCCAGTCCAGTCTGCAGGAAGCATTGAACAACAGGAAACAGCAGAATAGGCTAAATCATAATTTTTTTGCTAACTTATTTGTTTTCATAGCGGAGTCACACAGCCTGTGGCTCTTTTACACAGGAGCTCTGTCCTTTCACTCCTTTCCAGCTGGCCTGTCACTCTCTTTCCCTGACGCGTGACTCATGTATATGGCATATGGCACTGCATCATGCACACAGAAGAATGCTTCATTTATTATGGCTAAAACATTACAGTACACTGTGCAGTCGGTCTGTATCTGAGGAGTGTAACAAATGGAAAAACTGTAGTCTGCGAAGGCCCTGGGAATATGTGAAGACTTTGCATCACAACAGAGTTTGATCACGTTGCCTGGTGTTTGAGTATTGAGTATGATGCCAGCAGGAGGCCACTTAGTATGTGAAATGGAGTTGTTATGCTCACAGAAACATTAAGACCTCCTAATGGGCATCCAAACAGCTAGCAACATAAACCACTACTAGCGTACATTAGAGTATGGATTAGCATCCATATTTTTCTTTGAGGTGTTTCTTTCAGCCAATTACTGAAGGAAAATGTAAATGGTTTTGCTGATAAATCATACCTGTGTAATACCTGTAATTCCACATGATGACATGAAAAACCCAAACCTAGCAAAGAATGACTTTAGGAGCAGATGAGAATGCCTTTGGAGTGATTAGTCAGGGAGGGGGGTCTTGGGAGCTGGGCAGGAAGTGGAGCTTTTCAATTGCAGCTCCTGCTCTGTGCTGCACACAGCCCGGCAGAGTTAGTCACCGTCAGAGGAGAGCAGAGAGAAGAGAGCCGCGCTGCATCAGAGGAGAGGAGAGAGGAGTGGGGGGGGGCAGCCTGTTCCCATTCAGCTGCCCACAGCTTCGCTTATCATTCAGCTGAAAAGAAAAGGTCTGGGGAGAGATAGGGAGCAGGAGAGACAGTGAGGGAGGGAGAGAGAGAGACAGTGTAAGAATCTCAGAAAAGAAGACATAGAAAGAAAGGTAGTGAAAGGGAGGAGGAAAGAAAAGGTGCAGGCTGAATAATTAGAGTTAGCGATAGGCAGAGAGAGAAAGAGAGAGAGATCCTGCCACAGGGAGCGAGTGAGTCAGTTGTGGTTGAACACACACATTCACAGACAGACACACACACAAATTTCCGCCCCATTGATCGAGTTGCTATGAATGGAGCTGCATGGTGTGTCGCAGTGGCACTGGGTCACATGACCAGGCTACGCCACAGCAGCGCCAACGCAGGCCTGGAGCCCAGCCCAGTGTCATTATGTAGCAATCAAGCCGCTGGATTTCTGACAGGAAGCCTGCTCAACAAGAGATAAGATGGCTTAACAGGAACTAGATCTAACCGGTTTGTGCCTGGGAGGCACTGGGCAGTGTTGGTAGTGGCGGCGTGAAGGAGGGATGTGCTTAGCTGGAGAAGCAGCCATGCAGCCCCTGGAGGAAAGGGACAGAGAGGTGGGAAAGAATGTGAGACACTGCATGCAACTCTCCAGCAGGGAGGAGGGCAGCCAGGATTTGTGTTGCTATGTAAGGGATGCATCATGATGGGTTCATCTGTCCAAAGGAGATGATGCTGTATGTCTTCTGCTCTGGTGTAGACTGAGATGCACTAATGCATTCACCCATACACACACCCATGCACACACCCATGCACCATTGAGATAAACACATGCACACATTGTATACGATAGTAACTTTAGCCTTCTATAGGACTAGCTAACAGGGGCTACTCACTACTGTGCGTGCAGGGGACCCTTAGCATAAGCAGATTGCCAGATAACATGCATAAAAGGAAGAGAAGTCTGTAGAGTGAGATGTGACTATCATTGGGAACAGGGACATGGACTGGGAGCAGAGGCACAGTGAAACCGTTAGCCATCGCAATGGCTAATGCGATGGAACCTGGAGGTGTGGGTGGTCCCATGGCCTCCTTATGATTGGAGGCATTAGAAGAGGAGAAAAGGAGAAAAGCACCTGTTCTTTTCAGCACTCCTCTGGGACAACACCAGCCCAACAGTCCATTCCAGCACACAATGAGGGGCTAATTGGATGTGTGTGTGAAACAGAGAGAGAAAGAGAGAGAGAGAAACTGTGAGTGCGCCTAGTCAATTATGTTTGTGTACGTGTGTGTGTGTGTGTGTGTGTCTAAGGAAAACATGCACAGCTCCTTGTCTTTCATTGACAATTGGTCTCTTTAATCCTTTGATCTTGGCAAACACAGGATGTAGGCTGGTAAGGAGCTGCTGGTGGGACTGCTGTAGCTGCCAAGAGCTCTGTTTTCTGACCTCCCAAATGCCTCAGCCCTCACACCAGGGTGGGGAAGGAGGGAGGGGGGGGGTCTAAAAGGGTTACTCTCACTTCCATTCAAACCATTCAAAGATGAATATTTCATGGGAGTGTTCAGAGTCAGAAAAAAAGAGAGTGAGACAGAGAACATACCATTCCACACCTGTTTAGGTTTAAGTAATGTACATACAAAACATCGCTATACGGATCATGGTGTATATGGTAGCAATGCACACATGTCTGTATTAAACACCCATGTAATCTCATTTGAGACAATTGTTTCACAGTGCATTGAAACTACATATTGCAGATGAGCAGCTAATAAATACAGTTGCTGATAAATCTGATGATTACTGGAGAGCAGAAGTTAAAATTATACATCAGCATATCACACTAAGATGTGCCTAAAAAAGATATCTCTAGCTATGACATACGGATGGAAATCTGGCTCGTTGTAGGCCTACAACTACATACAGTACAACATTTAATATAAACATTAATTTAGCTTTTTGATGATTGAGTCTGGATTCCAAGAGATGCTTGGTACTGTGAGGTTGCTCTCCATCCACATCCTTTGCAGAAAAGTATTTTCAGTTTTACCCAGTTTTACAAGGGGAAAAGTTGATCAAATGGCTCCCTTCATCAAAAGTTCACTAAATATTGCTATCAGCCATAGGCTATGGTAGCAAAGAGGTGTGGAATGTTCCTGTAAAAATGAAGGAAATAAAGGAGGAATGAATGAATGAAGAACAAAAAGAATCGAGAAGAATGAAAGACACTTTTCTTTGCTGGGCGGATGTGAAATCTGCTTGCAGTAAACTGAAAAGGAGCTTTCTCTTATGAATGAGCTCCATAATCGGCCTAATCTGGAATTTCTGACCAGCTAACAAGTGTTAAATCTCAAATGCAGACTTCCTGCATTGGGTTGTGTGCAGATAATCAGCGAATCCACCTTGAGCTCCCTGGGAAGCGGGTGCTGGAGGAGTCGCCACACAAGAGCTCATGTGTGGCCCTGTTTGTATGAAGCCACTCAACACGCTAGAAGAGCTACACAAATCTCATTAGCCTACACTTTCACCCTCTCTCTCACTCACACACACACTTATGTCTCGCAGAAATCCCTCTCTCGTGATATTTTTCTCTTTCATTCTGTGCCCTCTCTCTCTCTTTCTCTCTCCATCTCTTTTTTTCTTTCAGATTAAGTCTTTCTGTTGCTGAGCAAATTTCTGTGCTCCTTTGGCATTCATGGAAACATGAGAAGGATGGACCAATCTGTAGGGTTCTGCTCTTAAGATTGGCAGGAAGTAAGTCAGAGGTCATCAGCCGAGCAAAGTAAAGCTAGCTGGGCTGTAGCATTTACAGCAATTAGTAAGAGGCCATTCTATTAAACTAAACCATTTTCTTTTATTTAGCTCAGGGAAGAAATGTGTAAAGTTCTTTGGCAAGTTCATTAGTGTTTACTCGAGAAAGAGGAAGACAGGACAAATGGACATACCAGACATACTTTCCACTTCCTGAAATAATGTAACCTTTGACCCCGAAGCCAACTAATTCTGTCCAACAGGAAAAGTGATCAATGGCCAAGAGGGGCAAAAATAGGGAGTAGGTCTTAGCAGTGGTCAGAATTCAGATTTCATGCAACTAGAGATCACAGAAATTTCATACAATTTATGTGATTACTTGCTAAATAATGACAAGGTGAAAAGTTGTGTGAGAGTAAAAATAATTGAAGTTTAAATAAGCAAGAAGTATAAGTAATTTCAATAATAGTGTGTGTGCAGCTCGAGTCAGAATAACATAATCCGTAACACTTTATGTTAACACACACACACACATACCCCATTAACTAACTGCTTATCAACATGTATATTATTGCCATGCTAGCCATTTGTTAGTAATTACAAATCACCTATTAATACCTTATTCTGCATGACTTTATTCTATCCATAACAGACCATTAACTAGTAATTCCTCCATCTCCTGCTAATTAATGCTTATTCATAGTAACTAAGTTGTATATAAATTATGATCTCAATATGCTCTGCTCATGGGGGCTTATAAGGTGGTGGTACATCAGGAAGAGTTATTCTCAGGAACATTTATCTAAACAGTTATCTAACAGTTCTAAATCAAAAAGACATAATTATGAATCATTTGGACACTATTAGCACTTGTAGCTTTGGGTTTTGTCCCATTGAATGTAATATCTTCTCTAATTATTACTGAAGGAGAATAACGGCTCCTGTTGTTCTACTGTTTTATAAGCCCAGTACTAACCAAAGCATATTAAGACCATAATTCATATCTAACAACTTAGTAACTACGAATAAACAGTAATTAAAAAATTATATTGGAGAAATTTATGGTCATAGTTTATGGTCCATCATATATAAGTTTATTTATTAATAAGTAAAATGTAATGACTAATAAATGTCTAGTATGTTATCAGTTTGCATGTTAATAAGCAGCTACTTAATGTCAAATATGTGAGTGCTAATATAAAGTGTTACCAAATAATCTCCTTACAACTATCTGTTTAGTTTATGTGGACTCTCACCAGCTAGCCAGTGGGAGAAAACCCAAGCTCTATTTCTGTCCACCTGCCTCCTCAACAGATCCCATGATGGGGTCGTATGGAATGGCTCACAAGCATTGTCTCACTCTTATGTTATTCATTGGCTTAAAGGGGGTGGAGTTCCTGTCTGGAGCCTGCTGTTCCCTCCAGTGTTGTGTGGGTGAGAAGGACATTCCAGAGGGAGTCCCCCCCACCACCACCACCACCACAACCACCACTCAATAACTCTCAACCTCTCCATCCACCTCCCCGTCCACAGAAAACAATCCACAACAAACTCACTTGGCCAAAAGAACTCTGCTTTGTGTGTGGTTTCCACTCCTCTCATATCTGCGGGAGGGGGCAAAGACAGTGAGCTTTGGTTAGATGGCTCTGTCTAGGTTTGGTCACTGAACTCTTTTACACTGTCTGTCTGCACTGGCTTCATGATAGGGGAAGTATATCATTACTTTTTTTAATTGAATGTAGCCTTTACAATGCATCATACTCTATATCAGTGATCATTTTTTTATTCTTTTATTCTCTCAATTCTCTTTACCATCGATTGGCTTTTAAATGTGTTATGTAATGAGTATGTGATACAATACAACACACAGGTGAATTTTACTTTAGATTATTTCTGAAGAATTGCAACAAGCTGCCTTTTCAGCTCCTGCAACATACCACCCTTTTTCAGCCTACAGTCTCATTTTGTCTTATTAGCTATTTTGCTGTATAATAACCTATAAACTTTTAGGTTATGGCATCAGTTAGTATCACTGGGTTGTATCTCTTCTCCTTGCCTGATTTACTAAATGCATCATTTGCTAGCGAGCTTGAGAATTTGTTTTTAAACGATGAGTTTGTACACCATTACCTGATCCATTAGCTGCAGTGCACCTCCACTAAACAGATCCCTATCTTGAGTTTCCTCTCTCAAGTTCTCTGTCTGCTGAGCTGATATTTTAGGCTGAGATGAACCCACCTCAGGGGACTCAGCCTTGATGGGATGCCAGCACCTTAAGCACCCTTTGTATTGATTTCAATATGCACTTTAGGGGCAACCAAACTCCCTCGGCTTCCATGTCAAGCCGTAATGCTTTTTAGCAACAGGGAGCGCCCCAGATAGATCGATTTCTTTGGATATTATCTAGTTATGATACAGTTTATTGCACCCACTTATTAGCAAAATAGTTTTTAAAGGCAGCTTGTCTTTCTTTGTCGCCCATGAGCTGGATGTAAATGCGATTGTGTGTTTTGCTCTCTTGTTGCAACGGGGATTACATCATCACTTTGTTGCCGTAATTCAATGTGATGCCTGGCTTTCTGACAGTAAGTGTTAGAAACCAGAGAGCGCTTAAATCATTGATGTCCGCTGTACTCTGGTTACACAGACTACTCCCGGGCAGGCAGAAGCATATGCAATTGAAATCAGCTCCCTGCTTTTACATGATAAAGGAGCATTTCAAGCTTATCGAATAAATTGAGTCATCTTAAAGACATTTTAAAAGATTTTCAAGCAACTGTGAGAGCTGTTCTGTCAAGCATATGTCCCAGGGTCATCACAAAACCATTATCCATAATATTACAGTAATTTCCAAAATGTAAGAGGCATCATGTATAAATTGCAGGACAGTGTTTCAGGCCGATTTAAAAAACAAAAACATGTATAACCATACCCTTGTATTAACTGTGCCCCTGCAATAACCACAGTTTATTAAGCATAAGTCAAATCATATCATGATGAAATGGGAAAGTAGATTCAGGAAAGGAATTGCATCCTCATGTGTTGTCCTCCCCCTGAAGACAGCTGATATTTTGCTTAATCAATGTATTAACCTCTGTTAATAGGTGGGAGATGAATTACGGTACAGCTCAAATTATATTTATGATTCAGTATATTTCATGATTTCTACAAACAGGAAGGTTATTGTATTGTTTAATTTATTAATTTTTTTTTGTCTCGTGTTTTGTTGTGGAAATGCTGTCATATACAGGTATGAAATTGCATTGTCTTTTGTTGCCAAGAAGCTTTAAAAAGGTACTACTGAGCGGTACTACTGAAAGCAGAAGACCATTGCCACTAGTGGAAATGACTGCACAAAATACATACATACAGTACATGCAAGTAAGTGAACACAACAGATTCAGTATCCGCAAAACAGTTATTAAACATAATGTTTTATGTTAAATAAAATTTATGCTAAATAGCATGCACCAGTGACCAACAGTTATACAGATATGTAGATATTTACAAACACACACACGCACACACAGTTTGTTGCAGATGAAGGTCTAACTCTTACATCCCCTCCATGGCTGAAGCCATCTGGCGAGAGGGAGATTTCTCCCACATTGTGTCTACCTTGCACAAGCTCACAGAATAGGCAGGAAAAGCAGAAGCAAAAAGAGGCACAGAAAATGAGTTCTTCAGTGATTCTGAGAAAATAGACAGTGGATATTGTCTGTGCATGCATATGCCATTTGCAGGTGGGAGGAAACATTCCAGTCCTTGAGATAAAAATAGCCTTCATTTAGAGGCCTTGATGCAGCTGTATAGACTACTTGTAGACTACTTCTCTTTAAAGACAGAGATAGTGGCTGATGTGACCAAAACCTTGAATAAGGTACTCAAAACGATGAGAGAAGGAAAAACATGTAAAACTGGAATAACCCCAACAAGCTGAACACAAACACAGTGATCAGAGCAGGCGTTTCATTATTGATATGTAGGGTAAGTGGACTCTCCTTATGGTCAGACTCACCTGGGTCACGTAAAACAACTCTCCTCAGACGTGAGGTGGCAGGCAAAGAGGCGTGCTCTAGACGGGGGGTGGGGGGAGGGGGCCATGTGACATGGAGGTGCAGCAGTAGCACAGCACAGCAAACAGCAGCTCACGCTCACAGAGCTGCTTACAGGGCTGCTGCACCGCCACTACAAAGCCTCAACTCTACTGCTCCAGAAGCACCACTGATTCACCTGCACAGCCAGCTTCAAATGAATGGAGCCTGGCCGGGCTGGGCTGGGCTGGGCTGGGCCCTGGGTCATGTATGCATGTGCTGAGGAGAGCCCAGTGGAAACCTGACACCCGGGCCTGTATTAACTTTAATGGCGTGTCGAATTCTTGCCACAGTATTTCCTGCATGGTAACCTCACCCTAGAGTGGAGGGAGAATGTGCCCTTGCACCTCCTGACATGCCAGACATGTGGTTGCATCCTTACTGAGTTTTGGGGGCTAAATACCAACCCTGCTTCCTGTATTGGCTGTGGTTAACTGCTAAAAAAAAGGTACCACACACAGCACGTCCTGTGTGGCTTAAACATATCTAGGTCGACCAGGTTACTGATCTGTAAAAATGAGACAGCAAAAGGTTGTTGAGAATGCTTATTCAGTAGGATTGCGTGGCTCTAAATAACTTCACATTAAGCCTCTCCAAGAAAGTCATTTCAACCTCAGCAAAAGTGTTGCCCACTGGGTGACAAAGTGTTTCCTCCAAGTACAGGATTACAGCACACTGATTTTAAGGTGTGAGAACCAACTATTCTGGCCCAGCAAGAAATATATATTTATAGTTTAATCTCAGATCTTTCAGACCAGCAGCCATCACACTTTATGTTTAATTGCTGGTTACTTATTTGATGTGGATATTAACCAGCACATTTATATTTTAAACCCCATATAAACTTTCATCTCATAACGACTAACAACACTTGAGACTATGTATGTAGGTACTTCAGAGACGGACATCTGTGAATAATGTGATAATGTTGTAGTGGTCAAAACTGCTAGCCACTTGCAGCTTGCTTGTTATGTGATCTCTCGAATGGAGAGTCTTTGATGTTGGACTACCCCATTTCTCACACCCAATGCAAAAACTGCTCCTTCTCTTCATCATGTCATTTGATTCTAAACTATGAAGACGGACTTATGAATTAGGTCTGCTATTGTGACAGGATGAAAAGTGCAGAAGAAAGTTGAGGAAATGGTTCTCTTTGACCTCCCGTCTGTCACCCCTTTCAATCCACTCAACAGACCATGGCAGAGAATGTGATACTTTGGCTCTAATTGGTTCCAGCTATGCTATGGCCAAGGCCTCAGCGTCCTTGCTGTCAAAGAATCTGAGACATGTGACCCAGACCCAACTCCATGGGCCCCAAGAGGTTGCTTCCGCTCGGTGACATCACCCTTATTCCAAATTTTGGACTCCCACGGTCTTTAGTTTAGATCATCAGTGGCATCCTCAGAGTCCACTTATAGTCCGTGACCCCTGTTAGTACGACCCTTGGGCTCAGGTTTCATGTCACCGTAAAATAGACCCATAACACCCATAACTTTTACCACACCAAACACCACTACAGGCAATATGCTGAAACAATGCAGGGGAGATTTAACCTTCAATCTTACTTTTCCTTTGCACCATGAGGCAACCTCTCCTCTTGAATAAAAATACAGTAACACTTGAATGATACAATGAAATTATTTGCAGTGATTTGTAACATTACAATATCATCAAGAATACTCATTAATGGCATTCTCTTCACATGTAGTAGAAAAACCTTTTGCTACATTAAAACAGAAAGCAGTGGATTTTCAAAGGTAGCGCAGGAGCCATATTTAGAACACGAGCCTTACCCCCCACTCGACTGTGAGAGGCTGTGGTGGACAGACAATTCTCCCTACTAGACAGCTACATGCTCACTCAACTCCTGGCTCTCCACCTCCCTGTAAGCATGTGGCATTCATCAGAGTTAACAACATAATGATGCTGTCTGGGCAGGCCAGTTATGAGCAATGGCTGAGCACAAATAAGCAAGAGGGGGTGGGGGAGCTGGGGAACTGGCTTTCCTCAGAGAGGAAAGAGCTTTGGTCCCTGAGAAGGAGCTTGTTACATGCATGACAGCCAGCCAGTCGCCAACCTGCTGCAAAGTGTCACAGTCTCCCACACGTGACAGCACACTGACATGCAGTTCTCATTAGACGTTTCCACTTCAAAAGGAAAGGAAACACAGCTGAAAAAAAGACAGAAAAACAGGATGTCGGAGATGGTGCCAGGCAGGAGAGGGAAGACACAGCTTCCAGAGATAGATTCCGGATAGGAATCAGGAACATGCATATCAGGTGGTGTCCATTTTCCCTCTACACTCTGGGTCAATTAAATCCAGGAAGTAGAAAAGAATCAAAAACACACAGATGTTTCTTTCATTCATACTAACCCCTCCTCCCCCGGCCCCTGCCCCCCCAGATAGTCTCCTACAGGGACACACTGTTAGAGGACACTGGTCTGTTTACAGCTTGGCTAGCCCATGATCTACATGTTCAGTGAGCCCCTGTGCTTTCCACCATGCAGACTAATTGGATTTGATGGCTTTGCAACAGGGGCTCCATGGCAACAGATTTTTGTCTCCACTCACGTGAAATTCCACCAGACAACTGATAAAGATCACCTGTAAGTGTGATGATAAATGTGTTCTGTGTGTGTGTGTCTGTTTGTGTATGTATGTGTGTGTGTGTGGTTGTGTGTGTGTGTGGCAGACAGTGACTCAGTGACGTGATGGATCCTGTCGCTGCCTCTGTTGTCTTGAGAGACAGGACAGAACAGAACAGGGTTCTCTTTGCAACAAGGACTTTGATGTAAAGCAAAATAATAAATAAACAATCAACAGCACCCCTTTAATATTGAGATCCTATTGCCTTACAATACTCATCCATCAAATAATGAAGCAGTGAAAATAACAAGGTTTAATTTTAGTTGTGATCACTGTTCAGTCTAATCAGAGACTAACACAGGTTGTGTTAAATATTTCCTTTTTTTAATTGTGAATCAATGTCACCTTTAATATCCTGTACAACAAGACAATGAACTAATACTATATTACTGCCTTTTTACTGATAACATTGTGTTGTGAGCAACAGTTTATACAACTCTGAGGACATAAAATGAAATCTAACAAGGAAATTAGAATAATCTAGCTAGCACTGTACTGAACACTAAACCAAAAGAGTAATGGAATGTGTCTGTCAGGTGTTCTTTTCCTTCCTGAAAGAGACGCTGAAAAGCCACTCATGTGACAAGTCCAGACAAGGAAGAGGCAGATGTGAGCCGAGGGGAAGTCAGGCCTCAAGTTTCAGCTTGCTGACAGTAGCCATCTACTCAGCACTGACTAACGCTCCACATTTAACCTAAAGGGAACAGCACACTACATTCTCACCTTCAGGATCACCCCTCACACGCACACAAACACACATTCTGTCTCCCTGTCTCTCCTTATGTGTGTGTGTGTGTGTGTGTGTGTGTGTGTGTGTGTGTGTGTGCGAGTGCCTATGTCTGTCTCTTGCTCACTCACCACGCACGGACATACACACCGACACACACACACATATCCCAAGTCATATCCTCTGTGCTCCCACGAAGCATTACTAATGTGATATGCTCCACAGGAACCCATCCCACCAGCTCAGTCTGGAGCTCATTCGGCAGAAATCCTACCCACAGCCCTTTACCCCCATTTTGGAATGCCAGCACTGACTCATGCTTGGATGCTTTCATGAAATTGACCATTTCTGAACTCCTCACAGCAGTAGGTGTGCCGGCTTTTGTAGAAATGCAATCTATAGCCATATAGCAACATGTGAAGTCATATCATATTGTCTGTATCTCAACGTAAGGATGATTAAGAGAAGCATCGTAAAACGTTGTATAGAACTATAAAGCCACATAAAAGAAGCTGCAGTCAGTGCGATGGAATGCATTATAAATTGATGATTCAGTGTTTCCCAAATCAATTAAACTGCCTGTCCTGCTACAGATGTGGTAACATCTGTTTCATGGACTCTGCTCTCAGTCATCACAGTGCAGGAGCAGAGCAGCCTAGCAGGACACAATCTCAGAGGACTGATACCACAGTCACCCCTCACCAGCTCTCTGGAGCTCTCTAGGACAGCCACTACACTATTACTATCAGTAGTAACAGCAACAGAGGTAGGAGTAATAACAATAACAATAAATATTATTATTATAGGTTATTAGTAGTAGTCATAGGCTAGTGGTATGTAGCATTAGTATTGATCTCATTGATCTCGTATGGTATTTTTGTAAAGGAGGTTGTCCACCCAACAGGCAAGATCCATAAAATATTTGTTCCAAGTAACTTGGATGAGCAAAACGTGACATATGTGGGAGCAATGGTGTAGTGGCAGCATTGGTGTCCCATGCTACATTTGGGTTCAGTTTGTGGAAACTACAAAAGTAAACTGCAAAAAATCAATGCCAGTTTCTTTTTGTTTGCTTCACCAAAACTGCAGCATAGCATAGCGTACCAAAAACCTTTTTGCATTTTGTAATTAAATCTCATTGAGTTTTGGATAAAGTTAGCACCCATGAGGACACCACAACCACAAGTAGGTGAGACAATGACTGACGGAATACGGTCACACCATCTTCAGGTGCATGTGTGACACCAGTGTCAGGTGATGGCTGTCTGAGATTGGTGTTCATAAATGGACCAAGACTATGGAGAGCTTCAGTAGCTTGCAGACAGACTGCTGGTGAGAGTGAGTCATCCCTCACAGCTACTGTGAGCCCAAAGCTTCGAGGTGCTGTTCTCACACACTCCCGCTCAGCACACACTCATCCTGAAACTGATAATTAAGTTCAGCTCTTCTCTCACACTAACCTAAACACACACACACACACACACAAAATCACAGTTTCACCAGTGAGCCTCTCAGACTGTGGTATATTAAAACTAATAACAACTGAGGTGCCATACGTCAGCTAGCTGGCTGAATACATTAACTATTAATGGCCAATGAGTAGTGTGCATATGTTTCCTTTAGTAGTTAATGATGCTCTATCCTTCATGAATATCCTTAACTATATTAGAGGCTCAGGTCTTATGCTGAGTTAGTCCTCACTAAATTAGCCTATATACAATCCCAATACTACAGTAATATTAGCAAGTCAACTAATATACTTACACAGAAAATATTTCAAAAGCAAGGCTTGAGTCTGAATGAGGCTTGTGCTTGTAATAAAAAATCCATTAGGTTGTTTGAGCCTTTAAACATATTGGTGCCCATTGTACAATAATGAAGAAAAAACATGGCTACTTCTTAGGCTAAAAATAACTGCTCTTGCTTTTGTTATGAGCCATAAGAAAAGCCTGGCATGAATGCAGAGCAGATGAATGATTAATTTTTGTTTTTAACACCACAAAATGTTCTAATTGTCTTGGTGTCCAAAATTGCATGATGTAGAGTATTTCTCTTTTGAAGGATAAATGTATACAGTATTCTGACAAAATGTCCAAAATGTCCTACCATTTTGTACCTTTCTGTTTTGATGTCAAATTTATAAATCACTGAGTTCTGTCCATGTCAAACCTATGTATCATCCATGTCAAACCTATGTATCAATGTCAGCACTAGTGAACTAAGAACACTTGATTATTTCAAAGAAGCAGTGAAAACATGTCAAAGAAACATCTGTGTTACAAGGTCAAGGTTTCTATGGCAAAATTTCACTGTTTTATCACAGGCCTTATAAACTAATTTGGAGTCAAGTCTTGTGGAACTCCACCCACACATGTTGCAGCTAAAAGCATTTCAGCGTCTGGAGTGTTGGGACATTATTACTCCACTTCCTCTTTCGTGATATTTTCTTGGTGATGGCACCACCCACACACACAATCATCTGTTAGCTAATGGATCCTTGGTAGGATTTCATAATGCAGAAATGGGATGAAAAAAGGTCAATGTAAAGGTGCAGCTTGTACACTCACAAATGCTCTTAAAGTTAAGTAAAATGTGTGTGTGTTTGTGTGTTTGTGTGTGTGTGTGCTTAGTAATTGCTCATATTTAGAACTGATTCCATTGAAACTTTTATGGATGACAAATGGCTGACAAATAAAGTCACTCTGTGACAGTTCAACCCTTCATTAGTCAGTAGCACTAATCAGGAAGGAACACATACAATATTTGTTGGATTTCTGATTTAGTCAGAAAGGACATCATAAATCCCATCTACTGGGGCCAAATGGATTTGAAAATAACAAAGTACTTTCAATTCTAAGATTACATTAAAGTCATACATATTTTGTTGTATGTACAAGTTGTTTTACTATGTAAATTTTAATATATTTTCTCACAATGACAGAATGTTACTAAGGCTGATCCATGAGTGTGTCAGTCCTCAACTAAGTTTTATCCCACTTGTTTGTGGCTGTAGGGTGGGCCGTCTCACCTCACCAAAGACAGTTAGACAACAATAGCAGCCCAAATGGACAGAGACTTAATGTGGCTTGTCCTGAACTGGCATTCTGTGTCAGTAACCTTAGCCTGAGAGTTTCACGGGCAGGAAGTAGCTCATTGACATGCTGAATTGTAATGCAAGCGGATAGCTATTTTGGGCCACGGCGTTGCAACACGACCGCTCTGTGGCTCTGCACTCAGGAAGCATGGGCGCTAATCCGATCCCTCCGATATCTGAAGAATCTGTCACCGCGGCGACTCACACACCAGGCCTGGCCAAAGACACTTCCCGCCTGATCATGCCACCATTGGCACCAGGGTTGAAATATGTGTGTGTGCGTGAGAGAGAGTGTGTGTGTGTGTGTGTGTGTGTGTGTGTGTGTTAAGTGTGGGGGTGTTGTAGCCAAACAGCTACTAAAAATACTGCTGTCCTCTTCACTAAGGAGACCTTGCTCTGTCTCCACTTAGGTGGCTGCTGTTGAGATGCAGGCCTCTGGATGAGGTGTTAGAGCAAATAATTCACACAGGCAAGAACTTACACATCTCTGTTTTGAACTGCCATCAGAAATACCACTAAGAGAAAAGACAGTGTTAGGTGTAAAAATATTAGCTGAGGAGGGTTTCAAGGAACTGCTGTGCAAAAACATTTCCACACCTGTATGTGTCGTGGCTGGATCCCTATCTATTTCATCATCGAAATCTGAGACATTGGTGAGATATTAATAACATGTGCATTACTGATAACAATGCAACAATTTAAAAAGGGACTGTATTAAATGTATTCATTTAATATTCTGAGTAGGAAACAACCACTTGTAAAATGGCTTAATATGGGGAGCACTGTCACTGGTTTCTAGTTTGTTCTGTAGCTGTATTCCCACTGACATTTGCAATGACTGAGCAGCAGGCTGAGCTTACCTCTGTCCACAAATGTGAGCTCATGCTTCCCAAAATATCCACTGCAAAAAACATCTACTGAAATACAAAGCCTCTCAACCTTGTGGCGGTGGCACAAATCAATATGGAAAATATAGACAGACAGGAGTTTTTTTTTTAAACATATATACAGATATATGCTATACTAATATAGATAAGCAAGAGCAAGCACACAAACATATACACAGGAGGGTGTGTAGGGTAGTCAAGGGTGGTATGGACCTTGCCCATTAGTATCCAATTTAACGTTCAAGAGTTTCTGAGGCTCAATTGCAGACAACAGTGGAAAGGCTGTGTGGCCCTTCCCCTCCTTTCTCCTCTGCTGCCTCTAATCATGGGCACACAACATAGAGCTGCACCCTTGGATCACAGGGCCACCACTGCAGCCGGACTCATCTGTTCCTTTTGGAGGAGTCAAGGACCTGACAGGTGTCACTGAGCACATCACAAACATGCCCTTCCACTGAAACAAATGGGCTCAGTCATCAAGCCAGGTGAAACTGAGAATAGTGCAGCCAGTGGACTTGGTAGCTCATTAACACAGCGGGAGCAGGACCTCTTACACTCGTCATGTTGCCTGTTGTAACCCAAGAGCGGGATGTCGGAAGTAGGCAAAGGGAAAATGATGGCAGAAAATAACCTGTTGACGTCTTGATTCTGAATGATAGCGTTATGTGGCCATGCAGTCTCATCCTGGACAAGTACGGTAAATGATCCTGTGGCGAACTCAAAGGGAGACATGATGGAGGCTAAAAGATTTACTTCTAATTTACTTGGGATGCATGAAAGCTGTTAGGAAGGTTGAGATGGACTTGACATAGCTCTTGTCCTGGGCAAGACAAGAAGATAATACTGTAATGATGAATCATTCTCTTAAAGAGAAACTGACGATACACATAAATAGAAATAATATTATTATTTACTGTTTTGACCCAGAGGAAAATGTTGCTGTTTACAAATACCACTGGTCTGTTTTTACCTTTTGTCTGGATCTTGTGTCTTTTCCTACTAATGCAGTTTTAGAAGAAATAAGTGAGAAAACAAGATCCAAAGTCTCATACTAATTCATCTAAAGTCCTAGGAAAGTCTACATTTCAAACCCAATTCAATTTGTGTTGAGGAGAGAGAGATTAGAGCTAAGAGCTTATTTACTTCTGTGTGACAAAGATAGTAAGCAGTAAACAGTAATATTTTCCTCTAGTAGATCATTTCAGTGAGTGGACACAGGTATTATCAGAGAGTGTCTGCACATTAGTGCTGGGGAAACAATGATTAAGTTTTGTAAGTGTCAGCTGAACAGCAGAGCTTCTACAAAAAGAGAAAAACATCATATTCTGACAAAATTATATCATATATCATATTATATACAAGATAATGAGAATGCAGGAGAGATGTCCATCCATGGCAGGTTGGCATCTATTTCCTCAGGTCTCTTGTGGCATAATTTCCAAGCTGGCTTGTTTTGTTTCAGCGCATTCTATTCCTTGGGAGGATAGATACTAATATATATATATATATATATATAATGTATTCCTTAAAGGGATCCCTGGCTAGTAAGACATGTTGGCCTTATAAGATTGATGTTGGCATCAGCAACTAGATGTGACACAAAATGTTTCAGGTTTTTATTAAAGGTTCAGAAAATCCTTTCACTCATGAACTGCCATTGTTTATTTTCTGTGTAGACAGGTGCTGTTTGCAAAATGGTGTACTGCTGTACTACATACTGCATACAACCTAGGATCTACCATTGCTAGAACATTTGCTCCTGTTGTATGCAGTATAGAGCAGTATGCAGTATAGAGCAGTGTGACATTTCGGAAACAGGAACCATCAACATCAACCAGGTGATATCACTTTTTACCCTGAAAGTACTGAGATGTAAATACAAAGACAGCTTACAATGAAGGGATTTTCTAAAAGTTTTAATAAAATAGGAAGCATTTTGAGTGTTTCTAAACCCTAATAAACATAGAACATACCAACATCAGTCTTGTAAGGCCAATATGTCTTACCAGTCAGGGATTTTTTGAAGCCATTGAGAGGGAGGTTTACTGGGACAGCTATCAATAGTTACACGTACATGGTTATTTTTGTAAAAAAATTCTTCTGTAAAGAAGTACTTATGGGGGCCAACATATGATTTCTACAGTCCCGTCCACACGATAACGGTCCCATTTTTTTTTTTTTGCTGGTTGAAAAAATTCTGCGTTCACACACAAGCCGGAGCGAAAAATATCCACATCCACATGACAACGGAACACTGAGTGAAAACGATGTAAGACATATTCCACACCTATATGTGGCGTTGTAAACAGATACAGGACTTGAGCCACTTTATTGCTCTTCTGGTCATGTGACAGTGACGGGTTGGCAACGTCATCGTTTTCAAAAAACTGCGTTTTGCTTGTCCACACAACAAAGAAACAACTGCATTTTCAGATTTTTCCACTCTGGAACCCGTTTTCAAAAAACTCTGTTTTAGGTCACCCAAAACGCCGGCGTTGTGTGGGCACAAGGCCAAAACGCATAGAAACTTCTCCGTTTTCACAGAAAAACGTTGTTGTGTGGACGGGGTCTACGTTTTCATGTCTCTGTGTGTGTGTGTGTGTGTGTGTGTGTGTGTGTGTGTGTGTGTGTGTGTGTGTGTGTGTACCCAGCATCATGAAACCTTCAGGCCATGAGATGAATGAAGGTATTAGCTGACTATCCTCACCTGCTCATGATTCTATCAATTATTCACCTCAGCCAGCCAATGGCTGTGAATGAGGCTCAACAGCCAACGTTCATAAATCATTCCAGACAGTGTTCCTGAGAGGACAGGGACAGAGGCCTGAAGGGCAACACAGCCGGAGCCCCAGAAAGAGTTGAGGAGGTTGAAGCTAAAAAAGCATTAAGAGAGAGAGAGAGAGAGAGAGAGAGAGAGAGAGAGAGATTGGGTGAGCAAGACATGGACAGGACAGGAAATGAATAAAAAAACAAACAATGAAAAAATAAAAAAGTGCTTATAGCAGGATTACATCTCCCTGAATTATTTTAAGCTACTGAAGCAAATGTAAATATACACTGTGAAAAAGTTATACAAGTAGAGCACTGTATCAATGGAGCACATATCACTGGAAAGATTTTTATAAAAATGTAAAAAAAACATCAATATGAAGATGTGAAAAAATGAAATGATGTGGTAGTGTCCATTCTTTTATTGCATTATTACCAATTATTATCTCATCATTTTGATTAATGCTGCCATGTTGCCATGTAGTAAAGTTGGTCTATGAATTAATGTACATGAATGGCGCCTGTTGCAAATTGAAGCTAGCAGAATTAAATGCATACTTTACTGCCAATGAAATTGAATACAATAACTCTAAACTAATTTGCATAAAAAGACTGCAAGACTTTGCTTTAATTAAAATAAAGCTGCAGTGGTTGTTAATGTTAATGGGTTGTTAATGGTTGTTAATGTAATACAGTGTTACATTGACCCAGCAGCTGTCAAAAAGTTGGAATTAGTCCTTCCGAGACTCACTGCTCTGTTGGTAAGTTATATGCATCTATGTGAAGCTAATTTCAAGTAACCTCCTCATATAAGCTAAGGCTTGTGTCTGTCTTGACATAATAAACCTTAATGTAAAGAAGTCTCCATTTACCTGATGTTATGAACAGTCAACTCAAGGTTAGAGGCTATTT
This sequence comes from Tenualosa ilisha, assembly GCA_015244755.2. Taxonomy (NCBI): domain Eukaryota; kingdom Metazoa; phylum Chordata; class Actinopteri; order Clupeiformes; family Clupeidae; genus Tenualosa; species Tenualosa ilisha. The sequence goes on along the minus strand of PYXC01002776.1, from coordinate 1,490,246 downwards.
TGACAACTAAGATTAACTTTGTCAGAGTGTCACGTCTCATTTCAATATTAGTTCACGCTAGCATAACTAGTTTAATGTTTGATTGTAGCCAGTAACCTCCACACGCCAACCAACCAACAAGGTTAAGTTAGTTCTAAGTCAGACATTCAATCGATATTGCAACAGCATAATACATATCAGCATATTCATCAAATGTCCAATGTGAAGCTAACTTCACTATGGTTACTTTTTACGCTATCTCTACTGAATGAATTCAAAAGGTACAAACTCTTACCGAAACATAGGCAACACTTACTCACTTTTAAAACGCAGTCATCAAGCAAGTGTCATTAATTATTTATTATGAGTAAATTATTTGTGTTTTGAATGGATCTCTATGGCTTGGTGCTGCCCTTTACTGCCAGTGGAATATCGAATGTTGAGTGCTGAGTTCAACTCCTGGATCCCTATAGACCTCAGCAGTGTCATCGGCAAAATGCAACTGATACCCTGCCAACGTTTCCATCCCGAAAAAGCCTATGGAAACTAACAATTGTTTTTAGAATAACCGCTGTTGTCGGACTCAGTGGGTGCGGAGAAGTCTGAGATATAGACACATTTGCATACACACTTTTCTTGTCTTTTCCTGCTTGATGTTGGTGATTCTTGTTGCCTGTTAAGAATGTTTGATGAATAAGGCAGACAATTCTTTTGTGTTGTGAGTCAAAAAGCTTTGCTTAAGAGTTGAGCTGAAATGTGCTGAAAAAGAGGCCTCTTTTTTCAGCTTGTGGTCATAAACGGTAAAAGATTATAGTTCTAAGTATTTTAAATATGAAACATTATTTGATATTTTTCCCCAATAAAGCCACCAGATCGGAATTTTAAAAAATTGCCCAGATACATCACTGTTTGTTTGTTGCTTTTTATTGTTTATTCTTCTCTCTCGACTATTAGCTTACAGCAATTCACTTACATTTTTCACTCATTTTAAATCTCCCTCATTTTTGTGGGGAGCTGAAGCATCCATGACTCAGATTTGACACATTGGTGTGTGGGGACAGACAGATCTGAGGATCTCTCTCCCCTGCTGGAGCTGGCAGTCTTCCTCTCCCAGCTGTGGAGGGGAATTAATGCTAATCCGCCATTAGCATCCACAGCCCCTCCATTACTAAGATGGGTGGTAGTTCTAATGGCAGCAGATCTGACTTAGAGAACCAGGTCATAATCCCAGCAAACACGCACACACACTCACACACACACACGCACAGACGCACACAAACAAACTCACTCACAGAGAGAGAGAAAGAGAGAGAGAGAGACTATGTGTAAACTTAGGCTCATGTGTATGTTTTTGTGTATGTGTGTTTCTGTGCATGTGCATAAGCACATGCAGTAATGTGTGCATGTAGGCCTCAATTTAAAAACCTCTTCATCAGTGTGTTGTACCCCTGCTGCAAGGGGGAAATCACACATTGTTTCTCAGACCACCAATGATATGTGGGGAAATAACAACTGGTATACACAAAGTGCTGCTTTTCACGTGGGGCATTAAATTCACTCCAGGGGGAGAAAAAAAAGAAAAGAATTTTTGTTGGTTGGGATCTGGCACATGCAGACTTCCCCGATCAAAAAGATCAAGATTATAGAGCTCTGAACATTAAACTATGCACTGCTCACATACAAACACACACAAACAGCTGATTGAGATTTATGATCAGTAACATGCTGGAACTTTCATAGCAGGAATGTACAATTTAAAATAAGATAATTGAGGCATTTAAAATCGTTGTTTGTTTATTTTTGCCACTAATAATGTAATATTTTTGTTTTTAATAGAACAACTATTTTCATTTGAGGGACGAGAGAGAGGGGGAAAAAACGGAGGTCTGCACATTATTCTGTCACAGCTGTGGTCATGACGAGCATGTGACCTGAGCAGAAAGGGGGGGGGGGGGCAAGAACCGCCGTGGCGCCCTCTGTCCCTTGCCGTCACAAATGCTGTGGTCAGCTCTTTTGCTGAGGCAGGAAGAACACTGCCTCCACTTCCTTCCCCCTGATTAGCCAAGCCCTCATAAACATGCAGACAAGGCCACAGCAGCGGTGCACGCTCAGCAGTTTATTTCTCACCCAAAAAAGAAGTCAGGAAAGAAGAAAGGGTAACACTTTATTTGAAGTGGTCTACATAAGGTGACATGAGCCTGTTATAAACATGACATGACATGTGTCATAAACATTACTGACACTTAATTCATATTAATGACTGTTGTCATTAAGTGTCATTTGGTTTTTGAAACATCTGCATCCACGAGTTTCACACTTAATGACAACAGTTTCATTAATGTTCATGATATGTGTCATGTCAATTGTTGTAGTACAAAACATAAGCACTATAAATTTCTCTCAGAATCTTCCCAGTAAGTACACATATGTTGCCAATGTGCTTGTGACATATCAGACCATCTAAAAAAGACACTCAGAGTACAACACCATGTCCTGCTTGAGTGTAAGTTAATCCATTTGTAACAGTAAAACAAGTGGTGACACGTTATACTGGTGTTGGACAAGAGGTAGACAGACCCTCCAGAAAAAGTTAGTGGCTTACAAGAGTTCAAGTACATAGCAAGGGACAAGGGAATTATATTAGGTCATTTTTACCTTTCAATGTCCTGCTGGTATGTACTGTCATATTCCCAGAGAGGAGTTGTTGTAGTGGAGAGAGTATAATATTCTTTTCCATACTTTGAATGAGTTTTGATACCTTTGCCAAATGCTTGCTGTCTTCACTTTATGTAAGTCACCCTTTCTTATGTAAGTCAGCCCCCAAACAATGGGGCCCATAAGGTACCATCTGTAGTGAATAACTCATTACCACCTTCCCTTTACTCATTTAGAATGCGCCAGGCCTTACATTGACTGAGGTGGGAGGACTTGTTGCATCACAGCCACTAACACCTGTTCCCTTTCCCTGGTTTACAGAGAGAATTATTTTCATCATTCAATGTTAATACATGGGTAAGTGTGATTACTACAGTTTCCTCAGCCGATGCACCATGAGTGTGATGCTACTAAACCGTCCTGTCTGACAGTGAAACTGTATATTTTCCTGCTGTCTGAACCCTCTGTTGTTCCATGTGACTGTGTGGCTGTGCTGTATATGACTTATATTTGTACAGCTCTTTGTGTGTGCGTGTGTGCGTGTGTGTGTGTGTGTGTGTGTGTGTGTGTGTGTGTGTGTGTGTGTGTGTGTGTGCGTGTGTGTGTGCATGCGTGTATGTGTGTGTGTGATTTCTTCCCTGCTTTGACCCCTTGGCATAATCTGCTCCTCCCTCCAGTTTAGAGCAGCAGGCCGGATGCAGTGCCATGCCCACGTTATGAAAATAGCCTCATAAATGAGTATTACGGCACAGCAGCTGGGGGAAATGAAGAGATTCAATGAGAGTAAAGAGGCCTCCGGAAGTAGACCCATGACATCATCTATTTGCCATGTTGGTACACTTCTTTCCCACTTTAGACCTATGAGGACATGCCCAAAGAGGATTTCCCTGGATGTGGCACCTTTTAAAGTAACTACGTATTGGTCATTACCCTGATGATTGGCTCTTTGGAAGGGATTAGCATTAGATACTAGACATACTATAAATAAAGATCAAAGAAAAATGTGAGACTGATGCTGGCTGTCTCACCAACCATGGATGTGTATGGTCTCATTCTAATGGAATAGAAATGTGAACATCTTGATTTCATGACCGATGACTATGCATGTAATGGATGATAACTAAGACCTCTCTCAGTCATGGCTGGTCTTATTGTTGCAGCGGTACTGGTTGGAAGATAACGACAGAGGCACAAACTGTGTCAACAGACTTTTCCAGCATGATATTTACCCAGTGGTATCAGCTCTGCACGTAAGCACTGCCGCTCTGTCTGGGGCCTCCAAGTTAGCCAGCAGATCTGATAGGACACAGCCATCTCCTTTTCATCCAAGCATCACTGTGTATGTGCGTGAATCCTTATTTCTGTGTCTATATAGGTGCAAGGAATTTATTAAGAATCAATATCCTATGTAATGTTGTGTGCGTAAGGATATCATATCTTGTATGTGCCTTCATGTGTGTGTGTGTGTGTACAGTGTATATTGGAGCCACACCAAAAAGCTCCTGTTTAATGAGGGGAAAGAGAGAGTTTAAATACCAGATTGCCGGGCTATTCAGAGTGCACTTGCATCAGCTTGGAGTGAGCATGTAAGAATTCAGTAAATGTGGCATCTCTTAGTGTGTGTGTATTTCTGTGTGTGTGTGTGTGTGTGTGTGTGTGTGTGTGTGTGTGTGTGTTTCTGTCTGTGTGTGTGTGTGTGCCTGCATGTGTGTTAACACTGGGACCTGCCTGTGCCGCACTTCTCTAATCATCTGTTATTCTTTAACTGTGCACTGGATGTCTTATCAATTTGGCAGCTACACAGCCCTCTCTTTTTCCATGTCATAGAGGCCAGTGTGTCCACCTTCAAAGCCTGAGGTCAGAGACTAAGGGGACCACACAGCATGGGTTCTATTAGCTACATTTATATAGGTATATTTATCCTATCACAAATAGTCATTCCAATCATTTGAGAAAATTTGCTCCAGCTTTACGAATCAGCAGCCAATACTTTGGTTGGATGAGGGCAAGGAAGCTCAGTTTCACTTTCACTTTCCTTTGCCCCATTCAGTTAGCAATAGCTTCCGGTTCCCAAATTCAATTTGATGTTGTAACAAATTTTCTTGTTTTAATTCCTACCAACAGCACCCAGAGACCTTAAATAACAGGGATGGAATTTACTCCAGACGATCCCTTTAATTCTCATAAAGATAGTGGAAACTGACATGTAATATATTTGAATGAAAGTGTAGCTTCACTGTAGCATTCCTAAAACTCTAACGGCCAATTTTTTGTCGCACACTATGGACGCAAGCTTATGCACGCACTTCCAGCGCAGTCTGAACGCTCCCACGTTGACACACAGTATGGCATTGTGTTGAGTCACAGAATTGGACACACAGACTTTGACTTTGCCACGTAAAGTACCTAAGTATGTAGTAAATTGTTTATAAAGCTGACTTTGACTTTGACTTTGATGTATCATGGCATCCTTGCTTTCTGTCTGGTGAACCAGCTTGACCATCTTAAATGGATTGCATGATTTTTGATGGTTCAACTGGTCTGATCAGATGATCTTTCTAGCTGGGTGTTCGCTGAGATATCCACTGAAATCAGTATGGAAATCAACTATCTTAGGCCCAGCTGTCCAAGAACATCAAGTTCTACTATGTGTGTATGTTGTATTAAATGCAAAGCCAGTGAATGCAAGACTGCGTTTAAGACAACTTGAAACTTAAAGTATTCCCTTCAAACTAACAACTTGGCCAAACAACGAAACATTTTGCTAATTTAAAACCACACAGTACAGCACTATATACAAGCACTACTGGATCAGCTCACAGACAAGGGAGATCTCAGTTCATGAAGTCAAACCTCCAGTATCTTAAATTGAACTAGAATTTACAAAATGTGCAATAATCACTGCCTGTTTTTAGTGCTTGATTTCCACAACATGGCAGACATGCATTCAGCAAGCAGGAATGAATTACAAGGAACACTACCTTTTAACGATAGTACATGGGGGTAATATTTTATGCTTCCCCTCAAGATGCCAAAACTTTACTTCCTTCAAATTAACAACCTTCCTGTGGTGTGTATGTGTGTGTGTGTGTGTGTGTGTGTGTGTGTGTGTGTGTGTGTGCGTGCATCCACCCATGTGGGTGGTGATAACCCAAGTGTTACTGATTTTCTTTTCCATACTGTGTGCCAACTTACACTTCAGAAAGGGCAAAGAGTAAGTGATAAGTACATCTGGTTGTGTATACAAGCATGGGGAGAATCAAAGTCCACAGCAGTGCAATAAAGTTCAGCTTCTGCTAGTTCTAGAATAAACAGGTGCATTTCACCACACAAAATGACTATAAACAGGTTTTATGTCAGATCAAGGTATTATTCATCTGAAAATCCCATGAATATAATCCCTAATGCTAGATATTCCTGTTATTTATGCTATGATACAGCATAGTACTTACGGGGGGTATATAATGGATGGATGGAGCATAGTATCTAGTTCGCTGATTACAGATTATAGATTCAACTTTGATCTATCAAAAAATACACACACACACACAATTTTACAAGCCAAACTGCAACGTTATATTAGGGGATTAAAATGGTCCATTTTGGTTAAATGCCGCCCCTCTTTATCAACCACTAACTGAACTACACATTGGACATCACAAGCAGGCTTTCTTCTATTCAACCATGTTGCTGTCATTATTGTGACATAACAGTAATGTCACTACCAATATTTCAGTGCAATCATTCACATCATAATCCTAATTCAAACAAAGTTAAGTTTAAAGGAGAAATAGTAATGAACTGGCAGCTAACACTAACTGAATGGGGCACAGAAACTCACTTTCAGTTTCATTTGCTGGTTCATGTAGCTGTTAATGTAGCTGCAGGTTTGCTATTTTGTCTATGTTGTATAAAATGTTCTTGTTCCTTAGATAGCATTGTGTAACCTCAAACAACAAGGCTGTGGATTGAATTATGCCAGATTTCTCCTTTAAACTTGGCTTTGTTGAAGTAGGAGAGGAAGGTCACAGAGCTGTCATGAACATGACAAGTGTTTGTGCCCTCGTTCATATGTAAATCCTGAACTCAAGGGCGTAGCTTTGGTTTCAACTTAAATAATAGGTCCCTTCTTAACTCGAAGCCCCCTTTAAACATCTTTTTAGATGTCCTGCTGGGATAAAACTTTCCCATCCTCATTTACAGGTCACTGACTGGCAAACTGGAAGAAAAAATTGAAACCTGGTGAGATTTTGAGAAAAAAAATCTGAGAGAAAACTGTCATGCTCAGTGTAAGTTTTTTTAATGTATGTAAGGTGTTGTGTTTTGTGTGTGTGTGTGTGTGTTTCTGTATAACTGGACCTTGAACCTGTATATAAAGTTATAATTAGGCCATTTGGAAATTTACTCTTCACAAAGGTGTGTAATCCCAAGTTTGTTTGTCCTGGCTCCTGCCACTGCATTAAACTTTTTCTTCATTCTTGAGCTGTTCTCACCTTTCCCCGGCCCAGATTGCCAGAGCCAGAGCATGCCAAGCCCTCAGGCCTGCGGGAGAGTCAGGGGGAGACGCAAGGCAAGCCACAGCTGCTAAAAGCATAGCAGTCATGGTCTGTCCTCGAGGTATGTGCTGGCAGCAAATGTTTAAGCTTGTCTCACCTTGCTCTTGTTGTTTGCAGGGTGGTTGTTGCCAAGCTACTATGTTCTTTCCGTCACTACAAAAGCAAAGGAATGCCTCTCCCCAGAAGAGAGGAAAGAGAATTTGAAGAAAAACAAACATACTGACACAGAAATGAGTTGGAAAGGAGAGACAAACATCTTACCTCCATCCAAGGCAAAGTGAACTCTCCATTATTTGAAAGGTTTATGAGGAGGCAAAGTGAGAGATTCAAACTACTTTTCATCAGCTTTGTTCTGGATGACGTGAACATGACACTGATGAGTATCTCCCCCTTGCCTGTCTTCCCAAACATGAGTGGTCAACACAGTTTACTTCAGAATATACCAGGGACATTAAATGGAACTCCAAATGGAACTGCAAAGGTGAATTCTGTGCAATTAAAATGTCAGAACATTCCTCTGGTAATTTTACATAGAACGTTTAGATTAGATTGCTGTTGGTTGTCTGTGTATGCTTCCCACTACTTAAAAAAACCTGAAAACCATGAGAAAGTTTTGGTAACACTTTCTGTGAACCCATAAAGCATTGTACACCCATACAGAAAAGGTTATAATGCAGTAAGTGTGGTGCATGCAGTCATTATAACCCTTTACAAATGTATTTATAATACTTTATGAATGCTGGGTTCATAGAAAGTGTTACCAAAGTTTTTACTATAATAAAGTAATATATCAGCGAGGGGGCAGCGGTTTCTTTGCATACACAACACAGTACTGAAATAATTTAAAGGTACACTTTGGTTAGGTACACCTTTACTTGTGTTTAACTTGGTACTTTGGACCACTCTGACCCACACTAAGATCCAGCACTTCACTGCCCTAAACAACTGTTTTAGGTAATGTGCACTCACATGTTCTGACAGGCCTATGTTATGAAACTCATGCCATAGTAGGCTAACCGGTACAGTTCACTATGTACCAGTGGAAAAGGCACAGTTTTAAAAGGCTAACATAAATGAGGCTGCTATAAATCATTGTGAGAGTTGGAATACTAGACTTCCATTCTTACTTTGCCTCTTGATTTGCCTCATTGAAGATGAGTTCATGATTGAGTTCAGGCCCAGAAAGCCAGCTCCCCTTTGGCCAGTTCTATACACACTGGATCACCATTAGAAGAGTGTGAATACATTGCAAGATTGCAAGGGCACTGCAGAATATATTTCACAAAAAGCAGTTTGGTTTCAGAACAAACACAAAAGAACCTCATTATCACTGCTGGCATTGCCTTTTCAGTTCTTTTTAAAGATCAACTGACTGATTGTGAATACTTTTGTTGGCATTTCCTGACACACAAAGCTTTCACACCCTCACACTGTAGACAAGTGTTAGGGAGGAATTCATTCAGGCTCATCCCCTGAGATGAGTCACTGAAGAACATTTGTCATGATGCCAGTACACAACATACAGAACAACAAAAGCAGCAGTAGTAGAAATAGCTGCTCAGACTGAAGACTGAAGACACTTCACAATAACATCAGCTACTAATGGCGTTAGCTTTACATTACTGGTGTCTTTTCACTAGCCTAGATCCTTTTGGATTATAGGCACACATAGCCTACACATATACATAGGTGTATTAGAACTGTCTTAGTGAAGAAAAGTTGACTGTTGTAATTAACTAATATTCTGTTATAAAAAAAATCCATGTTCGTGTGGACTTATGGATGGGGCAGCTACAAAGAAACCTTTCAGCCCTGTAGTAGCCGATAATGTAATAATTGCCAGTAACTTAATCATTATTGGATGGCTATTACATTATTGTCCGGATGAATAAAAAATATATAAATGTATTAACTATAAATTGTGATACTTCTGGTGTTACTACTGTCTCTTTCAAACGCTGTAAAACCCTGACCATAAACACACCTACATTCTCACTCTGGCTCTCTCTCTATCACTCAATCGATCAGTAACTTATTTCATTATTAGCAAAAAGCTATTGCATTATTGATTCTGAAATTTTATGACATTATCTGACAGTTCTTATATTATTGGTTTTATTAGATTAAAATGGCTACATTTATTACATTATTGGCAGTTGTGTTATCAGCTGCTACCAACCCTAGGCTTTCATTTTGTTTAGCCTGGAAGAACTCCACACCTGTCTAGACAACAACGCCTCCACAACTATGTACATATTAGCACAGTTACAATAATACAGTTGTAATATAGGACAAACAAATACACACACACACACTACATCATGATCTCATTTCTCTTTGCTACCAGTTCACACAAGATTTATAGGCACAAATATACGTTATTGTGTGATAGGTCTGTTTTTGCTTTTGTTTTTATGACATTTATTTATAACTGTAATCATTTAAAATATGGGTTAACAGCTGTCATAAGACAAGGGGAGGAGAAGATATTTAATGAGGATCTCTCTAGCCACACATCAAATAGCCTATCAGCAGTGCAGACTGAGCCGGATGTGTTCGTTCAGGAGAGGAATTGCATTACAGACATGTTCTATTTTAGCAGTGGAGATGGTGTAATCACTAAAACACACTGGGTTTGTTGGTCCTTCCCTCTGTGACTCAGTTGGTTCCTCTTGGTCTGTTTCGAATGCTCTGTCCTTACTCACCCAACTCCCCATGGTCAGTTAGTTAGTTTAGACAATGAATCCCTCCAAACCATCATGAGTTGATTAGTCACATCACATCGGTGCTTAGCTCTACATCTAAATTATATTATGTTTGTGGCTTTGAATCTTACTTAGTCTTGACCAAATTAGCAAAGTCTATACATATGGAATAATCTAGTCCATCACTGTACATGGGTAAAAGTATCAGTTTCTGATGAGAGTCACTGCTTTACAGATCTCCAGTTGTAGTGGAAATAACTGGCAATTTACTTAAATAATAAGTAAAATTAGAGTGTACTAGAGTATAAGTATTTTATGTACTAGATGTTGGAGACCTAATGATATAAATTATTCACAAACACACTCTTTTATTCCAGATAACAGTACCACTGACAAAATAAATAAACCCATAGGTGTGTCCTTAACAACAAGGTTATGTCAATGTCTAAAAAGTCTTGGTTGATGTTACCAACTCACTACTTAAATGATCGAACATCATTGTCTTGCATCTGGATTTTACTGTTGGCAAAGATGACAAAAATATTTAATTACCTTTTCAAAATATTTGCACCTCACACACACAAGATGAGAAACGGGTGGAGGAGCAAGTGAGGGATTTTGTTAGCACTGAAACAGGAGGCCATGAAGACTGAGAAGGCAGATGTGTTTACACTTGGGGATATGTGTTCCACTGCTATATTTATCTTCTTGCCCCATGGCAAACCTGCCAGCCCAACCCAGTGAAACCAGCCACAGCTATATTTGATTATTATTGCACTCCAGACTAAGGACAGTAGACAAGAGATGTGTCTCTTTTCTAACAGCTCCCTGAAAGGCCACAACCACCCACTTCTATGACATAAATGTTTCTGTGTAAGACCAAAGCAATGCTATTTCAGCTACATTTATTACAGCTGGAAGGCAGAGACAATCATCAATATTTACTTTCGATTTGAAACGAGCGCTGAAAAAAATCATCTCCATGTGTATTTGTCTGAAGGAAGATCTTTAGGTTTTCAGATAGGAGGACATTGGAGCAAATCCTTTGATATGTTGCATGGGAAGCATACACAACAGGTAAAAATGCACACTGCTCTACTACAGTGAGTGCTGACCCACTAAGGGTCATGTGCTAGGAGAGGGCCAAGCAAATGTATGACAGTTGAAACATGGCACTTTCACTTACCAATCTTCCCACTGTCTCTGACACCTTAAGATTATGGCTGACAGGTTGGCTGTTGTTTACAGCAGAGATTTCCTCTGTTCCTTTGTATAACCAACAAATATTTTTGAACTTTTCAACCCATAGCCCTGTTGGTAACCAAGTACTGTTGGTAGGAAAAACAGCAAGAAACTTTTGTACAACATAGACCGAATATAGCAACGATAGCGATAGCTGGCAGTTCGCTATTTGCCACTTGGTGACCCTGAACAACAGAGCTATTTTTATTATTATTGTTGTTGTTGTTGTTGTTGAAAAAGATGTGGTAAAAATATAGACAGTTACAAACAGTTGAAAAACAGAGAAAATGTCTCAACAACTCACAATGTTCAGCATGGTTATGGAGATATTTTCAAGCTCTGTTTGGTGTGTTGCTTTTCTATATCTTCCAAATACTCAAAAACCTACAGGAAAAGCAAAGGAATATGCACTGCATTCCTTTGCAATTGCGGAGACCAGTAGAAAAACAACACCCATCATCAAAGTTCTCTCAGCCTCTAACGTTACAGCTGAAGCGCTTTCCAGATTTACCTATTATGACTCATATGCTATGCAGCATCCATACCTCCATTCCGTGGAGCATCCTCTGGCAAACATCCAGTGGGAGCATATATGGTTGTGGGTGGGAGCCTGTTGCAGTGCAAAAGACATCCACTCATCACACATGCAGGAAGCCACTTGTTTGGGTTCACCTCTCTTAGACTCAATTAATGTGTATGCAGAATGGGATACACAGGCATTGAATTGGCCATCTGAACTACAGGGCATAGAGGATCAGAGACAGGAAGTTTTCAGCAACAATATGGCACTTTATACCACTGCTTAATGTGCTATTTAGAGCGTGCACTATTTTCTGATAACTGCACACCAAAGAAGTAGTTCTACTTTTCCAGCCATATTACTACAGTTATCTGAAAATAATGCACGCTCTACATAGCGCATTAAGCAGTGGTATAATATAATAATGCCTTCTAAATAGCACATCACAATTGGAAATTTGATCAAGCAGTGGTAAAAAAAAATTTATCACCCAGAGAAATGGAATACTTATTTCTGATTGACTGGCAGGGTGTGGGTTAATTCTGTATAATGCACACCTATGAAGTGGATCTGGTGAAAAAGTCTAATTATCGTTCCATATCAATGCTCCTTTGGATGGTAACTATAACAACCATAGTAGTTGAACTTGTCAATAGAATCAGCTGTTATTAGCTATAACCACTGGACAGCATGAGTACAGCAACAAAATAGGTTTCTTTATAACTACGCAAGCTATTCTAAAATTCAGCTGATCTGCACATTAACTGACCACCGTTTTTTTTCGCGGAACCTTGTATCCATCTTAATCATTGAGATTACTATGAAAGCATTGTCATGTTGTTGATGTATTCAATAGGTAGTGATAACCGGGATAATGTTCTGCGGAGCGGTCATTATAAATATAATATATGGAATATCTTCTTTCAGAGTGATTCAAGAACCTTCTTGGCTTCCATTACTCTGTCGGGAGTTATTCCATGATAATGACCACTTGACAGAACGTTATCCCTTACTTATGCCACTGCTTGATCAAATTTCCTTTTGTGAAGCAAGATAATATTGGCGTGCGAATATTACACAATCGAGTTGTGAAGGCCACTCCGCATCCACGTAAGGGCCTTTCTACCACCTCGAAGTGCAATATTCAACGATATACATACGATGTGTTGTTCCCCTTTCATATTAATTCGCCCAACTTGTGAAGCTTAAATGGTCTGTCACTTTAACACAGGGTTACAATTTCAACTACCTATTTAGAACTAGCAGTTTATCTTGTTAAGTTCTGATTGAGACGATGTGTGGCAGAAAGAAACTAGATCAGCGAACAAGCCCACATAGCGCAGACGTGGCAACAGTGGTATAAGCGGTATAGGCGGTATAAACCGTAGGGCTATATCATAGGCCTATATCATAAAACAGTGCCCTCCGATCTCAACTTTGTTTCTTGGCCTTATCACCACTTTGAACAGGCATTATTTTATGTTATCCCCCAATGAAATGAAATACTTTTTTTGATTGGCTGATAGGGTGTCTGTTATTCCCCAATAACAGGACACTTAAGTAGATCTGTTAAAAACCTTTAATCACCGTTCCATATCAATGCTCTTTTGAATGGTAACTATAGAAACCATAGTAAACGACAATTGAACTAGCAAGCAAAAATGAAATCAGCTGTTATAAAGCTCATTGTGGTCAGTAAACAAAGAAAATAGTGCAGCAACTTAACAGATTCGCTTCTTTTAAAACTGAACCGCATATTTCTTTTGTGTTTTAAATGCTAATTTATTATCCATACACATGAGTTGCAACCGGGTGACAAGTGGGATAATGGCCTTCAAGGTGTCCAGATATGCAATGGACTCCCCTTAGAGGGTTGTGCTGCCTCGTCCATTATTCCCCTATACCGCGGCAACTCGGTGTCCGTTATCCCTAACATATACGCACGCCTTGTCATTCATTGGGCTATTCCTTACATAATTTATATTCTTCATCACTACTGGTCCTACCTCATCATTCTTGTTCTTATCATTATTCTTATTACAATCTTCACACAGACTCATATAAAGTCTATGTTACTGAGATCTAAAGTTCTGTTATACTCAAACATGTGTAATTTCCTTCATATATCTGCTTAAAAACATTCTGCCTAAATACCACTGCATATTTTATAGTAGTAACCCTAAAATAAACAATAGCCTAGTAGAACATGATGTGGGTCTTTAAAACCAAGTGGTGTGTATTTTCAAGTCACAAGTCACACACTTCTTGTTTGCTGTCCCTTAACTTCCCTCCTTGTCCATATCCTCTGTCAGCAAAACAGGCAGGGCTATAGTAGGATAAAGACATATGACAAGGAAATCATTGGTTGAGGACTGAAAAACATTCTTGGCACCCAACCACATTGCTAGAGGAAGACATTGGTGTCCATTATGTTAAGCTACATTCAGGATAGTGAAGAGTCTGCATATCAGCAAGAGGTTGATAAGGTGGTGCTCTGGTGCAGTAAAGACAACCTAGAGTTAAACACTCTAAAGACTGTAGAGATGGTTGTGAACTTTAGGAAGCAGCCCACAGTGTTGCCCCGGGCTCTTCCTCCCCGCTGGCAGGTGCTACGAAACCCATGCACACAAAAACAACCGGATACTAGAACAGCTTCTTTCCCACTACTGTCACTGACCTGAACTGTGGATTTGGGTCATCCAACATTACATACTTTATAATTCCAGTATGCAACTTGCGCACTACATTTGCACTATTACTTTTTGCACTTTACATTCAACACCATGTGTACTTTGTCTTGAATTTTATGTATATGAATTTTAGGTATATTGTATTATTTGTATATGTTTATGTATATAAACATCATTCATTTGTCTACTGAATGTAGACTACTACATATTTATTTGTTGAACGTATAGAGAGTTAACACCAAAGTCAACTTCCTTGTCTAAGTATACTTGACCCATAAAAACTGATTCTGATAAACAACCAGCTAAAATATTGCCATGAATATGAGCCACGTTTACAGAATTCACATGCTAATGCCAGCATCCATCTGGGCCACAGGTGGCCACGGCACCATCTCTTTCCCTCTCCACCTCAACAACTTAACTGCAGGTGTGGATGTATGCATCTGACCATGAATCCCTGCACTAGAATCTACAATACACGCTTGCATCATCTGGCCCTAAGCAACTGGTACCTGACCCTGACATCATCTTGCTCCATCTTAACCTCCTATATAAATGGTAAGAAAGCATGTTCTCCACCCAAAGGCCACTAGTGTGGCCATTTGCACTGATGTGGTTGTAAAGCGATCTTTCACAGAGAACAACAGATACAGCCAGAGGTTTCAAACCAATGGACAAAAGGTAAATTCAAACATTTTCCATTCATAGAAGAAAAGGACAGAATCCAGATGTTAAACAAAAAATATTTCATTATTTATTTGCAGTATAAACATGTCTTGTGTTGGTTTCCATATACTATACAATACATAGGGTCAATTTATATCCTTCATAAATCAGAAAAATGAACTGCCCGGTTACCAAGCCGTTTTATACACATATATAGATTGCATCTTTAAAAAAATGTCTACAGCACATATAAAACAGCTATCTGACATGTATTTGAAGCTGTAACACGATGAAGATGCATTGTCAAAAAATCCCTGAAAAATTCCTCAGTGAGGTAAGATAAACATTTTTTGTCATTCACTTATCGTTCTCCTTTCTCGCTCGCTCTTGCACACTCTTCTCCTCTCACGCTCAACATAACACTCGCTGACCAGGATGTAGCTACAAGAAAATCTCACAGAAAACCTCGTTCCTGTGTTCTGGCAATATTCAAATCAAGAAAAACATCAATCGTTTCTCTTTTTCATTGTTACAGACACTCAAACATTCCTCCACGAGAAGCAGCGTGAAATCAAAGGTTTACTTTTGAAATAAAAAAAAAACAACTCAGTACTGAAAAACACTTCAATCCAAGGGTGCGGTAAGTATTACTTATCAACAATGTTTTCTTATGGTGACGGGGTGCAGTCTTCAAATCAACCATTTCCCACATGGGATACAGTCCCTATTTTGATGCTATATGATGACTCTTTGCATATCTGCTCAAAATACATATTAATGTTTGTGTATTTTATTTTATTTTAATATATATTTATATATTATATATATATATATATATATATATATATATATAAACACAATATAAACATTTTCAAAGGCCACAGGAATAGCATAGAGCACAAAATGGAGTTCTATTAAAACTCAATCAAACTGATGACATTGTCTTTTAGGACAGAACAGAAATCTCTGTTAAGCATACAGCCAAGTCTACATGTTGTGGAGCTACCCAGTACTTGGGCACATGAATGTGATGCCAAGCCCTGTGCTTTGAACAACCCAGGTGAAAAGACACCTCAGTGTCAAAGCAATTTACAATGTAGATCTTGGAATTCTAGTACAAAAGGAGAGGAATTTAAAAACCCGAGGCCATTATTATTTATATAAAAAAAAAAAACACTGCAAAACTTTCTTGATATATTGCAGAGAGTAACAAATACAACCTCGACTGACCCGTTAAAGACCATTAGTCACTCATTATTACTACAACTTGATTTTTTCTCTAATGAACAAACTTTTTCAACAAAGTGTTTTTTTTCTGAAGTGAGATACAAAGAGTATTGAACAGTCAGCATTAGAGAGAATTAAAAAGGTTATGTAAGGCCTGCTTAAAGCAACCCTGCCAACTCCCAACACTGACCATTTGCATGTTTCCGTCTTCAGAAACCCCTCTTGCTACACACTCTATGCTGCCTTGTCCAGCAGACAATCTTGATCAGCAGAACAACAGCAGCTAAAGCAGTTAAACAAACGGTTCCTAACATTCAGTTTCCATCTGTCAAGAGTCAATACTCCCAACCTGGTTATGCCCCAACACTAGAGAGCATGACATGCTCATATACAACAAATAATAATTTTGCTTTTTATTTGAATTCTTATAATTAATGGTATACTGTAATTGTAATAATCAGTCATAAAGGCCTGGGGGTGATTCAATCCTGCACCAAACAAACACTCTCTTAAGGAAGTGGGGCTTGTTGTTGTTGTGACAGAAGAAGGTCCCATCATTTGTACGTGGCAAAGAAACAATAAGCTTTAAGTAAGTGCATCCCCCCTCCACCAGTTCAGACCCATGCACCAGGCCAGCTGCAGGAGCACGTCACAGCCTAGGACTGGCTGCCCCTCTCAATGTCTCTTTATCTCTGTGTGGAGTACCAGTTTTAAGTGCCAAGAAGTGAAAGGCTTCACCACTGTGCAAAATGCATTAGGTCATTACCAACATAGAAAAAAAAATAATTCTAAAAAAAGAAAAACAAAACAAAACATTACAAATTTCAATTCTGTCTGTTGGTCTGTTGTCTTCTTCAAAATACAATCTAGAATTCACCCAGGCCATGCTGTCTTTGAACTATTCATATTTGGGACAAAAGAGATTCTTCTTTTATATATGTGTATGTATGTGAAGTGAAAATGTATACAAATATACAAATGTGTATGACACATACTAAGTATGTGCTAACACATTATATATGCATGTGCATGTTTGTGTTTGCTTTGTTGAAAAAAAAAAAAAAAAAACAGACCCTACTTTTAGTAGAGTGAGATCACCTCATGTGAGGAAAGAAAAGCATAAATCCCAGACATTACATTGGCACCATTCATGTCAGGAGGTTGAGGGCGCCGTCCCAACAATAGACGACAACAAGTTTAGCACTGCAGTTCCATTCCCCTTTCTTTGTATGAAGCTCTGTGTGCTAATCTGTCTTGCAATTCTTTTTCTTTTCTGATTAAAGAACAAAAAGAACAGTCTATTCCAAAAGGCAAAAAGCTGCATCTCAAATCACAGAGGTGGCAGCAAGAGAGGGTGTCAAGAGGGGTCAGTGATCCCCTCCAACAAGAGCTTTTCAGAGCAACAGTCCCATGGCCCCTTTGCCACCATCCCTCTCCTTTTACTCTTTTTCCTTATCCACCTATCAGCTTTGCGCCTTTCATTTGAACTCTTTAGCATTTTAACATTTTAGCCATTAGCTCAAAACGCTTCCCATGAGCATGATGGGAAAGAATAAACATTCAGATGAGTGGCTGCTGACGCCACCTGGCCTTGTCATGGTCTTCTCTCTTCTGGTGACCCCAAACAGGGCATCTCATGTGGACTCCAGAGTGTCAAGCTGGAACACGTTGTGATTAGTTGGTGTGGTGAAGAAAAGCTGATCATTTGGGGTGCGGTTGTCACAGGGGCTATTCAGACCCAATGTCCTTTCAAAGTCAAGGAGCTGCCCCATGAAGTTGAAGTTTGGTGAGATGTTGGATTTTTTGCGCTTGACAAAGTCATAGGCGTCATTGAGTGACAAGTTAAGCTTCTGCATTAGGTAGGCCACAGTGACCGTCACCGAGCGGCTAATACCTGCCAGGCAGTGCACCAGAATGCCACACTTTTTGGAACGAGCTTCATCTAGAAGAACAGAAAGAGAGAAAGAGTTAAGTTAACATACCGACAGAGAACGAAGTAAATGTAAATTTGTTTTGAGAACAGTGGAGCAATATGGACTAGGCAAAAATGCACACATATACACAACAACTGGGGATGACACAAACAATTGTAACTGAAGCCAGAGACATAAGCCTATACTTGAATCAAAACTGAAACCATGTACATGAATTGTAATGAACTGCAAGCAGGGCATTACTGTGTTCTCGGCTAAAGGACAAAGTCTGACACATTTTGAGGTGGAGGGTTAATCTTCTTCAGCTGCCACTGAGCTGAATTCTGAATGAAGTCTGAATGTCAGATATGAATGAAAGCTTTTCTAAGAGGTGAAAAGGTAGAGAAGCCACAGCTACACTGAGAAATTTTCCCCTCCCCGTTGGAAACTCTATGTTCTTAACACTGTACTGGAACAACATATATTATTGAACAGTTAACATACTACCTCATTCAGTAGGCAACATGGTATACTAGTGAGACATTAGCAATAACCATGACAAACTCTCTCTCCCTTCTTTCCTTCCTAAAACACAGATTGAGACGACACACCAAAATCACGTTACATCTTCTTGACATCTCTTGACAAACTCAAAATCAATGACTGACGAACTGTGTGAATATTCATTCAATAACTTTCACATTCATTCTTCCACTCAGTCATTCAATTTATGATATGAATCACCTAATTCTACTACTAGGCTCTGGAGGGGAAAATGATTTTAAAAAATGCTCAGAAAATCCCAACAGTGTTAAGTACATTAATATGCATATTTCACAAGGAAATCAGTTTTTGTTGTCTAAATATAGCTCCATGATAATGGCATACATTTCCTGCAATAGTATACATTTACTACTATTTACCCCAATTAGACAGTAAGCTGGTCAGAAAAGGGGCCAAAAAGTAAAAGTGAAATCAAGGAGAAAACACTCCAACTCCAAGCCACGAGACAGGATGTTATGACACATTCTGGCACACAGAGCATTTCCTGCCCTTGTTCAAGAATTTGTTTTGGAAGCAGGTCAGACTTTACTGTGACCACAGGAAATAATGTTTGGTGTTGGTAGCTGAAACAGGTCTCCACTTCCTGTTGTTTTTAAGTGGCCTGTACAAGCCAATACACTCTTCTCTTCGTCTAGATTCTGAATGGTGAAAATAACAAATAACAAACTTGGGGAGCATGACACTATTACATAAATTATTCTGATTACACACATACATGCATGCATACATACATACACACATACATATACACACAAATACATACATACATACATACATACATACATACATACACACACACACATGCATCCTGTACTAACAATAACTCTGGAACAATATAGCCTAAAACATTTTTCTTATGGTCAGTTCATAATATATCATTTTACAACTCAACCCTGGAGCAAACATCACTATTTTTCTACGCACAAAAAGGCCAAAGCCTTTTATGCAAGTCTTCTTTTTCACCTCAATGCTATGACAGCATTCTGGATACCAAACACATTTGAATTAAAAACAACTATCTACACCTAATTCTCGCTACAAAGAGAATATAAGGTACACTAATTCTTTTCATTAAATACTTATTTAATCTTAAAAAGCAGTGTTTGTATGGATAAACAGTTTATAAGCAATTTTTGAAACCTAAACTGAGGCAGTGCAGACGCTCACATGTGCTGAGCACTTCCCTAAACCTTAGTTTTCTCAAAATGGCTTCCCCATTCAACAGCTATGTGAACGTGAAGGAACAGGCCTTTGAAAGTAAACTACTTCCAGATGCACTGAAATGGTTGTAGACCTGCTCTAGTGAGTGAGTACCATGTATTAATTGGTCTTTTCTTTCAAGAGCATGCCCAGATAAGAAAGAATTTACTTGCTGCTGATTTCAGGTTTAATCTCATAATAGCAAATGATTCTTGAACACTTCAATGCAAATATGACCAGCAGTATCATAGAATGAGGACACGGCATTGACACCCTTTAACCCACTGAGGCCACAGAGTTCAAGGGTGGCTCTTCCTGAAAAACACCTCACTACAGGATCTGTGTCACACCAAACAACTGCCCAAGACCTACCAGAAGTCCATAGAATTGATCTGATTTTCCCTTGTCACAACAACCAACTTCACAGTGAAAAATTATTAACATTAAATGCAGTCATACATTCAAATAATTTGCCAAAAACGCAGTGAGCCATTTTAAAACATGTTAAAAGCTATTTTCATTGTCCGAACAAATGTGTGAGCAACAGGGTTTTCTAATGTTGTTTTAATGGCAACTCATGCCTCCATGCAGCAGATATATAAAAGATTGCCAACCCCCCCTTATTAAACCTTATTCATTTCTCTAAAGCCAACAGACAGCAGGTCAGTAAATGTTTGTTTCATAAGTCAATTTTTTTCACATTGCCTGAACCTCTGAGGAGTTGAAAAGGAGTTTCTTCCTGAGATAATTCAGTTGAGTAATCTGCTGATAACCACTAGTCAATCAATAACTTAGCTTCCTGTGTGCTAGTTATTCAGCCAGCTTGCAGATGGCCATCAGTGTACACAGTTCAGCGAGTGCCACATTTTCAGATAAGGTCAATTACACAACCTGTTGTAGGCTATGGTAATCATAAACTGTTCAGTGCCAACATAATTTCCTTTAGTGTGCCTCATTCCTGAAAATGCTTGTAAATTGCAAATGCATGTGCAGACTGACACAGGAAACACAGTTGTATGTAGAAGTCAATAGAAGTCCCATACAATAGGTAAGGGCAAAGAGGAAAAATAATGAATGAACACCAGTGATAATCAGCTTGCATTACTGACATTCAGACAACAAGTGGATTAACTACAAAGTAAACTCTCAATACGACATGACCACACATGCACACTTTTCAAACATTTCCCTCCAACCAGATGGCTGAACTGTCAACCACTGCATAAAGGTAATAACATGTAAAATAAATGCAACAATAAATGCATGAGACTGACTACTTACCAATGAAAGAAATAGCTTCAGGGAAAAACTGTGACAGGTTTTGGCTCCAATGATCTGATATGGGGATTTGTTTGTACTTGAATTCTCCATCGTGCTCAAACATGTTGGGCAGGTTGGGCGTTACGTTCAGGATGTACTTAATGTTGTACTTGCCCAGCACGTCCAAATTGGTAGAGTCCTTGGCACAGCCCAAGTAAAGGTATGGGAGGATCTGGACTGGAAAGGCTGGTTGGTTGTTGGGTAAAGGGCTACCTTCAGATTCTGTGGCACTGCCAGGTTCACGGTCAGACTCCCCATCAGAGCAGTCAGAGCTGATTCTCAAGCCCCCCAGGCCGAGCACAGAGGCAGGGGGTGAGCTACTGGGGCAGGAGCAGTCTAGGTTAGTCTCGCAGTGCTCAGGGTATTCAGTCTGAAACTTGTTGAATCCCCCTGTGGAAAATATCCAAACAATCACAAATGTAAGTAAGATGTTAGCTTACATATTAAGAGAAATTCATGCCACATGTTATTTAGGGCTCACCACAAAATTCTTCCCATTCCTAAAGCAAGTTAAATAAACACAGGTAGGCTAAGGCTATAACTAACCAAACAAACAAAAAATCAAGTTATGAAATAGGCCTAGTTACTGAAATCCAGTCACATTCATTATCCGTTTTTCATAATAAATGTCAATCCTAACCCTGAAAGAGGCTGTGGCCACCAACATTCTGAACCCTGTCGACTTTTGTGAATGGCAGCCAAAAAGCCTGCTAGGCTACACAACAAGTTTTCGTTAGATGTTCAGGAAAACATGTTTCGACAAAATCTGTATGGTGACTTGATCTTGTAACATATGTCTTAAGAAACAAAAAAGAAATGCAAGGATCTGTTTAAGTTTTACATGCAGCCACGGCGGGTATGGCTATTCAGCAGTTCTTCCTACTCATTCATGAAATACTTGCCTTATCCTGAAGGAAGACAACATGGCGGAGCCATTACGGCCGTTAATTGAAAACATGTACCTTTTCTTCACGTTATTCAACAAAGTTACTGCCTTCCAGATCTCGAAATATAATCGAGATTGTTACAAACTAAGTTAGGTCCATATTAATCTCGAACATAGACAGACAACGCTAATTTGTTGAGTTAAATAGCCTAGGCTAAAATTTCATGCGTCTAAGTAAACATTGGGTCTACAGCCAGACAAAACCATAGTCTTTAGCCTACTAACTTACTATGTAGGCATATAGCTCCTACAGTATATAAGATAGATAGGTTGCTTGAAATCAGTCCTGCATGCCTACAATTTCATACATTTAAGTGTCCAACTCGTCAACGGTGCATAGCTTTCAACAACCACAAGCAAGTAGGCTAACCGTGCCCATGAAGTTTCAGTGCAATGGCAAACAATGTTGCAAATGGAAGGTTAGTGTTGCTTGTCATTTCTCGCTACATTGTAACAGAAACATGTCAAGACAACTTTTACGCAAATGTAAGAGGCCAATGGTCACCATTGGCCTAACATATAACCAACACCAATTCATGTCAAAACTTACCTGTAAAAACTGTATTAGACTGTTAAAACTGTTAATGCCAGTTATGACAAAAAACGTAGGCTACGTAGTGCATATATGCACATGTAAAAACACCTTTCACAGTAGGCTACGTGTTTAGGCTTTAATGCGGGAAAATGGCTTAAGCATGTCTGCAGTGGCTACCCTAACATGGTCCGCGTCAGTACAGGACATCTTACCCTCAAGATAGTAAGCCTTGCAGCCGTCATCTCGCAGTTTCTGCAGGAGAAGTCCCAAAACCGAGGTCGCTGCTCCATTCTCTTGCCAGTCCGAAGTGGCCTCGTCATATAACACCACCGTATCCGTCTTGCAGCGTTTAACAAACTTCTCTTTATCCTCGTTGTTAGGGATGATGGATCGAATTGGTAAATTCCCCTTTTTTAGCCTCCTAAGCATAAGACCCGGAATCGCTAAATTTATTGCAGATTCAATGTGAGATGACTCGAAGAGCTCGTGCGATCGGCAATCCAACAGGAGCAAAGAGCTCACTCCAGATTCCAGTTCATCTTGCAGCCATTCCACACTTTTGCTCGACATCATAATAGGCACGTCCCGGGAGCTGCTCCAAAGATTATTTTTCATTAGGGAAATATAAAGAGGCTTTTATACTTAGGTGAAATGAGGGGAAATCTTCGCCACGATCAAACTAAACTTCCCCTAATGAACAGAGCCACATGCGCAGCAAGCCTGTAGTCCTCTTTCAGCCAAAAGAAGTAGGCTATGGTTACGAGGAGGTCAAGCAATTTGCAGTAGGCTACACATTAGGAGTATCTGTCTTTAGTCCTCTTCAATTAGAAAAAAACGTAGTATTACGAAGACGTCCATGAGAGCTGTTGTTATGCTATAGAGGCCCGTATTCTAATTGAACACAATTTCAAATTCACACGGAGAGCGTAGTTGATTATTTAACATGTTCAATGTATCTTCTGACTCAATCTCGTTTGTCATTTCTAGCGAGCCGTCTGACAGTCCGTAATAAAGGGCTTTTGCTGAAGAGTGGTGTCACCGAGGGAGGAGTCGTCAACGGTGGAAGTTTTTAAAGACGCAGTAGCCTATTCTGTTTGGTAGTCTCCTCTTTGAAGGGTTTGTAAGAAATGCAGAACATCTCATTCATACAACAGACTTTGAAGACCTCTAAGTCTAGGCCTAATATATATTTACGAGTCTTTACGTGACTCCTAACATGTAAAGGACACTGATTAACATGCGAAATGTTTTCACAAGTTTAGTAGATTCAGTTGTTTCACAAAGTCTCATTTCTTCTTCCTGAACCTGTTATTTTTGTCGTCGTGTAGCCTACACAAATCGTATAAAAGAAAATTTCTTTCCAGTCATTTTCAGTCTTCAATCTTCATATTAACCTACTCAGATATAGGGCATAATTGCACTTGGTGCATTAGGTTCCAGGCCTATTATGGCATCTAAAGAGCTGTAAATCTCCTTGTTGTGGTTTAGGTCTAGGCTACTTCTTTTAAAATTCAAGATGGAATTTTGACTGAGTTAATAAGTGCATAACGCTACAAAAGTAATGGATGGACAAAACCCCACAAATCTTAAAATGTGCAAGTTCGCTTTAAATGTAACTGCTCATCTGCGCAACTGCCTCAGCGACTTAACACTGATGATTGTGAATGGAAGGTCCTAAGGAAGAAGTGTGCAGCAAAAAAAAGTGCTGTACAGGTTTGTATGGCAGAGAAAATGAATTAATCACACATTAATCAGTCATTTAAACAGTCTACATGTGGGCTTTTGGGTTAAGACACCCCAGATGAATATATCAATGAAGGATTTAATATCAAAGAACATCTTTCCAAAAAAAAGAGAAAATTAACACAGTCTCAACCATAATCTTTCAGGTCAGCTATAATATAATACTGTACATAATAAATGGCAGATGTGTGCATTGTGTCTCAAATGAGCAGACTGTCAAAGATACTGCACAATAAAACAGGGAACTTTTCAATTCAAACCCAGCTGTGTGGTGTGGGTGCACTGGGGCCGTGCACAATGGCCCTTTATACATCTGGATGACTTACAGGCTCTCCAAACTGTCAGCTCTTGTGTTTTCATCCTCTCATCTCCAATCCATCCTCAAAGTATCTCCTTTAACTGAATGAGTCTAATGCAAAAAAAAAATCAGTCTGGACCAAGAAAACATTTCTGCTCACAGATAAAATTTCTGTATTCTGTATTAGTTTATAGGACAAAATGACATATAGGCCTATTGTTATTTTAGTCAATTACTTTTTCAGGATAAAAAATCTTAATGGGATGATTTAACTTGAATTGACTTACTGCATAAAATGATTAAGGGTCTACACATTTTTATGGCACTGACTGGAAGTTTATATTCAGACACACAACCACACACACTGACAGTGAATTCCCTATTCTGTTTGTGTGTCTCTGTTCATAGCTCTTCTCTCCGGATTTAGAGGTGATCCCCCGGAAGCAACACTTTAAGTTTAATTTCCTGCTGGCCTTAAGTCACTGCCAAGCGCCAGGGATAGTGAGGACTGTCTCCACAAACACAGCCTACCCACAGTCACTCTAATGTACAGTCATCTGACCACAGGGAATGTAATATGACCCAGGGCATGCACACTCCTCCATTTTACAGGACAGACTGTCCTCCAAGGTGTATCAGCCAATATTTTACCAAGACAGACAACTTCCGATGAAAGTCCATGAGAATATCAATATCTCCGGGCAAAATGTCATGTCCTGGTTTGCATGATGAGGAAACACAAGTACCTCATCATCTGCCATTTTCTGTTGATAGTTTTTTGTCCAGACTTTGCCATCGTTTTCTTGTAGTTCTCCTCCTCATGCTCTCAGTTTTTTTTCTCTCTGAATAGTAACTAGACTGCACTGCATAGTGATGCAAATATTAGTTTGAGATCACAAAATATTTACATCTTGACAGACTAGAATGTCAGTAAAGGTCAAAGCTGATAGGCATCTATCGGTACCTGCACTGATAGCATAAAACCAAATCCATGACTCACCTGACTAATATGTTACATATACAGAGTATACTGTATGTGTAACATCCTTACTTTAAACAAGATGTACGAAAAAGTCTTTGTGACTACTGCTGCTGGTTTAAAGGTGGTACAACACTGACCCCCTGTTCTGCTACTGTTTATGCAGCAAACGCTAATTGAACTGCACAGTACTGAGCAGCACAGGTACCACCACAGAGCAACGGGCTCTTATGCCATCTCCATGGACTGTGTCTTTTCATACCATCACTCTGCTGAAGGTCATGTTGAGGGGCAATGACAGTGCTATTCTCTGCACAGAGCAGTGGAAATCGATCCTGCTGTTGGTCAGAGACCACCACCTGGAAAACTTTTGTCTTTGCAGCGCACCTGTTGTCACTTTCATTTGTATCAAAGCAGGCAAAATTGATTCAGAATCTCTAAAGCAGGGGTTCTCAAAGTGGGTGCCGCAAAATACTTTTAATTTTGATTTTGAATTTGTCTGTCATCTAGGCTATAAAACATGTCAAATCCATTTACATGTCTAAATTACTTGCAGTTAGTTCTTCTAACCATAGTTTATCTTTTCTCATCATTAGGTTACTTGTCCCTGGCATATATTACATTTAGCCTATTATCCTCGAAAAACTGTACCCTGATTAGTGTACCATTTTCGATTATGCAGTGCAAGAAGGTTCTGCCATCACAAGACCTGTCAGGAATAAGTTCAAGACCATTTCAAATGAGCGGTTGTCATTTTAGCTAGCCAGCTAGATACTTATCACCAGTACTATGAATATGGCATGCTCTGAGAAAGAAAAAGAATGAAGGAAACAAGACTCTTGAAAGGAGAAATGTCTCCTGCTGTTGCAGAGCAGTAGATTCAGGATCACCTGACCTACAAACTCAGGTTGGTGAAGAAAGTCGTTAGCTCTGTCGCTCTTAAATAAAATGACAGAGCAAGTCAATAATGAAAACCAATATTTTAAAGAACCAGTTTGATTGTATAGTGTGAGCATTTGTAAAGGCGCACATCTGCTATGGCCAGCATGCACCTGCTTGCAGAGACTGGAAGTAACTAACTAGGCCTGCATATACTTATAAGTATCCCTGGTTATTAAGACATGTTGGCCTTATAAGATTGACCATGGCATCAGATACATAAAGTGATGTGATTTAATGTGATTTAAAAACACTCAAAATGTTTTTGGTTTTCTTAAAAGTTTAAGAAAATCCTTTTACTCGGAAGCTGCCATTGTTGTAAAAAGTAACATCACCTGGTTGCATCTAATCAAGGTCCAATCAAGGTGCAGCAAGCAAGTTGTTGCTATACATAAACACCATCAATAGCAACCAGATGATGCCACCTTTTACCCAGAAAGCATTGAGACTTAAATGCAATGGCACCTTACAAGCTCTGCAAAGGAAGGGATTTTCTAAGTTAAAAAAAAGAAATAATTTTGAGTGTTTTTAAATCCTGTTAGATATAGCTGATTCCAGTGTAGTAACATATCTATCCAGGGATCCTTTTAAGTATAGTGTACTTAAACAGTATTTTCAGGTATCCGTACTTTACTTCAGTATTTATTTTTCTGACAAGTTTGACTTTTACTCCACTCACATTTTAGCAAAAATATCTCTACTCTCTGCTCCTTACATTTTCAAATCAGGCTAGTTACTTTTGTCTTAATGCATTTGAGGGAAGTTCTCAATATTTTCATTTCATGGCAATATGGTGTGCCTTCCCAACATTAACGCCGATTCCAACATGGATGGGACAGTAATAGAGTTTCCTCTGAAACACCAACAGTCGAGTGAAATAACTATTAAAGGAAAAATCTGAAGTCAATCAGTCCATATCCTTGTTCTTTGAGGCCGCAGATTGTTGTTGGTAGGTATAACGACTTTGGTCATTAACGAATTTGGTACAACATACACCAACTTTGCAAACTGCCAGCTAACGCTAACTGATGTTGGCAGAGGAAAACAAAACGTCTCTGCCTTTATCAGTTAGCATTGGCTGGTTGGATTCTATCATTGTCATACCTACCAACAGCACTCAACAACATGAAACATCAGGGCTACAAGCTGATTCACTCAGAGTAATCCCTTTAGTTAGTTTGGGGTATTCCAGAGTACTTTTTTTTACATTTCAGAGCCATTACTTTTCACTTTTACTTGAGTTATGAAGTCAAGTCAGTACTCAGACTTTACCAGAGTCTTATATACTCATACTTTTCCTTGAGTATGGAAGGTGTGTACTTTTGCCATCTCTGCCTGCCTGTGCTTACTGTGTTGCTCACAGGACACACATAGGGAAAGGAAAGCATCCATCCACCATCCACCACCATTTTCATGCAATATGATATCGGTCTTTAAATGCCTTTTCTCCCTTATCATGAGTCCCTTATAATGAGCCTTGTAACCTGGCAATATGTAGGATTAATTATAATAATGATAAATATGCTGCTAAATGTGAAAGTGCTATTCTAAAATATGGTGGGAGTATAGCCTAATCTGGCATGGCACAATTGTGCGAAGTGATGAAGAATTTCATTTATGGGTGCCATAGATGAAAAAAATTGTTGATGGGGTTCCTTGAGCTCAAAAAGTCTGAGAACCACTGCTCTAAAACTTCATTACATTATAAAAATCCATGAAGTTCACCTGGTTTGATGTTATATGTGATGAAGTGTTCCCTTATTTTTTGCAGCAGTGTAAAAAGGTGGAGTCTATCACACATTCCATATAGATTAGCTGAGCAGTTTTTTTTCCTTTCATGTTTCACCTATGTCCCATTTAGAGCTTGACTTGAGTTTGAGCATCTCCATCACAGCAAGATTTGGCATCTTGGTTAATGAAACTGAAATGGATGTCACTGGAAGACCCAGCAAAGTCAATTTAGTGCTCGGTTTTGGTAACATGTTCAATAGTCTTTCTAAAAATTGCCATTTCAGCTCAAGCTGTTTCTATCACAAGGATAACATAACTCAACTTACAGCCCTGAATACCTAAACAGCTGGCAACAAAAGTGAGTATACATCACAGCAAACATGTCCTAATTGTGCCCAAACTGTCAATATTTTGTGTGAGCACCATTACTATGTGCAGCCTTATCTTCATTTTCCTCAGCAAGGCAGTTATCATATTGTAGGTGTGTTTAGGGTTATTTTCATGCTGTAAAACTGCCATGCCATACATACAGCCTAGTTTCCAAAGAGTGGGGAGCACGCTCTGCTTGGAATTCATGCTTACCTCTATCTTTAGGCAAGGGACAGTTGCCTTGGTGCTCCTCATCAGGGTGCCACCACATATACTGGACACCATCTGAGCCAAACAAGTTGATCTTGGTCTTGTGTGCTCAAGACCATAGATTACTGGAACCATCTCCTGTGGTCTGATGAGACCAAGGCCTTGTGCATTATTAGTTCAAAAAGTGTGCTTAATGGCTAAAGTGACAGTAAAGAAAATGGAGACAAAAGCCCATATGTGCTCATGCAATGCACACCCAAGAATGTTCTTGTGAATGTTCTATTCAGATCACAAATATTGAAATGCTTTTCAACATGAGTGTACAATTAATGGTTGCCTATAGGAGCCAGTTAAAAGAACACTTATTTCAACCTAGAGCTTGTTTTCTGAGGACTTCACATACTTTCATTCAGTGCAAAAATGACAAAATATGTAAAAAAAAAATAGTGAGCAAGCCTACTATCATAAGCACTACAAGATAGCTCTCTACAGCAGACATATGCAATTTTCCCTGGTTGTTACACTTTATTAGCATGGGAGAACCAAGCAATTTCATTTTACTCTGCAGCACAGTTTAGCCACCAGGCCTATTGCACTTCATTTCATTTGCCTGAGTAATAGGCTTTCACTCCTGATACAATAGTGGCGGGCTTAACACACAAAAAGAAAATCAAGAAACAACCAATAAAGCCATTTTAATCTACACTCGTTGATCCCACCTCTGCTAGATATCCAGTTTTGTTGTTCCTTTTCCTACCAACAGCGCTCAATGACCTCAAACAACAGGACTACGGATTGATTCACAGTGGATTTCTCTGTTAAATCTGTTGTGTGCTAACTACACTGAAACTTGTCATTTGCTAAATGACTGTCATTTACTAATGTTCAACATATTGATTACACATCTACTCAACCGTGTAATACTTTAAGATGTGGATTTGTAGTAAACCTCTCACAATATTTTTAGTCGGGTGAAATCTACAAACTTCTAAATTAAAACCTTCAAGAGGGAGACTTCATTGGGGTTAGCTGAAACTAGAGAGGAGGAGAGTGGAAAGCTGGTTGTGCAGCACAAGCGTGGGCTGCTTTGTGTGGAAGGGCCCACATGGGGCAGGCATGGCCCCATTTCCCAGACAAACATAAACCCAATACTCACTGTGGGAGGGGACAGGAAATGAAGCAATGCACTCTCCTGCCAGAAAAAACCCAGATACACAAGTGGTCAGAGTAGAGGAGGCATGTTGCAGGAGCTCTCTCCCAGCACTTACAATCCAGCCCTTCATCTTTACTCCCTAATCCCAACCAACCAGAGGGGAGGATCTCATGGTCTGTCCTGCAAAAATCTAGGCATATGGCATATGGAAGAAGACACTCCAATAAATTAAGCCAACAATAAAGATAAAAAAACAGGCATCTTTCTCTGTGGCATAGCATCAACACCTGCTAACACAGAACAGGGAAACGCACCGTTAGTGGAGTCTCCCCCATCCACCCCCATGAAAAAACTGGATGACAGGATCTGGTTTCGATTTCAAGCTCTTTAAATCTTTTGAAAATAAATAATGAGTAGGCAAATTAGAGACTAAGAAAAACAGAGAGAACAAAGCTGAAGGATCATTACAGAACTGGGTGAACTCTGGCACACTGCTCTTCTGAAACAAAGCCAGTAGCGTGGAGAGATGAAAAATGTATCCAGATGTTATCTCCATAAGAGGCCAACAAGAGAAAGAGGGGAGGCACAGGAGAAGGAAAAGAGTGACAGAAGGAAAGGAAGAGTAAAAAAAAATGTTCAGTAAGTGCTACCTCAACCCACATGTGCTTCATGAGGTAGAGAATTGCTCTGATTTTCCCCCTCAATTTTCTTTCTCCAGGAAGCACACACCTCTAATTAAATCCAGACACCAATCTCCTTTCGAGTTCCAAACATCAAAGCACCATCACAAGAGGTTCTTGGTAAGGCACATGTCAACACCTTTATCTTAGCCCTGGTCTCAGGTAAATACAAACCAAAGGTGTAGGTTCAGATTTTTTCATGCACATTTTTTCATTCAATGCATATTTTTAAATTTCATCCAACCTCCTCCACACCATGCATAGTTATGTAATGTATTTCAATGGCGTTAAAGGAGACATAGAATGGAAAACCAAAGCCACTTTTCAAAGAAATGCAGAACAGAATGTAGTCTGTCACTTGTAGGTAGAAACTTAACTTCCCTCCAATATTCCAAGGTATCAATCCCAACACACAGGGAAACCTGTCAGATGATAATGTAAACACATTGTGAAGTCGGGAAGCTGTGTAAGATTGAGGCAGCCGCTGCTGTTAAGGGACATGAACTTGTAACCGAAAGGTGGCCAGTTCGACCCCCAACCAGTAGGAGCCCTGACTCTACAACCATAGCATTTTTAATAAAAGGACACCTTGGCGCCTCATTGTAAACTAAATTTAAATGTGCCCTGCCTTAAATTCACACCAATTCATGTAGAAGACCATGTTGATTTGATTAAATACCAAAGGATAGGAACCAGCAATAATAATTTTCAAAGAACTATGTTGACTGTCAAAGTAATAAACATGATTTTATAAGGCTCATGCATGAATTGGTTTCAGTTTCCGTTTTGGCGACAGTAGTTAAGTTACAAGGCTGAATTTTCAGCTGGCATGCCAAGGCAAATTGTTTGTCATTCTCTGTCTAAGCTGGTTATTAAGGTAAAATCATTGCAAAGTTCTGCTTTAGAGCTGAGAGTCTTACACAGCGCACATCTTGATGGCTCCAATTAAGATACTGATGTGGTGGTGTACGGAGGCAGAATTACAAAAATTGTCACTGTCAAAATTGTCAAATATTTGTGTCTGAAACTGGTCAAATGCCGCAAAATAATATCACATTGTTAGCCATTAAACATTATGTTTAGAAAGCAGAAAACATTTATCTTTGATCCTACAACATTTACACTCTCATTTCCTTAAACAATTTTAATAAAGTTCAGAAAGGAACTTGGCCAAGCATATCAAACACAAAACAGTACACTACAAAAATGTGAAAAGCTTTAAAGAGGAAGCCTATCTTTTATGTAATATCAATATCAAGGCACCCAGAGTCTGCTTGCTTCATGGTTATTAAACTAAAAGTGACTATAAAATGCAGACATTTACATTTATTCAATCGCTTGGATTTACATTGTTTGGTTTTACATTTTGTGCGATACCATATTGCATGGATGTTGACTGTCCAGTTTCATGAGATGGCCCACAATCATTGTAAGCTATGCCCTCAAGGGAACTAAGGTCCTGTTGCTTAGCAGGAAACAATCCTCTCAGAACAAAATTCAGACATAAATTAGAACAAAACGAATACATCTGATCCTACCCAAAAACAACACCACACAATGCAACCCTGTAACCCTCTGCCTTATCTGGAATGCTTTTCCAAATAAATATTCCATAGGGCCAAAGGTCAGCTTAGTGGTCGGTGGGGAGGGTTACAGGAGGAAACTTGGAGAAAAGGAGGGACCAAGCAGACCAGGTGCCTTCTCTTGGGAGCATAAAGCGCTCACTCCCCAGGCTGTTGCTGTAGTACGATTTTCTGCTGGTTGTCAATACACTCCTTCAGCTTGTCCTCAGTCAGAGTGAGCCTCTGTTCCAGGATTGCCACCGTCTGTGAGAGAGAAGGGGGTAGGACAAGTGGAGGGAAGAGAGGAGAGGAGATGTGGTGGGTAATAATACAGCGTCACAAAAATGCATGAATGCACCCATTTCAGCTCGTCAACAGATGTGCCGTTCTTCCAGACTGGGGACAATCCCACCGATTATGAAGGGCGGAATGCACTTTGCTCACACTTGCTTGTCGAGAGAGTGAGTGAACACAGCGTCCTCTCTCTGCCATGGAAAACACTTGTCAAAGTCGATGACTTCTTGTAGTCCTGTGAGGTTGGACACTGGTCAGACACTACATTTCAAAACTTGGTATAACTCATAAAATGTCATGATTTCAATGAATATTCCTTCAGGAAAATTAAATAAATTAAATTAAATGATTAGAAATGTCATGCTTAAATTATTAAAAAAATCCAAGTCTTGAAGTAGTAAGTAATTTCTTGAAATTACATCTGCAGAAATTTCAGCCCCTACTTCCAGAGACTTCCCAAAGGGTATAATTTCATAACTATTGTAAGGGTACTCTGACAACAGCCCATTAGGTCTGTAACGTGTAAATGGGTATATTTACTTTCCAAACGAGACAAAGGCATCTTGTTGGCAAATCACAAGTGTTAGATATTCATGACTTACTTCCCAAGGCAGCTCTAAATCTGACGAGATCCACCACCAAGGGACAGAACTGTGAGTGGTCCACCTGAGAGATTTTTTTTTTTCATACAATGCTAAACATGAAGTTTTTTTGTTGTCTACACATAATTATTTATTGTATTAATATATGTTTAGTTTTCCATGTTTGTGCTATTTGTCAGCCAGTATATATATATGTATGTTGTCAAAAATACTTTAGAGCTGATATTGTACACGCTGTAAACATTACTTCAACTAATATCTAAATATATAGGGGGAACATGAGTGGCAACCTAACTGAAGTAGGATGATGATTTTTGAAGTATTCTAACACACAAAATATTGGCTTTGGCGGAGGGCTTGAAAGTTCTCTGCCCATGCCTAGACAGTATTTTTGCACATCAGGACATCCTGGCAGCTGTTTCTTACATGAGGCTCAGGATCTGGAGCAGAATATGTTCAAATTACAGATCAAAAAGTGGATCCAGACTGGTCCTGCTAACACAACAATACAACAGCAAATTTACTGAGCCCATACAACTATCACTTTAAGGAAGAGCAGCATAAAATCAATTTACAGCAACAAGGAATCAACTGAACTCTATTTATGGAAAAATGCTGCCTGACGCTGATGTAATATCTTGTCTCACAAGACCAGTGTTCTTTTTCAAAAGACAAATTCCAGGTCATCTTACTGAGTTGAGAGAGTGGGAGAGAATGAAGGCAAAAGGGAAATGGCAAACAAGAGAGAGGGAGGGAAAAAGAGAGGGAGGGCAAGTAGGGAGACAGGAGTTTAGGGGAGAGGGAGCGAGAGGGGCAAAAAAAAAAAGAGTGCCTGGATGATCCCAATTCTGAGGCTCTGGGTTACCTCGACCCCGAGTTGACCCTTGCACACATGTGGACACGTGGATTGAGTGTGTAGGCGAGACGGAGACATGGCAAGGCCAGTTCGCAGTAAACAGGCTTCCGGAGAGTCTCCCCTCCCCTCCCCCTCCCCCATGGGGGCCCAGGCCTGGACTCGATAACATCTGCTGGTATTTCACGCTGCAGGGAAAAGGGTTTTGCGTTTCCTTCCTCTGTGAGTGTGCTTTTTCAATCAATATGCTGTGCCTGTCGCGTTCATCTCTGAAAGCCCAAAACTGTCTAGCTCTCAATTCAATTACTAAACTGGAATACTGTTGGCACGTAGAGTTTTAATTTAAAGCTTGTTTTGTTTTGTTTTAAATCTCTGCCTAAACTGCATTGAGATTGAGATTTTATCAATCAACATGATCCTGGCTTCTGTGGGTAGCTACCACTCTATCATTCAATTTACTAAAATAACTATATTTTTAAGGCAAGGGGCATCGGTTACATTGTAGAGGCATTGTAAAGACAAATGTCATATGTTGACACGTAAAATAAACAACAGATAAAGGAATCATCTGTCATGACTTCTCTTTTCATAGGGTCTTTGTAGACCTATGAAACCTTTGTGTTAACAGTTGTCAGATTATGTTATGCTGTCATATCTTATGTCCATACAGCACTACATACAGTACATGACAATGTTGTCTCATACATTATATTAAATTTCCCCCTAAGTTTTCATGCCAAGTAAGTTTCCCCCTACTTGGCATGTCTGTCAGGGAGTGCCATTTTTATGTGTGATTATCAATGCAAGCAGTGGAAGGAGAGGGCCTCTCTTGCAGAAGAGCAAAGAGACTAGCTAACACAGCAGATTCCTGTGTTTAAGGTTCAAACTTGAATTATTCATCACTGCCTCCAAGCAACGTTGTACACGGCTTCACCCAAAGAAAAGGAGGAAGGGGGAACCAAAATCTGGGGACATGGAATATTCATTATATCAGATGTATTGCTGTAGATTTGAGAAAATGAGAAAATGAGAAAATGTAGCAACACCACAGTAAAGAAAGCTTAAAAGAAACCAACATCATCACGTCAAAAGTACCATAACCCAAAACCACAGTTGAGAAATGACATGCAACAACAAATACAGATTTAAAAAAAAAAACATAAGCTGAGACTGCTTTGCAGAAGGAAGCAAAACAGCAGGAGGGAGAGTTGCACTTGAATGCTACAGTATGACCCCTCCATGAACAGTTGAAGACAAAATCACTAGACTACTAGTGAACTGTCAACACTGACATACAAAACCAGTGGAAAACAGCCTGAACCGATTGGCAGAAGACTGAATAAAACACAGTATATTTTTGGAGCAGTTTACTGTGAAACCCTTTTATTTCCACTACTCTGTCCGGAGGTGGAAATACTGGAGCCTAGTGGTAGACAGCTGCACACATACTCTATTGACATGGTTCACTCTGACAGTTAATAAGATGAGCCTGCCACTGGGTGAAAGCAGTACTCTTTGGATGTGGTTTCCTTTAAGGCCTAAGCACTTACCAGTCCAATAGTAAGCACATGTTAGATGTGACAGTCCAATAGTAAGCACATGTTAGATGTGACAGCAATCACAGCCTTTTCTTTTCACGTGTTTACAGCATTTCATCACTTATGTCAAACATGTACATTTATAGACGGACAATTTCTCAATATTCCCAAAAAAAAGCACAAACCAAAAGACCCAATACTTAAAAATGCTTAAATGCTTAAAACAACCAGTGAAGAAAATATTAATTTAAAAAACAAGTAAGCTACATTCTTGATTTGGGCTGTGTTCTACAAGAGCACATGAAGGCAATTTCTCATAAGTTTATCATGTGCTTCCTACAAGCGATATCATACTGACATAGACACTCCAAGGAGATTCAAGACAAATGTTTGTGAGGCAGTCAGAGTGCATTAGGAGAGGCAGTGGAGTGTCACATAAGGATTGATAATTTTTCAGAGAAATGGCATTTATGTTAATGCTGCTATAGACTACACATCTCAGCGCAAAAGTCTCCATGAAAGACTGTAGACCAGAAATGTCAATGAACAGTCCCATGTGGTCTGATAGAAACTATAGCAGGGCCAAGCAGGGCTGGAGCTGTTTACTGCATGCCAAAGAAGCAGCACCTAAGGACTTCCTTTACAATGAAAACCATCTGCTGCAAAACTCCAACCCCACTATCTCACCGCTGAAAACATGGGTCCCCTATGCCCCTGAAAACAGACACCGTGGCATGCGGTTCACACAGCCACGATGGACAAAGAAACCAGGAAGGACAAAAGTAATCTAAGGGAAAACATAATTTATTACTGATTTGTTTTACCTTCGACTCAGGATGTCCTCTCCGCTTTGGCAGGGGGCTACTGGTAAAAAACTATGCTCATAAGAAAATGTCTCTCTTCAAGCTAATTCAGGCAAAAAAGCACTTCAGCTTCACAAAAATAGCAAACAAACCACAAGTAGACAGAAATAGAATAACCTCTTGATGCATCATATTCTTGATCTTATTTCAAACATGAGGCCCAAAGAGGGTGCAATATGCTGTGGTTTTTAGCACAATGATTAGATTAGTGTCTAATTAGTGCTCTCATTTGATGTACTTTGGTCCTGTTTACCAGTGGACCAGCGACATGCACATATTTGACACTTTTTCCCTTTTTTCTTTAGGTGTATTAGAACAGTCAAGCCTAGGTGCAGCTTGGCTTACCAAGGAAATATAAAAGAAGCTGTCTATATCCACTCTGAGTGAGCCTGTGCGAAGGTGCATTGCCCTATCTGTGCCTAACTGTGCCAGAGCATTACCTATCAGAGACACAGGAGCCTCCTGAACATGAGACTGCTGTCAGGGAAAAAATAGACTGACATTTCAACTAGGAAGGCCAACAGGATGAACAGGCTGGAAAGTCCTACACTTAGAGGACACTAGCACAATGAAGCCTCAGAGACAAAAAAGGAGTCCAGAGGATCACCACTTGGGTAGTACTTTCAAGTTTGCAGATAGAATTAAGTGTCTTCTGTTGTTTGTCATTTGTGAATGAATTCTATACATGTTAATTTGTGTAATTCCACTAAGAAACATCCCAGTATTTAGTTTTCTAGAGTTATAGACAGTCATAAGTTAGAACATGTCAGCCTGAGAACTAAAAATAAATGGCAGGCTGAGTGAAATGCAGTTTCTGAGCGGGAAGACGGTACAGAGAATTAGCAATGACACCTGGGGGCAAGATTTTAAACTTTGTTTGTGTTTTTAGCATCTCATGTCACACAAAAAGCTATGCAACATCACCTGGCACCTTAAAACATAGCACTAAAATGTGTAAGTCTGCAAATGAATAAAAAAGTGGTTAATAGTGTCTTTCTTCAAGCAGTGATATACTGGTTTGTTTACTACCCAGGCTCAGGTAAACAGATCGGTATGTGGCTGCTTAAAGAAACACATTGTTTTAACCACTTTTTAAAAATTCATTTGGAGTCATACATGCTACAGTGCTGTGTTGTTGAGCATGAAGAACATTGTTAGTGTACACAGAGTTTAGTAAAATGGATGTTTCTGAAAATGTCATGCGATGTCGAGACTTTAAGTGTTTTAAAAATGACATTTTCAATGTGTCTGCCCAAGTGCCTCGGGGTCACTCAATGAACGGCATTGGACTGAAAATGCAAACGGTAAAACTGTAGAGGGCAGCTGACTATGTAATTTTCTCTTAACACCCATGTTTGAATAGTGCCCATGCAGGAGAACAGCCTACAATCAAAAACTACTGGTGTTACACTTTCAAATCAAGAAAGTCCTAGTTTTAGTAGATGTGGGAACCAATGATATCTTACTAGATACCATTATGTAACACAACCATGGTGTTGACTCCAAAGAGATTGAAAGGTTTTGACAGTTTTAGAAATACTGATGTAGTGTTACTGTATTTACCTGTGTTAAAACATCCAGTTGCGCCACTATGTGCTCCAGAGTATTAGCAAGGGCAGCAGGTATGCCTTCATCCTGCGTAGCTAAAGAATGCTGTTCCTGCTGCTGTCCAATCTGCAGCGGCTGGGCACATGGATCTCTGGAGGTTCTGGTAAATCCGCTCTGACTTCTTTTCCGACTCCTCTCACAGGAAGAGCCTCTGCTACTGGGATGCTCAGGGGCTTCACATGACTACAAGAGTGAGAAATGTTCCAGATTATGAATATGCACAAAATAGCACAGTTTTTTACATACTTTACAGGTCTAGCAGTCATACTTTGTAGCCTTATACCAGACCCGGACCATATCAGTTCATTTTTGGCATTTATTCCAAGGACATGTCCAGCAATGAAATTAAACTTGTTGGTTCATTAAACTTTTACTGAATCGTTTTGAGAACCTTTGCCAAAAGCATTGTTCCATATATCATAAGGATATATGTTTTAAATAGTTTTAGATTTTCACATTCATTTAGTATAACTTATTAAAATATAAATCAAAAAGTAATTTATTATTCAAGACCATTGTTACACTCCCCAGGAGTAGTTGACCAACACAGATCACTCCAAGAGGAAGACGTAATTAGTT
The DNA here is from genome assembly GCA_015244755.2 of Tenualosa ilisha. Taxonomy (NCBI): domain Eukaryota; kingdom Metazoa; phylum Chordata; class Actinopteri; order Clupeiformes; family Clupeidae; genus Tenualosa; species Tenualosa ilisha. Next base: position 1,451,527 of record PYXC01002776.1, on the reverse strand, counting down.
ATATTATAAGGCGTAATAGTAATAACGTAATAGTTGGCGATTATTTCATAAAATTGTGCTAGTCATCAAACTCAAACAAAGAATCCATAATGCACTGTATTGCACTCTTGACTTTAACTTTAATCTTGACTTTAACTTCAAGGCTACAGAATCTCTTTTGTGTGATATTATTATTATGTAAAACTTGTGCAGCTTATGTAATGTCATCTGATGTCATCTCTCCATGTCCTCCATTTATTCTTGTTACTACTATACAGTGTCATCATATGTACAGTGACATTTTGTATTTAATTTTGGAAAATACCAAACACAAAATACCACACTTTTTGGAAACATCACAGATAACGAAACTATTCAGCTAAAATGAAATTACTTTAACTGTCAGTTTCCTTTTGCATCTAATTTGAGAATCATATAGGTCATTTTGAGATGACATAACAATGTATAGAACTTTGACCAGATGAAGGGCAGGTGGCTTTAAAATGCAATGAAAAATACAGTGTTTCCTATGATTTGTATCGTGGCTCAAACACTGAAAAGGTATGCTTCCAACACACCCAGATAACGACATGACATTAATAAAATACTGATTTTTAATCCAAATCACCAATTACCCTACTTGATAGAAATCTAGATTATACATAGCCTGTCTAGGCCATCTAAATGAGTGATGTTTGCCATCATTCATTTCTGTTGCGCCTCTACTGCACTATGTTTGGCTAAAGCCTACTTTAATTACTCTAGTAGGCCTATTTCTTTTTCATTTACAATATAGTATTTTTATTTAGGCTAAATAAGCTTCAATAACCATCACTGAATGAGCATCACAACACCCATAACAGGCCTTACTGATGGCAGTGGTGGTGATTTTATAGTTGTTATAGTTGGCTTGTAGCTTAATTTAAACACCTGAATGCCACTACTGGGGAAAAAAAATACATTTGGTCAAATATTCTTGTTTGACCTCTATGGGATATCATACTGGTAAACAAACCAATGTGGTTTCCTGTCTCGTCTACTGTTAACATGCCACATAAATAATTGTAAGGAACATTTTAACATAATCCACGCCCTCTAATGTTGTATAATTTTATGTGTGGACTATTCACATAAAAAGGACAAAGGTTTTATATAGGCTACAGCAGTGCTGTCAAAATTTCAGGCTGATTTGTGCTCCGCTGGCCAATGTCTTGGTTGTCACGTTTGTGTTTAAGGGAACAGTGAAAGGTGTAGGCTATCCAAGTTTAAGTTGAAGTCAAACGTCTGGTAGCAAAACATGTTTAGGATGAAACGGAGCTGCCTCAGATGCATGAAAGTTTAATGCAAGATGTAGGCTAGGCCTAGTTTTAAAAAGGTTGGCTTTGTTTGTTGGCTTCATTTTCTTCCATCCAGATATAGCTGTGCTTAAAAGTTTGTGAACCCTTTAAATCTTTCTATATTTCTGCATAAATATGACCAAAATCATCAAATTTTCACACAAGTCCTAAAAGCAGATAAAGAGAACCCAGTCAAACAAATAAGACAAAAATACTATACTTGGTCATTTATGTATAGTTTATGAGGAAAACGATCGAATATTACTTGTCGAATATCGACAACATCGAATATTATTTGTGAGTGGCAAAAGTATGTGAACCTCTAGGATTAGCAGTTCGTTTAAAGGCGAAATTAGAGTCAGGTGTTTTTAATCAATGGGATAACAATCAGGTGTGAGTGGGCACCCTGTGTTATTTCAAAAACACGGATTTATCAAAGTCAGCTCTTCATAGCACGTTTGTGGAAGTGTATCATGGGACGAACAAAGGAGATTTCTGAGGACCTCAGAAAAAGAGCTGTTGATGCTCAACAGGCTGGAAAATGTAACAAAACCATCTCTAAAGAGTTTGGACTCAACCAATCCACAGTCAGATTGTGTACAAATGGAGGAAATTCAAGACCATTGTTACCCTCCCCAAGAGTAGTCAACCAACAAAGATCACTCCAAGAGCAAGGTGTGTAATAGTTGGCGAGGTCACAAAGGACCCCAGGGTAACTTCCACGCAACTGAAGGCCTCTTACACATTGGCTAATGTTAATATTCATGAGTTCACCATCAGGAGAACACTGAACAACAATGGTGTGCATGGCAAGGTTGCAAGGAGCCACTGCTCTCCGAACATTGCTGCTCATCTGCATTTTGCTAAAGCTCACATGGACAAGCCAAAAGGCTATTGGAAGAATGTTTTGTGGACAGATGAGACCAAAATAGAACTTTTTGGTTTAAATGAAAAGCACTATGTTTGGAGAAAACACTGCATTCCAGCATTAAAACCATATCGCATCTGTGAAACATGATGGTGATAGTATTATGGTTTGGGCCTGTTTTGCTGCATCTTTACCAGGACAGCTTGCCTTCATTGATAGAACAGAACTGTAACGGAAAATGTCAGGACATCTGTTCATGAACTGAATCTCAAGAGAAGGTGGGTCATGCAGCAAGAAAATGACCGCAAGTACACAAGTTATTCTATCAAAGAATGGTTAAAGAATAAAGTTAATGTTTTGGAATGGCCAAGTCAAAGTCCTGACCTTAATCCAATCGAAATGCTGTAGTAGGACGTGAAGCAAGTAGTTAATGTGAGGAAACCCACCAACATCCAAGATTTGAAGATGTTCTGTACAGAGGAATGGGCTAAACTTCCTGTCAACCAGTGTGCAGGACTGATCAGCTACCGCTTAGTTGTAGTTATTGTTGCAAGTAGCCTAACGTTAGGCTAGTGTTGAATTTCTCTAACTTTTTCTCTAAGCTCATTTTTTTTTTTAAATCTGCTAAAACTATCTGTGTTAGCTTATTTAATGGAACCACACAAATCTATCCTTAGGGCTAGATAAAGCGGATACGAATTTCTCAATATTTTGCCATCCATAGTTTAGCTTACTTTAAGACTAGACTGAAATGAATCCTTTTCGTTTGTCGTCATGATTTCAACAGTGTTTCAAAACTTCATTTATTCAGTTGTCTTGCAAATAACAACAAAAGCATTGTGTACAGTGATGTTCATGGTTTACATTCATGGATTCAATGATAATTTGCTCTATGCAGTATTGGTTAATACAGGTTCAGATGCCAAATGCGTTATATTTTCCTTCATCTAGGTGCATAATGGATGTTTTTTTAATTTCACAATTTGAGAACTGTGGCGTTGGTGAAAACAACCTATAAAACCAACCCCATACAGAACAACTGATTGGTTCCTGGCTTTTAAGTGATTCAGAAATGTTCTGCAATAGGCTTGGTTCCATATGGATCTGGAGAACAAATTCAACTTTGTTAGATTTGTCTGACTACACCCACGCTATTTCAGGACAAGGGTAGGCCCACACAACTGACTCTACACCATTTATTTTTTCTCGATTATACTTTTGTCTAGCAGTAAAGATTAACTTCATCACTGAGCAGCCCTCAAAAACAAAAAAGAAAAGCAAAAGTCGGTAAAGAAAGAACTTGGAATTATTCATATGGAATGTTCCAACAATAACACATAAAATGTGCTCAACTCATGGCTAACAGTATTCTCACACATGTACTCATCTCCAAGAGTGCCAGCTCCCTTACTTATGATGATCGTCACCATCACCTCAAATCCACCGAAAAGGTGTGATGTTTTATCAGTTCTGAATAAACTCTGGGTTGAATGTCCATTGGTCCAATACCAATGGTACGAGGTGAGTGTGCTACAAGGTGCATTTTCACACTGCCTGACGATTTAGGCTTGCCAGTTCAAATATTTACTTTCTGTGAGGTATACCCTTATATAAACCACTAGCAGCCCACACAGCACACTCTAGGTAGGTCTATATTTAACCAAGCAGTGTAGCCTATAAAATGGTCCTGAGGTACACATGTTTAGGATTCCTTTTTAACAGTCATTTAAAACTGAAAAATTAAATGGCATGCCACGATATGTTTCTGTCTATCATTATCCATTCAAAACCTATATTATTACTTTGAAAAGGTGTTAGAGATGGATAGTCATCTTCTCATATAGAGCTGTTGGATTTAGTTCGGCACATGGGTAACAGAGCCTGTGTGAGTGCAAGAAATGCGGAGACTCAAATAGAACACAAAAACGTGCCAGTCTGGGGAGGCTTGTGCTGAGCCAACAAGCTTCAACAAGGCTGGATTAACTCTTGTTGAGTGGAGAACTTATTTGCAGCGCAGCAGTAAAACAGCTGCTCAAACATTCAGTCACATACACTGTGGTGCACACTAGTCTCTCTGACTCTCTCTCTCTCCCTCATACATATACACACACACAAACACACACACACGCACGCACACAGACACACTTTTAACACCCTCCTGATGAATCACCTGGACTGGAAAAACCAACAGTGGAAAATTTCCTGGGGCCCCTAGTGAAACACTGAATTGCATTGGCCTGACAGAGACATCAATAGCCCCTTCCACCATACACACCCATTCATCAAGCTGAGCTGCACACACTGAAGCTCCACAGGAAGTGGGATGACACACATGGAGCAGGTTAGTGAGGTGAGGATAGGGGATGAAGAAGGGAATGAGCATATAGCATATCTGTAAAAAAAAAAAGCTTAAGCCTTTTTGCACTCATACATTTTAACACTACCGCAAAGATATTTGCATAAGTCAGTACTACATCCTATGTAATCCAAATTGCCTTTGCATGAGGTAAAAGGCAACCAGATAATATTAGTCTGTGTGTGTTGTCAGCATATGATGCTTGAGCTCTCAGTTACAAAAAAGGGCCATTGAATACAAGTAGCCCTGAAGATCCCGTAGTCTACAACAATCATTAAATTGACACACAGAGACTAATGTAACTCTGTTTATCTTCACACCTGATGCCATGCAGTACTACCACTACCACTAATTCATATAATTACATTAATTAAGAGGACGCTTCACACTTCACACAGATACATAAAAAAAATGTATACTGGACAAAGATGATGGTACACAGCAGCCCACATGCTGTCTCACTTTATGCAGATGATTTATTATTATTTAACAAACACTACCTCTACCATAACAGAAGTTCTTAATGTTCTGGAAGACTTTGGTAAGATATCAGGGTACAAACTCAACTATGATGAAAGTGAGTACTTTCCTATTAACACAAATGCTGAGAAAGTTCCCCACCTGCCATTTCAACTTTCAATGGATTATTTTAAATACTTGGGTGTTAGAGACACCAAATCCTATTACAATTTATTTATAATTTTACTGCTGTACTGTAACAGTCTAAAAAAGGGATCAAACAATGGTCAACTTAACCCTTCATTATCCCTTATTGTAAGTGAATTCTGTAAAGAACACAGTGCTTAAATATTCACATTTGTTCCAAGCTATACCTGTGTTTACAGCACAACTAGATGATCTCTGCCTTTATTTTTAATAATAAATCCGTGTGAATGAAAAAAAATTATGGAAAGACCAAAAACTGTAGGTGGGCTCATCCTTTCAATCCTCTACTCATACAACTAGGAGGCAAATCTTAATATCATCTCACTATGGCTAAGGGATTGGAATGGCTGCATGGCTTCAGACTGAACTAGCCATAAGCCACCCACATGCACTTCCTACTCTACTCTGTTCATCCCTGCCATCAATAGTGAATAATATAAAAAGGAACATAATTGTGACCCAGTCTCTACATATTCTGAAACAATTTCAGAAATGCTTGGGTATTCAACAGATTTCCATACATTCTACAATAGTGAATAATTACCTTTTTCAGCCATCTTTGTTATATAAGGGCTTTCAAATCTGGCATGATAAGGGTATACATTGCATTGAGGATTTGTACATAGACAATACATTTGCCAGCTTTGAACAACTGTTCCAGAAATTTTACCCGTTTCAGTTATTTACAAGACAGGCATTTTGTACATAAAAAAAGTCTAAGTCTTGTCTAAGTTTTCCCCCCTTATCATGTTTGGATTCCTTATTAAAAGTTAATTTTATTACTAAGGGTAGAGTTCCAATGATTTACATTCACATTATGGATAGATACAGTCCTTCTATTTCACATATCCAAGAACAATGGGAAAATCATATGGGGGTCTCCCTCTCTGATAAGGACTGGGATGTGGCCCTCATCATTCCTCCTCAAGCCGTAATACAGTTTAAAGTTTTACATCAGCTACTTTTTTCCAAGGCAAAACTTGCAAGAATATTTCCAAACTTAAGTCCTATTTGCGACAAATGTAAACAACATATGCTCTAGTCATGTTCAAAGCTTGCTACCTTTTAGTTATCCTTTATGGATACCATGTCTCAGACATATGACTATGACATTCAGCCCTCCGCTTTAGTTGCTATTTTTGGCATAATTCCTGACTCAGAAGATTGTAGTTTCCCGGTTTACCTGCAGAAGGTCACTTTTTCCTCCTTGGTGAGATGATCAATTCTATTTAAATGGAAGGGTATAACTCCTCCAACACAGAACCGTTGGATCAGAGATATGATGCAGAACATAAAACTTGAGAAAACCAGATGCACACTAAATGGTTCCCTTCAGACATTTCACAAAACCTGCGACCCATTTGTGAACTGTGTCATGTGAACATTTGTGAATTTGAATTGATTGAATATTGATCTGTCCAAAATATGAATATATTTGGATGCACCTTTTTTGTTTGTTTATTTTGGTTTTTTTTTGGTCTGTCTTTTGATTTGTTTAGTGTCAGTGCAAATGTTGTATCCTGAAGATACCCTTCATCCTAATACTCTACATTGCGTGTTTAATGATAAAATTTTCATAAATAAAATGTATATTAAAAAAGGATCAGTCTTGGGGGAGTTTTTTGAAAGGCATGGATATTTGGCTTATGGAAATAGGTGGTCCTACAATATTGATATTGACATGGTTATGGGCAGAATTTCATGAAATTGTATGTCATCATAGAATGTTGAGTTGATTGTATGTACTAAATTTTGTTGTGATGGAACACTCAGATCAAGAGTCATAATTGACCACACCATGAAATTTGATTCAATTCAGTTTATATCAGCTTCTTTGCTAATAATAATATTTGAATATTTAATCCATCGCTTGTACAATGTTGGGCCTGTATTCTGAAGGAAGTGTGATGAGGCTGAACAGATGTCTGTTAATGGCCCAAAGGATCTGTCTTGTGCTCTTGTGCTCTACTGAGGCCTTAGTTTCTCCGCTACATGCCTCCTTTTCCCTCCTCAACTCCCCCTGCATCACCTATGTAATCATACCACCTTATCTCACCAAAACAGAACACCACACACATGCATTCTACACCTGGCAAGCTGGGAATCCTAGTAGAAAAGAAACCACACACACACACACACAATGTTACTTCTGAACACCACATTTAGTGGAGCAGAGTTTTGTGGTAGCAGTTCCTCGGGAGCAGATTTGTTGGCTGGCTAGGTTCAGATTCTTCCTCATTTGGATGAGTGGAGGGATAGATTCAGATGCTGATTTCTGGAGTAAACCCCCTTCCCCCACTCCGGCTGCTGTGGTGCACCAAGCCTGGGAAGCTTGCTGTGCTACTCGCCTGCCCAGGCACGTGAGTGGGGGATAGGGGTGTGAGTGGGGGGGTGGTAGAGAGTGTGTGTGTGAGTGAGTGAGAGAGAGAGAGAGAGAGAGAGAGAGAGAGAGAGAGAGAGAGAGAGAGAAGCACAGATGTGGTGCAGGGGAGATTAAGCTGCAGATGCGATCAGAGGATGGGGGGATGATCTGCCCGTCAGCTCTTGGCACTACACCATGACTACAAACTCATCACTCACTCCTCTCTTCCTCTCTCTCACTCTGCCCTCAGCTGACTACCTCCATTCAGTCTCTCAGCATCGCGTGAGCTGCCACCCTGTCCCTCTCTGAGTGGCACGAATGAATCCAGCTCAGAGAGGCGTGGTTCAGGACAAAACCAACCCTTAGTGCTTGATCCTGTTTTTGTCTCATGGGCAGTAGTGTGGAGAACAGCCACAGATTAAGATTCCATATAATCTTATAAAATCAGATGTTATAGTATGCTTTTTTAAAGGTTAATAACAGCAAAGGTGATCACTTGTCATTGTATTTATGATCTTTGCATTTCCTTTTAAATAAAATTTCCAACAGCATAAATAAAAGTACTTATTGTCATCCAATCTGGCAAAGCAATGACAAGCACTTAGGAAAAGTAGTACTTTAGCAATATCCAACTAGGTGTAAAATTAACCTTGATCTCACTGATAAAAAACAAAATTGGGGAGCATTGAGGAGTGCCTTAAAGTAATATTTCCATCAAACTTTTATAAGGGCTGTCCAGTAATATTTGCAAAGAATCACTTAGGAAGTCAGCTACCAACACATTCTGTAAACTCATATTTAATGTATTTATTTATTTATTTCAATTAAAGTAGCAGCAGATAAAACAGTAGCTAATATCCTTCATCTTATCCAATACAGAAGCTAAAGATATGACCTTCCATACTGTCCCCTTCAGACAAACACATACTAACAACAACTTTTATCATGTGTTTTGGACATATTTAGTATTTCTTTAACTATGCAATACTCACATGATTTTGAAAGTTCAGATCTCAGTTGAACTATTTCTTAGTTGCAACAAAACCATATAATAACCTTGTAGATCTAGATCATGCTCTGGCCATGCTCCAATCAGACTGTTTCTGGCCATTGCATTAACCTTATGGGCCCCACACATGCTAAGTGTAGGGATGCACCGATCCAGCTTTTTTGATTCCAATACCAATTCCAATATCTATCGTTTTGCATATCAGTTGATACCTGATACCAAACCGATATCAGCACTGAATTAGTAAACACCTTCACAACGAAGACATAATAACCCTTTAAAAATAACACAGAAAGTGTGGACCTACATGATAGCAGTGAATCTTACGGTGTAACTTTGTTTCTATGAAAGATGCAAGTGGAAATCAGTACTGGAGATGAATGCAATGCAATTTTGTTTTCTATGACAACAGTGAAAATAAATATTTAGAAACTTAAAGCAACGCCAAAGATTTTAAATACCTTAAAATAATGCTCCCAAAATCGTTTTGATGGCACATCAAGTCTTAATAGGATGAACAACGCCCCTTTCAAACCCATTACGGCCCTCTATCGGCAAAAACAGCACTGTATAGCCATGGAGAATTGTACAGCTTGTACAGCTTGCAACTACAATTCTCCATGGCTATAGAGACAGACACTGAAAATCTTAAATTTTACTGAACTGAAATCTTAAATTAGTAAAATGAATCTGTGAATGAGGAGAAGAAAAGATGCGACAGTAAGACTAAAACACCCCTAATTATTCAACAGCTGTGCAAAACAAAGCCATTTCTATTGCTGGCATGCTAATAACATTTTATCAATATAGTTGACATGTGGTGATGGCAAATATTATTACTCATTACAATAAACATCTAAACATGGAAAGTCGCTGACTCTTCAGGTTATGTTCGTAAACGAAGTTATTCTAGTTGAAAATGATACAAAATACACCAAATAGCAAATTGTGAGTTAACACTAACTAAATAGGGCATAGAAACATTTTCAGTTTCATTTCACAATGCCCCAGTTAACATTAGTTATCCGTTCGCTAATTAGTCTATGTTCTATCAAATCTGGTTCTTTTTCCTACAGACAGCCCTCAGTGATCTCGAATGACAGACAGTGACTGAGCCACGTCGGATTTCCCCCTTTAAGGCCAAAAGACTTCATTTTTGTTCATCTGAACCTGCAGTAGCCTAAATGGCCTTAATTTCATTGCCTTTGCAATTTTACTAAAAGCACTAATAAAAGCCATGTTTTCATGCATCTACACCTTGCATCTGCACATAGCATAGCTGAAGCTTGTCAATTTTTTGCAAGCTACTTGTAGTATTCACATGCACAGTAGCACACAGGATCATAGCACACAGGATGCTGTCATTGTTGTGGCTCAGTGCTAGGGCCCCCATTATTCTTCCTGTCCATGTTACCTTTTGGATCTGTTGTAAGGAAACATGGAATTACTTTCCACCCCTATGCTGACGATACCCAGCTTTACCTTTCCATGAAGCCTACTGACTATATGCCAATAACTAAACTTCATGTCTGCCTCTGAGACATTAAAATCTGGATAATAATTTTGTATGCTTAAACTCTGATAAAACTGAAGTTATGATGATCGGCCCTTAACAGCTGTACAACATTCTACCTCTTGTCATGTATCACAAAGTGAAAGACCTCAGGGTAATTACTGACCAGGACCTCATTACAAAAACATATTTTTAGGCTAAATCACAAAGACTGTGGGAGATCCAGGATTAATACAAGTGCAAGCCTATATGGCAAATCGCATACGACAACTGCTGTAACACTTTTGCTTCTAGGCCTTTTGTTGTTGTTTGTTTTGTTGTTGTTTCTTGTTTCAACCTGACATTAGCAACTGATAATATGGAAAAAAATAGCAGATAATTGTGAGCGAAAAATATTCTGTTTGTTGCGAGCAATAAGAAAATAATGTGAAGATATAGGTTGTCATAATGTGATTTGGAGGTTGAACTGGTAGTCTGAAATTTTCGATTCTATTGAAGATCCACCCTTGACACTCAACACCAAAGAATCAGCTAAAATATTCCTACATCAAGCCGTTTTCTGGTCAACCTATCGTCTACTGCTGATTACTTAAGAACGGAAAAGAGTAGCTTTCCTGATGAAAGAAGAGTCTACTCTTTCTTTTGGTAGTTTCAGTGTTTACATAGGTCATGGAACACAATTTTGTATGGGTCTTGAAAAATCTGTCAAAATGCTCAAAAACGCTGGCAGTATGGGGCTCTCTGCTCTGAAAACGGCTGGCAGCCAATGAGTTAATAGTCACATTCACACTGGAAATGATCCAGCTTGGACCTGCATTGGACCCATATCTCAACCTCTCAATCTTGCCAAGCCAGGGCCTGAGTTTCATTTTTTAAAAAATGGGAGGGAATTCCCCCACTCCATGCTTTACGTGGGTTTTTATTTGGGTATTTTACTTGGGTAGGTATTTAAGGTGTGTGTATGACTAATTATGTGTAATTTATGTGTCCATTCTTGCTGAAGTATTGAGATTTTGGAAAGAAAGTTGTGATATTAGATAGAACCATAGTCTTACCAAGTCAGTTAGGGGAGGAATACACACTGATTGGGGAAGGCTGTGGCATCACTGTGATTGTGGATACACCTCAAGTGCAATTGTATGAGCATGTTCTGGAAAGTGCTGTCCAGACGACGGCCACAACGACACGGGTTTGATTTTGTGACGCCCCAAAGACACTTTTCTGCATTTACTTTTTTCTGCTATCGAGGAGCTGGAGCTGGGGAGAGGGGGAGCGGTCACACATCTTCACTTATCTACAGTTCGGCTCTAGATGATTGCAAATAACTTAATCGAGGAGTTTGGCATCGAGAGTTGACAGCATGATAACCTGGGAGAGTTAACAGTTTTAAACTATCTGCATCGGTCAACAGATGCTGACTTGATTAAATAGCAAATTATCCATTCGTGTTATGATGTCATGTTTGTTTCTTCTTTTTTCCTGCACAATTGAAAGAGGCTGGTTCTATTGCAAAGGGGAAAGAGAGAGGGAGAGTGAGTGGGCAGGGAGAGCCTGGAGTTGTAGTTCACAGTGTAACAGTTAAAGAGGAGAAATAGGAATTAATCTAACAGTAACGTTAGTCTCCTTAACAGGTCATTACGTGGTGGCAATAACCAAAAAGTTAAAGTATGAGAAAGACTGCTGGAATTTTCTGCATTATAAGTACTGGACTAGCAGGACTTGGAAAAATTATGCACAATACCCGCAATCCTGAGCTTAAATTCAGGCCCTGCAAGCTAAGTCAGACAACTCAGATTTTCCCTTTCAGATCCAGTATCAATCTAGGCTTAACTCTCATTGAAGCACTGGCTAGAATGAGAGCAATTGGGCAGGCAAAGCAAGGTGTACAAAAGGCTAGATCTTTGAAGACAACGCAAGGTGCCCCAGTTTAGACTGAGTTCCTGTCTGTTCAGGGTGGCAGTATGGTGGTCTACTATTTGAAAGGCTCCTATATTTAGCTTTGATCCTTAAGGAAATGGCACTTAGCACCACTGCATCAGACAGCTCCCTGCCAAGCTGAGAGGAGAAACAGCAGGAAGATCACAGGGGGCACATAGCTCTGCTAAAGGGCAACCGCAAACACAAAGGCATGTACACTCACATTTATACTCACATATGCGCGCACGCACACACGCGCACACACACACACACACCACACACACACGCCACACACACACCTATCTCTTCTGAAAGACCACAACAGAACAACACCTGAGTGAATGTTCATTGAATGACAGCTAGATAAATGACAAGCTGATCTGTTGAAATGCCTGAAGTGCGTTTAAAGGCAGTAATGTTCTGAGGCTCCATTAGCCTCTATATCATAGAGCCGGACCAGGCTAGGGTGATTTCAAACTTATAGCCCCTGGTTCCAGCACCAGTGAGTCCAAAATGTTTTTCCCCCACTGTCAGGAGGACAGTCCCCCCTATATTGTCATCAAACCCACCCACAAAACAGCCCTGAAGTGAACATCATGCAGTGAACTTCTCTATCCAACAAGGGAGAGATGACCTGTCAGCTATTGGATAACAATTGTTGCTAATATGATTGCCCTTTTGTTTGGTGAAATATTATGTTATCATGCAAATAAAAGATCTTTCACTGGATAAAACTTCTCTAATTATGTAGAAGTCACAGGCAGTCATTCATTGATGTAGCCTAAAATGAGTTGGCATATCACTTGCACTTTGCATTGACCAGTCTTTTAGCATTACATCTAAACTCCAAAGTAAATCTTGCTAAATGAGCCACACTAAATTTCATGGTAATTAAAAATGCATCCTTGTGTTCATTCAAGCCAACTTGTGTAGTGATTTTCCGTAATTTCCTGATTATTAACTGAGGTTAACAGATTGATTTTGCAAAATTTAATTATCCATGAGGTTAATTCTTGAATCAGAGGTATACATGGAAATGTATTTCTTTTAATCATTAATGCAATGCAATGCAATGTCATGCAATCATGATCTGCTACTGAATCAATAGGTAAGGAGGTTTATACATTGGTGAGGTTCATACATGTCTTTTTTTTTTTTTTACATAGGGCGGTTTATATTTTGGAAATTATGACCAAAGATGAAAAATAATGCAGGTGTATTGTGAATGTGGACATTATTGTACTTAAAATTTAAATCTAATTTAAATCAACTTCAACTAAGTCCATCCTTAGAAATAAGTTGGTTTGCTGTAGCATCAAAATCGGAAACAAATTTAGTTGGTAGATAAATTTTTTTCCTCATCAAAAAATTAAATAATTTTGGATACAGTGGCAAGTTGTGTTTCGACATGACAATCAACATTGATTGTCTCTTCTTTGTCCATGACAGGCCTTATCAAGTTTCTTCTGTAATGAAAAGCTACCAGCTGGGGGCATGATTTCAGGTGAGCAGGTGATCAATGTTCCAATGTTCCAATGTTTTTCAACACTGAGCAAATTTAATTTTGTCTGAGCTGCATGCTTTAGCATTATGAGCAGCCTTCTGTGGTTGATCAATATTGATAACTGATATCTGGCCAATATTAATTAATTTATTCAGCTGGTTGGTATTTAGTTGGTAATTGACAAAGGTAGGCCTACATCATGTTTGCAAATATCTTCCACAGGGAGCAACAGGGCACCTTTGAGTTCCCTGTTTATTCTTCAGCTTAGATGTTTAATCAAAAGACTGAAAAGACTACTCAGTAATATGGAACAAACACAATTTTTGACGGAGGCTAGGGGAAAAGGAGTGGGGTTATTTGTTCTGTAATTCTGTAATGATAGCTAGTTAACATGAACACACATTACAAATTGCATGAATTGTAGGCTAGCAGATGTCAAGTATAAGCAAAATGACAGATTTTCTTCCCCTCACAATGACATTCACAGATAGATGTGCATTAAATATTTTTTGTAATGGCCCATAGAAAGACAAAACGTTGTTGTTTCAGATGTTTTTTTTAACTTGTTGTTTAATAGGCAACTTTGGAGCAGCGTAAAGAAAGAAAGTAAAGAAAAGTAGCCTACCCATGGCCAGTGATGGAGATCATATGTGATATGTAAATGGTATGTATCAAACTTTCTAACTATTCATTCGTTTCTGACTGTCAACGTGGTCTCCGAGATTGAGACCCCTTCCTACATAATTGTTATGACGACGTATTTGGCCATATAGCTGTAAGATTCGCCAAAGACCGACACTATTCTATCTCTTCTGCTTCACTATTCTAGATAAGCCACAGACAGTTTGTCAACATGGCATTGTTTAATGCATCGAATGATGTGTCAAATGTTGCAGCATGTTTGCAAATCACACAAAATTATCAAATTTCCCCCCTTTTCTCATTGTTATGCTATTGGCTGCTTTTGCAATTTGCCAACTGCACATTTCAAATTATGATTTCAAATGCAATTCAATTCATTGGGAAGACTTTGTGCAAAGTTACAAAATCAGGATGTGCACAAACAGGTGAAACAACAGCAAAGCACACAATCCATCAGAGGTGATGCATCTATGCATCCATCATCCAACATGGACTATGCAGATCTGGAAGTTATCAGTGCACTTCACTACAACAGGCATCCACAGATCACACAGATCACTAATGCCCATAATGTCCAAATTTGTACATGGCATATAACACACAAAGACATACTAGAAACCCTTCTAACAAAACAAATTGAGGACGTAGATTGTGTAGGCATAAAAAAGGACATAAAATAGCACCTGAACAACTGAGGTTCAATGAGTTTAAATGAGAATACAGAACCCAGCTTTGAGGGGACCACTTTAAGCTGCAGAATCAGAAAACAGAAACAGTGGAACAAGACTGACCTGATATTAACAACACGTCTACGACTATGCAATTCTTTTTTAGGGGGGCTTTTTGCCTTTATTGTGATAAGACCGTAGAGAGTGACAGGAAACAACTGGGAGAGAGAGATGGGGAAGAATTAGGAAATGACCTTGGGTCAGACTCAAACCCGGCCACAACTACGTAATTTCCATGAGTGAAAAATGGTCAAGACTTCTCACACCATGTCTGTAAAATAAACTGCTTGCCAGAGAAACCTGTTTTGGGAATGTTACTAAAAGGTGCTGAAAACTAAAGCAAAAGTACCACACATTAACTAAAATGATTCGTTTTATTTTTAATGCACTTGTCAATTTCTGCTTACATGTGTCTTTGTTTATATTAGCTTCTGATTTACACTGACTAGAATTCTACAAATCTAATTAGTTCACAAGACTATTTGATTTAGCATAGAATTTACACCAGCCCTATGTCAGGCACTAGACTCTGCAACGCCATGCCCCTCCCCCTCCAAAATATAGGGAAATGTCTCACACCATTTTGTCAATTGAAGATGTGACTTAACATGTTTCCAATCAATACATAATACATAATAAATACAGAGTATTCTGTATACCAGTGGAATATTCATCATTTACTTACTGCTCTGAACAACCCTCATCCTGTACCCATCCAACCTAATTTCAATGAGCAGATTATATATGAAAAAGTATTATCCTTCCCTAAAAACAAACCTAGGACACAGGAAACTCAATTTGTAACACATAGGTCAGCCTCAAGAATAGAGTAGGCACTTGACAAATAAAGTAGCAGGAAGCAGTAAATGCTGAAGAGACATTTACAGAAAACACCAGGAGAAAGAACACCTCCTCTAAAAGCCAGATCTATAGACATTTTCCAAAAAGTTTGTTTTATTTCGCCTTTTTGTTAATTTTTTTTTTTTTAACTCAGAATGAAAGTTTATATGGTGATCATGTACCCCATAGCTGGTTAGAATGAGTAGAGTCTTAATAAAGCATCATAATAGTTCCAAAAATATTATACCATACCATTACATGATAGTCAATCCATAGGTGGTAATCAAGAATTATGGCTGGACAGTGTAATAGTAGCCAGACATAGTGTTAAAGTCAAGGAGTGAGATGGGTAATGGACAGTGTAATAGTAGCCAGACATAGTGTTAAAGTCAAGGATGAGATGGGTAATGGAGGTAACAATAACGGTCCATCATTTTCATCATTTCTGGAAGTGAGTTAGCCTCCACCTTTTTTGCACAGTGTCCCAAAATAGTGGTACCAAATGTTGATAATTGTTATGGATTCAATAGGAAATAATGAACAATACTAGTGCAAATGGTAATTTTTAACCCTCTGTATAAAATATTTAAGTTTCTGATTACCGATTTTGATTACTGACTACCGATTTTGGTAACGGAGGTACAGATTTTAACCTGACATTATTTCCTAATGTTTGCATGAATATTATCAAATGAAATACGCTACATTAACTGTCCTATCAAGGTGCTTTTTTTTTGGAAATCCTTTTCATTTTCTGATGCTATCCCTTTATGGGAGGGGAAAAAATATTTTATGGTAAGAGTTACAGTAATGGAATGACAGAAGAGCATATTTTCAAAGTATATTGATAGATGCATTTTTACTTCTGTTTAATGTTAAAACATGAAAAGGGATACTTCAATTTCATATACCATCAATTAAATAAGAAAAAAGTTGGTTATCTCTCTCACAGCGAGTAAAGATAAAAGTGCATTTTAAGAAAGCAAAGTGATAATGTCTGACACGAATGATCTTCCCCAAAAGTACTTTAAGCCATGGACCCGCCATGTCACAAAGCCTGAATAATCTTACATTGATGTCTTGAACATGAAAACTGGTTCACTGTATTCACCTAATTTCAGTCCAAATAGAGCACTTCTGGGATGTGGAGAAAAGAGGGATTTGCATCATTGATCTGTGGCTGCACAGCTGTCTGATGTTTTCAAGTCAATATGACCAAAATTTCTAAAGGCTGATACAGACCAAAGATTCACAACAGGATGACCTGCAAAAATCTAAATTCTAAAAAAACAGCAAATTGCTGAAACATTTTTTCTAAAAATTGAAGCATTCACACTAATGCAACAACTCACAATGGCACCATGGTTTCCATGAACTCAACATAAACTAGCAAGCTGGATAGTTTGCAAACAAAGTTGTCCCATTTAGCTAAATGGCAAACTGTCCAAAAAATGACATTCATTTTTGTGACTAAAGTTGAGCAGACACAGACACACAAGTGACATGTTTCATGACAGCTTGAAACATTTGATTCACACTGCCGCAACTCCTCTCTAACATGGTCTGGTCTTGTCTCGTTGTGAATCTTCCGTCTGAACTGGCATTGAGAAGTATTTCCAGTACCTAGTTAAATCTATGCCACAGAGAATTACGGCAGTTTGGAGGGCACAAAGGAGTCCAACCCAGGATTAGCAAGGCATTCCTGAAGCGGCAGTTGAACGTATATACAGTATGTACACACACGCACATATAGACAAACAGCTGGTAGAGTGATCATATAGCACGGGTAATAGCAGACTTGGAATTCTCTAAGGCATAACTAGATGCCTCTATTTAATATGACCAGGCAATGGCAAACATCTGCTAATGGCTGAACACCCAGACATGGAGGAATTCCAAGCATGTATGTGCTCTGAGGATATAAACAACTAGCAACCAGCATCTGTGACTTCCCCTTGAAGAGGCTCAAAAGGGGGTGCATAAGAAACAAAACAGAGTCAAATGTGAAAAATGTCCAGAATGAGTCACCACTCAAGTCATAGCACATCCATATAACTCACATTCTCCTCATAGACAATGGCCATACAACACAATGCCTCTTAAAAATCAAAGCATAGACTATAAGGTGTCCTGTTATCACATTACAACGATTAATCATCATGAAATCTGCCAGGAGCAGGAAAAGTTAATAAATGATCACCTACTAAATATTCAATCACACCAGGTTTATGGACATTAATGTTGTAATTGTTGTAAAAAAAAAAACAACAACAACAACTGGTGTGCAAATAGCCCAGTCTTTTGGCCAACAAAAATATGCTCTGCAGTACAAGTGTTGTACAATGCAGTTTAGTCATAAATCATTTTCATGCCATTTTGACACTGTATTCACAATAATTATGGGGTGTCCATTTTTGATTGGTTCTCTAAGTCAGGCGAACAGGAAGAGATGGCGATACCAACTGTGTATTGAGTTGAAGAGAGAAATCTTTTTGAGCTCAAAGATCACTATGGTCCGCCAGGCTTTGAGTTACCTGTGTTCTATGTGGTCTGGATGAGTCACGGTGCACAGGTCTGCTTGAAGCTCCATTTTGTGACATTCCCTCCTCACTACTGAAGCACTTATGCTGCTGATGCCGCAATAACTCCCCATAATCCATGGTATCAAAGTTGGTCCTCCACAGCATCACCTGTGAAACATGTTTTCATTGTGATTCTATTCTATACATAACAATCTTTAGCACATACACACAATGCATAGTAACACACATAGTAATAAGAGGGGCACTTAAGCAACTGAACTGAGCAACTGAAACAAAACTCTGTGAGCACAATTTTTCTTTGACCCATGACATTCCTTTCATCAAGTTTAATGAATATCAGCCAGGTAGAATTTGCATAATGTGAAACAGACAACCCACCCAAAATATATCCTCCATCTCACAGGAAAAAAATACACAAATACATAAAAATACAAAAAAACAGGTGCATGTAAAATATATGCCACACAACTCATTTAATGACTTAATACGCAAGTGCTACCTTAGAATCCAATGTAATGTGTAATGTAGGTATTTGTAAATCGTGTTTGGAATTATAGCAATGTGTAAGCTTAAATCCGAGTTGGAAAATATTTCTTCTGGCGGGTGACATAATAGTAGCCAGGCTAGCGCCACCCAGTGCTTCCGTTTTTTTTAGGCACATCTCTGAGCTAGGACAGGCCAATCAGCGATCATTCAATTAGGCTGAAAGTGATACTGCCAGTGTTGAATTCAAACAGTGCATTCTGGCGCATAACATACATCACAACCGAACAGTATCAATTGGTTTGATATGCTAGCTTGATTTGCTAGCTAGATAGCTTTGCACAAAGTAACACAATATGAAAGCGCCTGATGCTCCAGGCTAGCATAATAGTGTCAAATGCTGCAATAAGAGGTGTAACATATACCTGTACTGTTTACACTCCATTATAATGTAACATGATGTTTATCTGTTTTCAGAGACCTCTAACGTACAATTTCTGGTATATAAAGTAAGTGACTTTACAATTCTAGACTAGCAAAAATTTCATTCTTCAAGATAAGACACCAACTGAATCACCTGTTCATCAGAGCCTCCGGAAGCAAAGTAGTCTCCAGTCTTTGAGAACGCCACACATGTTGCAGGACCCTACCAGGAGACACCACAAAAATGAATGGAATACAGATTATGAAATGAAAAGTACTCTATCCCTTTTTATCCCATTAGACAGTGACTATGTTCACATGTCGTTCTATTGACCATATTCTGATTGTGTGCAAGTCCTTTTTTCAATCACCATATTCTGAATAAGGTCATATTCGAATTTCTAAAGACATGAACAACCCCCAAAGTATAGACCTTGTATGTTACGGCCTCCAGGTTATCATAGGAGTTTTACAGCACATGCATCTATAGCTTCTACTCCAAAAACAGACCATTTTTGTCTTTTGGCGTTTCCACCTCCATATTCCTTTTTCCATCCTCTCTCCTCTCCTACCCATAGCCACATCAAGCCACATTCTCCTTTTTGCACACCCCCATCCTCCAAGAATGACTAAGCTAGCCCCCTTTACCACTCCTCATAGTGGTGCATGCTTTCAGAAGCAGCCCACTCACAAACCTTCTTCCACAAGCCATACTGTGTGAATGCCACAAAGCTGCCAGGACACCGCCTGCACCACTACAAACACACATAGATGCAGAGAGAATGCACAGACTCAAGACTGTGAGTCAGCATCAGTGGGCAGTTTCCTTGACATCTTTTCCCAAACATTCTTTAGGCAGATCATTGGCCAATAGAAAAGGGTCCTCTAGACAAAGCTGTAAAATGCTGAAGATGTGATGGGAATTTGTGTGCCATCACTGTGTGAACGGTCACATTTTCAGTTCAGAATGAATGCGTGTACAGGGGAGTTTTTTAAAAGAAAAAATTGGCTAGAGAAGAGAAAACTCAAGCTTACTTCCATCATCCCCAGACATGATGTTAATCAGTTGGAAGACACAAAATACAAGTAATAATCATCAATGAAGAGGAGTTAAGTAACAACTAAAGGTTGGACAAATAGTTATTTTCTATGTCACTGACAACCTACCCAAGGTTTGGATAGTCTTCATGAAGTAGTGTAAAACACATTTGTTGGCTAATTTGGACTTTAAGAATATTAGTCTACCTGATGACCATGCAGCGTATAAAGTAACCTTCCTTCCACCAAGTCCAGGATCTTCAGCGTAGAATCGTTAGAAGCCGTGACGATGTAGTTCCCAGTAGGGTGAAAGGACAGGCCATTCACTGCTGCACTGTGCACTATGGGAGAAGTATGCTGTGAACTCTCAAATAGAGCTGTGTAATTAATGAATTCTATTGATAAATTGAGATCATGTCTTTCAACTATTCTAAAAACGACATTATAAAAATGTACAGACTGTTTGCAGAAGTGGGAAAGTGCCGTTTCATAAAGTAAAAATCATGCCATGTATTTCCTTCTACCTGTTAACAGACATAATATCTCTATCTCTATATTTAATGATCTCTAGTCAACCTACATGTCTTTAGTTATGCTCAGTTAAAAATCAGATGGTTTCTTGTATACAGATTAATTATATATTCAAGTTCATCATATTACAAATTTCATTTCTTTAAATTAATTAGATGGATGATATCCATCACATACTAATCAAGTTAATTAACTGGGATCTCAATATTGACCAAAATAATCATCATTATGATTTCTGCCATAATCTAGCACACTTACAAAAATGTTTTTTACTGAAAGAGGCTTTCAGGGAAAAAAGAAAAAAACATTTAGTGAGACTCTTGTTAAATGTAATTACTGGCAGTATACTGCTTCAACTCGTCCTGAAAGTAATGTGTAAGCTTGTAAGCTGCCACTGTGTATTACTACTATGAAAAATATAGGTGTAGCCTATATAATTGGCATACATGAACAAAGTGCATCTACACTATGATGCCTATGGCTCTAAAAGCCACCAGCAGGATTATTTCAGTAGTCCATTTGGGGAGTGAGCATGCAGGTTGTTTGAGGACTTCCAAGTGACTGGCAAGTGTAAACAGGCACATGTTGGATTTGGGCACTTTTGAAAATGAAAAACTCTCTCTTGTGCACTGACTGTCCAGACTAAATTTCTTCTCTTCAAAGTTGAATTATTTATTGTTTATATACTGAATTATTTTGTCAATGGTTTCATTGTCTGATTAAGGTTAATTACACACACAGTATTTACTTTTTTAAAAGGTGCGCTGCATGTGTTTTTGGTCAACTTTACTAGGAGTGTCAATAATTGTGGAGGACGCTGTATAATTATGTTAAATAGCTGACATGTGAACCCGGTTATAAAACTTCCGCCTAAGTAACTGGATGCCGACATCAAAACCTGGTACGGAAATACCAACACCAGCAATTCAAAAATTAGAATGACTTCATTTACACACTCTACACTTCTTTTAATAGCACTCTTTTGTGTTCTTTCCTGACCTCGGATCACCTCATCCAACATTTTACTGTGGTGGATTAGCAGCCTGAAGTGGGAGTGCTGCATTTCCACCAGCCTAAACACTCCTCAACCTTCTTTAGTGTTCAGAGGAAAATCTCAAGAAAACTCCAAGTCCCACAAAGCTGTAGTCACACTAAACTCTGGCAACCGTTCTCAAATTGTTTCTCCAAATACTCTTCATGTCAGGACTTAACAAGTAAGTAAATAGGGTATTAAAAGTATTAGACTGCCTCCTTGTGGACAAAACCTGCTACTACAACAAGAAAATCAACTCATGTAATGCCAAGTGAAGACAATGTGAGTGTGAGATGAACTCCATATTTTCACTGATTTTACATCACATACCTCACTTCTATTCCTCTGTGTGGCACTAAATGCTGAAACTGAAATTGAAAATAGGAACCAGCACAGGTATAACAGCATTTAACACAGGTATTACACTTGCTCTTGGCCACGCCCTTCTGTGCTTTTCTCCTATATTGCAACAGGTGCAGTGCAACTGGCTATGGTCTAATCTGGAAATGTTAACTTACTGTGATGTTTTCTGGCTTTGAGTAACAAGTAACTAGGCTACTTCATTTTGTAATTAAATGTTTTCAAATAAACCATAAAGGTGGACTACAACTTCAAGCCTGTCAATTACATAGACAGTAAATTCCATGAATCATGAATCATATGAGCCCGAAAGAGACGCAAATATAATATTGAAAGTCTAGGAGGTGAAATCCTGAAGAACGAAAAGATGTCGCCAGACTGTCAACCTCTCCACACCCAGATGAATCGTTGGGGATTCACACACAAAAAAAATCTGACTGAGGCATTCTCCAGTCCAGGTAGGCTCTAGAATCTTTGGTGTCAATGACATAACGGAGCATTGGGTGCTGGAGAGAGGTAGGCAGGGTCAGTACTAGGTCAAAGAGTATAGAAGCCAAGAGGCGAAACTCTCTTGCACATCACCTAAGAAGCATTGATCCAACTTCATTTAGTCTTTAAATAATATATTATCAGCCAGGAAAAAAGCCACCATATTACCATATTACTATGTTTTAAATGGTAACTATGACAACCATAATAAATAAAGGGTGAACTTGCAAGCAACAATGGAATCACATGCAGATGCACATGCACATGCACTGCTGTTAGAAGTGTTAGTTTTTTATTCCGATACAGATTCTGATATCTGGATTTTGCATAACAGTCAATACCCAATATCGATCCAATCACCACTGAATTAAAAAAAAAACATTAGTCTCCTTCCATCACCATCACCTTCCTAACTAGAAAGAAAAAAATAACACATAATAAATAAATATGTCCCAGCAAAGTTATTACACTGTATTTGCTGTTTGTAGGACTTGGTCTAATTCGGTGTCTGTCATATTAATTTCTCATCACAGACCTATGTGACAACAGTGAAACCTACAGTGTAACTTTGTTTATATGCAAGACGCTGGTGGAAATCAATGTTGAAGATTAATGCATTTGATTATGTTTTCTATGGCAGTGAAAGTTTTTTTTTCCCCAGATTTTGGGGAGCAGGCAAATGTTAGGATGCTCTTACAGGACTTACCAGCAGACACAAAGTGAGCTAGGCTACGCTAACAGGATAATCCAGATATAAACATATCTGGTTGTTTATTTAAACCAACAGTAGCCAAGCAGCCATAATTTCATAGCGTATCTTTGTAATTTCACAAATACCACTTATAAAATCCGTGTTTTTATACATCTACACCTGACATCCGCACCTAGCATAGCACAGTAGCCTAGCATATGGGGTTGTTGCTGTCGTAATTGTTGTTGTTAGTCATCATAAGTCAAAAGGAACAGATTTTCAGGTACCCGATCCAGTTATTTTGATCCAAATATCAGATTGGTGCAATCCTAGTTGTAAGAAAGTCACAAAGCAACTGAAAAGGTTTCTTTAAAACGAAGTCGGATACTTTTGAATGTGTTTTAACAAACACTAATTCCCTACACATGAATTGCTACAGGCTTTTAAGCAGGATAACGGTCTACAAGGTGTGCTGTTATGTGGAATTCTATAACTCCACTTCATGGACTTCTTTGCCTTGGCCTCAGCATTAATTCCATATAACAGCACATATCTCGGCCGCCATCATTTCTTGCGCAATATGCAGTCAATATGGCCAGGTGCAGAATAATAAACAATGGCTTTGAATGTGATTAAGCCAATCTCTGTCAAGAATTGAATTAACTATTTTACTTTCTCATGAAAAGGATATATGCACTGAAAAAAGGAAACTAATCTCCACAATTGCTTACCTTGATAATGCTGCAAAAGTTTATTGGTTCGAATATCCCACACTTTTACAGTGTTGTCATTGCTCGCTGCTGCAATGCAAGTGCCACTTGGATGAAAGTCAGCATAGTTTACAAAGCTGGTTGCAAGAAAAAACAATAAATGATATCAGTCTTAACAACTTGCAAAACACTGAGGTTATTAAAGTGCTAGAACACCTTCTATAATACTTACCCTCCATGTTCATAAAACGAATGTATGCATTCGCGACTGTTTTTGTCCCATATCTTTATTGTTTTGTCATCACTGGCAGAAACTATTAATCGTCCATCTGGTGAAAATCTAAAAAATAAAATGCGTGCTTAAAGTAAGAACACATTATGTAGGTTGTTACTATTTCTTGAGGTTATTTTCTTGTGTGTAAATATGTCTCATAAGAATATTTATGGACTCTAGCCCTGCAAAGAACAGAGGACTGCACCAAACATTCTTATTAAGTGGGAAGTGTACCAGTGCGGTCACTATGCATCATATTGGTTGCACAAAGGTCATCACCAGCAACAGCTGTTTGGTTATTCTGTGCCGAACCAAGATCTTTTGTCATATTGACTGCATATGTCCACTCAAGTTTAAAAATGCTACACTAACTATTTGCTGTAATAAGAAGTTGATGAACAGATTGATTGAACAACCACATACTTTGCACAGCGCACCCAGTTTATGTGATGGCTGAGGGAGAAGAGGAATTTTTGCCGGTGGACAGTCCAGACTTTAATGGTCTTGTCATCAGAAGCAGTCACTAAGGATTGACCATCATTTGAAAAGCTGACACTGCGTACAGTGCCAGTGTGTGCTCTGAACACGGTTGATTCACCTTTTCTGAGAAATATAAGCATGAAAGTAACTGTGATTAAAATATTGAACCTTAAGTATTCAAGTTAATCAACAAATGAGACTCTTGCCAAGAGAAACATAAGACACATTATTAACCTCTGAGGAAGCTATCTATATTCAACAAGCTGAAATGCTTTAGCTGTCTTAAACATCTAAACTTCTGGTTTAAAATCCGTGTATAAATTTAGCTAATAGAACTACTCACACACTGGGTACCCAGAGACGGACGGTCTTGTCCCTGGATGCAGAAGCCACCAGGTGTCCTGAAGGTGAGAACTGTACGGAGAGCACTGCATCTTTGTGACCGGCGAATCTATACGCCCTCATCTGAGGCTTCATATTCCAAATCATCAAACATGAATCCAAGGATCCGGTGGCTAAAATTATCATTGACTGATGAATAGTGTTATTCTTGACACTGCTATTTCAAGTCATGTAATATTCATTACATTAGTTCATACCCATTTGTTTCATGTTGCAGTTGAAATCGACAGATGTAACTGTATCTCGGTGGCCTTTGAAGTGCTTCTCTAGTGATGGGTCGTCCTGAAACGATGATGTGTAGCATTTAAGTGGCTAAAGTTAGCTAACGGCAGTTACTGGTGAAACACCTGCCTTTGTTCCCTGTTCCCTTTACGCTGTTGAAATTCCTGCATGGTTGTTAGGTATGTCTAGCATTGTATTTGATATCGTTAAGTTCTGTTCTGTGCAGTACAATAGGCAATAAATCAGTGTAATATGCAATCCAGTGATATTGGTAACAGAACCTTGATATGTTAAAAATCTACAAAATGTGGCCTATATAACCTTACAATATATGCTTGATGACATCGGCATGCTCACTGCGAAGCAGTTAGCAACGTTGGGTTAACGTAATGTTACTTTGACTTTCTGTTCCGATAAATGAAGTTGTTTTAGCCATCTTACCATTGCAGACATCAGTCACGATGATTTACGCCACTAAATTGTGAGTTAACAGAAAAATGCTGAAATCCGTAGCTGCTTTTTAACCAATTAAGATGAGCTTTTCGAGACGTTTTACTGAAAAAGCGGCAACAGAATCATCATTGATAACTGTAACCTAATGATGGTAGCTAAGGTGTTCGGTAGTAAAAGCTGTGCTAGCCACTGAGCTAGCGTAGCAGCAGAATTCTAGGTTAACTCTTATTCTTGTTATTCTTCTTACTGTTAAATCTTAAGAGATGAACAGCAACGTTACGCATTTTCCTTCAGTTTAAAATGTCGCCTAACTTAAATATGAATCCATAACTTATCTGTCTGTCATGCAATGCTACGTTACCAATACTGGCTGCTATCAAAAGGAAGCAACAGAGTCAACGCAACAGTGCAAGTTCTTTGAGTTTACGCGCCCCATCTGGCGCCTACGGACGACAGCACGCACTTAAAGCAAACGTTTTTGTCTAGTTGTGTTTTGCATGTTGTGTATAATGTACATTTATTCTTAAGCAATATGAATATTTTTGTAATATTAATTTTACTCGAATTAAAAAGTTTGGTTCGTGTAACGCTTTGCATCGCTTTGTTCTGTTTGCAGAATTCACATAAAAAAATGAAAAATGGGCTCAAAACTTCCATTATCCATCTTTCAGACTACTCAAATAAAAGCAATTTTTTGTTTAATAATAAATTTTCGCAAAGCTGATGATTTGCCTGCCATTGCCGCAGAGACGTAGAAGCCTTTGAATTATTGACCTGATGAATAACCTCAACCTCACAACCAAAGCGGCCATCAGCTGAACCGAAACTGCGTCACAACGGTCCTGTCCAGGTGACCCCCGGCGCTCATAGTTCAGTCCAACTCCAAGCGCAAAAACTTGACAATTTTGAATATTGAGTCATTGTTTGACTTTTTGAATTTCTGAACAGAAAACCCCAAGCATACTCAATGCAAAAAATAAAACAAGCAACGGTAATTAATTTGCTGACTAGTCTGAAAATATAATCTGGATAATCGAAGTTCTAAGCCAATTTTTCATACGTTTCATGTAAAATCTGCAAATACCACAAAGCACTGCAAAGCTTTACACGGACCAAGTAGGCTAATAGAAGGCTATTTTCTTGGTAACCTTATAAATATTGTCAAAATACTTTGTGTGCGCATATCATGTAGGCCTAATTTGATTGAATGACAGTTTACAAATCTTAACCTATGTTAAACATCTAGGCTACCACAAAACTCTTTCCAACTTTGTGTACGTGCGTGTGTGTGGGCAGGAGGAAGGTTACAGTGCTGCAAAAACGCCAGATGTCACTAAAGTTACTGAAAACTCAGAGCCGTATGGCCAACTCAAATCATAGGCGCCATGTTGTAACCCATGACCAGACTGCGTATGATGTAGCCTACTACTCTGGGACGTGGGATTAAATTGTTTAATTTCGCCTCTCATTGGATTGTTGCAATTATTATGTCCGAAAACACGAAAACCTAAATAAATACAACCTATGTCTGTTTGCAGCAAAGAAATGAAGAGAAACGACAAAATTACTTTTTTAAGACATCAGAGGGAAGTAGGCCACAGCATAGCAGAAAAAACGCCAGATGTCACTTAAGGTAGTCTACTGAAAACTGAACATGAGCAGAGTGGCAGTGGTGTCCTGCCTGTCCATTGTTTAGCCTGTTATGTCACTGTTTATTAGTGCACACAGATAGGCCTATAGCCTAAACTTTAATCAGACGATAATTTGTTATTGACTCAATATTGCTAATTGTAGCCTATAGGCCTTGTTCAGTGTTGTGTTTGCATGTGGCTAAAAGCCTGCCTTACCTGTGTGCAAACCAAGGAGATTAGGACATCTGTTTACTTGACCTGATTTTTGACCCAACATGACATATTAACTGGCAACAACTCTCAGTGTCCTCAGTTGATCATGGTTCAGTGCAGAACAGAATAGAACAGAAAAGAACAAGTGTCTTGATCTGAGCTGAATGATCTGATGTTATCTGATGTCCTGTTCCATGGGCGCCTAAGGTTTGAGTGCAAGTGACCCCCTTTTTCACTGACATGAGGTGATGTTAAACTACAAGTCTGAGGTAGAGAATTATCTCATCTCTGACATCAGTTGAAATTGATCTTCTTTGACACGAATTGAATCATTCACTTTGCATTTTTACACAGTAGGTAGGCTATCTGCATGGAGATGATCAGCCTATATGGCCATGAACACAAGCAAATAGCAAAGTTCTTGTGTATCTATCAGGTAGAGCACAGAATGGACGCTAGGCATATCAGTGTTACAGTGTACCCATGGTACTGAATTGATTTATTAAATTAGCTTTAGTTAGATGTATGACTGCACTTTAGGGCTCCTGGCCTAGGAATTCATTAGTCATTCTGTTCAAAACAGAGGTCCCTCTTCTCATCCTCATGTCTTTGCCAGTGATGATCTAGATTTTGTATTATATGCCTAATTAAGTCACTTTCTAATCATCATTTTATATAATTGTCAGTATACTCCAGTGACTGAGGAACCGTATGGTATAATTGCTCAGTGCCAGGAATAAGGAAGATTTTTGTATGAACTATGCCTGCATCACGTCATGTACTGTAGGCCTACAAGGAACTACGGCAAGAAAAGGAAATTTTTAGGTTCATGGTCAACTTCCTCCAGCTATTGTTGACAATAGACAATAGATAGACAATAGATACTGTAATACATAAACACGTGTGCGTGTTCTTAGGTTAAAAACTACAGTTGAATTGCTTATTTTTGTTGTTGTTGTTGTACACCCACTTTACTCATTATTTGGTCAGTGAACATGTTCTAAGAGCTCTAGACGTAATGGCAGGTTTGCGTGGGTTTTCAACCACAACATTCCAAGAAGACCATAAGCTTCCTTGTAACTTTCCACTTCCTTGAGTACACACCCAAGGAAACCGCCTTAGTAGGAGATAGTATACAGCAGTGAAAAAAGACTTGCTTAGTCGGAATCTTGCTCATCTGCCTAACAGGGAAATTATATGCAAGTTGTGAACCTTGCAAAATTGCATGTGAAATTGAGAAGTTTAAATCCTGAAGTAAAGTTCATTGACTAAATAGCCTATACTGTATTTTGCATTTGTTTGTTTGTTTTCATAATTTAACTGCATTGACAAAAAATACATCTTAATTTTTGCACATTTCTGATGGTGGTCAGAGACAAAGCCATATAAACATTCATTCATTCCTAAAATAAGATATTTTAATTGTCAGAAATATGGACAAGAAATCCACGTCCACATGCTTTCAGTATGGGTTTATGAGTCTCTCAAGTGTTTCATGCATTAGCTTTTCATGTAAAGGCTATGAAAAAAAGCATCAGTAAAAGGGGTAGATTTAAAAGGCAATTTAACTTTAAGAAACATCCTTAACACAGAGCTCATCTGTCACACATTACATGCATTTGTTCATGTATGTAGACCTATGTGTATAAGTTCTTGAGACTGTGACTAATCTATTCATAAAGTTTTTAAGTTTAATAAGTCTACTCTTTTCAGGACAATTCTCTGCCAGGATCATATGTCATGAAAAGAGGTTGAAAAATATGAATGTCCAACTCCCAAACCACATTTCAGTTTATCAGTAAAGTCAAAAGATTAGCACCTCTTACAAACAGGTAACCCCCTGTCTATAACTCTGTAAGAAATGTAAACTCACACACACTGCCCATTCCACAAGCAACTTATTTATTACAATGTTTCAGTCTATATACCTTCATCAGGTTATTTCCATTAGTTTAGTTTTAGTTAACAGTAAATAAATGTTTTGTAACATTTAAGGATCCTTTGCTACTAAGACCTGTTGTCCTTATAAAACTGACGTTGGCGTCAGCTGTATTTAACAGGATTTAAGGAGGCTTTTTTTATTCAAACTCACCTTGATTTGTTTTGACAACAATGGCAATGTTGAAATGATTTTCTAAAATGTTAATAAAACCAAACACATTTTTAGTGTTTTTAAACCACATTTATGTAGCTGGTGCCAACGTCAGGCCAACATGTCAGGATCCTTTTATGGGCCATTGTGAAAAAGCATTCCACACCTGGTCAGACAGGAAGGCCTTGATGGTAAATTCAGGTATGCGTTACCTTTATACATCCTTGTTCCTCAATGTGTTACCTTTATACATCCTTGTTCCTGGATGTGTCTCAACTTGAACAAAGTCCAGCCAAATAAGAGTAGAGGTGAACATGATGTCACAAATCTGTTCAAATGTCATGAAATGCTTTGCCATAATGATAGAAAGAAATTCAGATTAGGTTTGTGTTGTCAGAATACAAGGCATGCAGGAGCATGAGTGTTAAAAGGCTATCAAATACTGGTCCTTTGGGTATTTGTAAAAGCCAAATCGTTGTGTTTAAATGGCAATTAAAATGGGACTGAATTGGCCCACATTTTATTTCAAGTATACTTTCAGTATATTTTTAAGTAATTAACTTCACAGTTTATACGTTTAAATTTAAAGTGTCTTGTAGAGCAACTAAAAAGTGATCAAAAATGTTATATTTATAAGGTTATGTAATCTTGTGGACACTAATCCGAAATGATCACGAGCCTGTCTCCTTAGATGAACTTAGGATTTGCAAGTGCCACTCGTGGCCAATATGGTGGCAACCACCGGGAACTGAGCCACCTTTTGTGGAAAGGTTTCTTGTTTGTCCTTGAAGAGCTTGCACAACTGAATCAGGTCTTTGGAGTGTTTTCACCTTTCAACCACATTTCACCCTGTTTCAACCTTGTCCATAATGACCATCAGTTTAAAAGCTTAATGAAATTCATGTAGTGTTTAGAGCCATTGGAATTCTGATTGTGAATTTAAAACAAAAGAAACTTTAAAAAAAATGGAAATGGGAAAAACAGATATTCTGATCTCTCTTGCCAAAGACACATTTGATACCATGTCTTTGGAGTTTGAAGTGGGAAGTGTACAAAGTGTATGTAAAGATCTGACTGCATGTTACAACTAACTGTAAGTTCTGACTATGTTACAAATCTTGTATTTCCTCTGATGTTATTGTGCCTGTTTTACAATTAAGGCCTCTGTAATCCTCCCAACTTGCAAAAAGAAATTTATATTTGCAGCCTTACACTGTATACTTTTAATTCCAGTGCAAGGCTCAAAGCCTGCAGAGTTGTGAGATGTAAACAAATAAGTGGAGTCACCAGCTGGCTTGGCTATAGTCCAGTCAAATAGTGCTGTGGCCACTCCTGATCAAGAGCTCCTTTAGCCGTCTGCCAAAGACTTCAAGTGCTACTCACCTGGAATAACCCCTGTTCTTGGCACAAGACTGTTCAGTTCAAAAAAGGTCATTTCTGGCAACTGTGCCTGTGCCTGAAAATTTAATGTTTCACAGGGGTGATTCCACTGAGATCACTGATCACCAGGGAGGTATTTGTCAACATTTAGTATGTCAGTTTGTTTTCTTTTTTCACAAATTCACGTTGGAAAAAAGCTTATCTCATCAAATGCTAAAAAGGGCAAATTCATTGCAGTTCTGGTCATCATATTAAGGTATATGACTATAAAGACTTAGGGGCAAAAGGAGGACTTTGTGCCAGTATGAAGTGTTTGGAAAGAGGCATTGCAACTACAGCCTTCAACTTGAGAAAGCTAGGATTTTGCATCATATGGCTAATTCCAGGAAATGTACAGTCTTACACCGAAATACTACCAGTCAAACAGTATTAAACCCAGCTGAAGAGTGTTATTTCAGTTCAGTTGCACTCCCTCAGAAACATTAAATTCCTCAAATTACTGAAATCATATAAGCTTTAAAAGCTTCATGTTTGTGAAATACTTGACTGGCAACCATACAAAGACTATGCCCAATATATCATATAACCAGAAATCACAAATAACTGTCTATGCATAGAACTAGAACTAATAGAACTACTAAAAATCATCTTGAGGTGGGTATGATTAACTTATTGTGAAGTGTCATTACACAGCAGGAAGTTGTGTAAGACAGAACTCCAGGCTTTCCACAGAACTATGACGTGGGCTTAGTGTTTAGAATACCCTTTCTGACATGTTTGGGAGTATGCTTTAGAAAGGAGTGTGGTCACATGATCGCATACCATTTGGGGGCCCCAGAGAAGAAGCGATAAAGATTTTGAAAGCAACTAAGGGAGAGCCATGATTCACCAGCATGAGCAATAGCTTCAAGTTAGACAGATTATTTGAAAGATGCCCATGATTGCCTGTACAGAAATGCCTGTCAGTAATAACACAGGAATGGTGTTCAGTAGAAAAGGCTCATTGTTGTTCATCAGGTGGTTGACCTGGGAACTTTTTAGAGGATTTCTCAGCCCTCTTTGATGTCACATTTATCTCTAAAAGAAAGTATCATGTTTCTTCAAATGAGCTTATCCACACTGTAAGGCCTGACTTACACACACTCAGAGCAGGTCTGGCTTGTTTTCAGCCATAAAAGATAAAGGACGGAAATTACCTTTCACTGAGATAAGCAAACCATGGACCAATCCAAGTTCATTAAAGGTTGCTGAAAGCAGAGAGCACATTTCATCCTGGTTGAAATACACCTGGTTGGCAGCCAGGAGGTAGGGATACAAACTTACAGAAAGTCAATTCCAAAATTTGGAAAGAGATAATTATTATCATCAGGCCTAACTTAAGTATTAAAGGAATGCCAGGCAACATTTTTAGGGTTATTTACCAGCTTCATAGTCACTTTGATGGTTAATTGGCTCATTGAGGGGTGAATGAAAGCTCTTTTGGCAGTTACAAGCAGTTAGAAGCACTTGCAGTTTGAAAATGTGGGTCGTGTTAAGGGCCAAGTCACAAGTTTTTTTTTACACTTAAACCCTTGTTTTCTGATTGCTTATGATGAAACACAATGGTTAAGACTGAAATTTTGACAGATGCCTCTGTTCTGAGAATTTTCAGTTGTTGCTGCTGCACCCACCACCCACAGAATGGCTGCATAGGTGCACAGCTGCAATCTTTCCTAAAATGCATTCAACTTTAATTTGTAAAGATATGAAACTCACCGAGTGGTCAGTAATGTTCAATGATATACAGACACAAAACTCGCTGCAAACTGTATGGTTTCCATGAGGTTTTTGACCAGTTGTGGACCTATTTTTTCAACTCCTCACACCTGTATCCTTCCGCCTAATCCAAGTAATGATGGAAGTCACACTTTGCAATGATTTTTGAGTCAGCGTATCAGTAAACATTACTGACCACTTGGTGAGTTTCATGTCTTTACAAACGAAAGTTTAATGTGTTTTAGGAAAGATTGCAGCTGTGCACCTACGCAGTCATTCTGTAGGTGGGGGGTGCTACCGCAACAACCAAAATTTGAACCTTAACCATTGTATTTCATCATAAACTCTCTTTAAATGTAAAAAAATGAACTTGTCCTTTAAATGAAACCTGAACTGAGTGAAATCATGTTTATTACCTTGTCAGTCAACAAAACACCACAAACTGATCATCGATGGTTCCAATGCTTTGGTTTGCAAACAAATCCATATGGATTGTTGAGAATGTACAATGCTATTTTTTTTATTACTGTATACAATATCTGTATAAGTAAATAAGCATACTAATATCTGAATAATAATAATAATATCGGCATACCTCAAGACCTTGTAGCAAGCACTAAATCATAGTGATAAGGAAAAAACTCTCATTTTATAGGAAGAAACCTTAAGCACATTGGTAAACAGTATAGAGTCTGGTATGGCCTGAAACAGGGAAGGGAGGAAAAGTCTAGACTTTTAGTGGCTGAAAATGGAGTGAGTTACAAACATTTAAAGTTACAACATCGCGGTTAAGGCATTCTTGAGATAAGGGACAAAACTACGTTTTAAATCTTCAAAAAAAAAAAAAATGATTCATGAATTTTGAATAGATGCATGTATAAACACAGGTCTCAGCTAACAAACCCTGTAAAGGAACAGGTTGAAATATATTCATTTTTTGTAAAAAAAAAAAACAACCTTTATTCACATCATAATATGATTTATGTCAACTTCACTCATTTTATTTTAATTTGTTCAATTCAACAACAGTGTTAGGTCCTTAGGGATGTAGTGAATGGAGGTAAAATGCATTTTATACATTTCTGTTCTGACTTTTTATGACTTTGGAAAACCCAAATTTGAAATGTCTTCATTTTGTACATTACATATTAGAAATAAACATATATAATTTTAGTCCATCTGCAAATAAGACATTGTTACATGTAGTTAAGTTGGTGTTTAATATATCAAAACAGTAAATTGAATAAAAAGTAGCATTTTTCAAAAAAAAAAAAAGCGGATAAACCTTATTTTTTGGAGTTGATGAACATGACAATAGAAGGAGAACCTGGAGCAATGTGAACGCTTCCTTGTGAAGTTGGCGTTGTCCATTCTGGTTATCCATTACAAAAATAATCTTTAGGAGGACCTGTCAACTCAATCAGAAGGAATGTCAACACTGTCAGACATTAAAATTGGATAGAGTTAATCAAAATCTGATAGAGTTGATGCCTGACGGAGTTGACAAAATGGCTATCTTATTGAAGGCTTGTACACTGATTGAATCTTGCTCTTCCTCAGTAGACAGATGACTCTATAACCTAAACTAAAATGCCAGTATTTCTTCAATGATTCATAATTAAGATTATCATAACTGTATGACGGTGTTGACACATGAAAGCTGTAATGGCAATCACATCAATATTGTTTGTTCAAAATATTTTAGAAAATGAAATTTTACAATTCCACCTGTGCTATTTTTGCATCCACCAAATGCAGGAAGTGCATAAGGGGCCCTCAGGTACAGTTTTCCATAATATGCCTAATTTATTCCGGATTAAAAAAAAATACTGACAGAGTTGACTCAAAGATATGACAATGTTTGATAAGCACATTTTTATAGAAAACAAAATTTAAAGTTCATGTAATGTCATTTGTGACGTTACGGAAACATAAAATTCTTTTGGTATTAATATTTTACATTCATTGGATTTTTAACCACTTTTTTCACTGTTTTACAATGAAACTTCTTGATGAGGACAGGATCAATTGCATGCACTTTCAGCATGTAGTGGCAAACAGTTTTTTTTTTTTAACGAATAATGATCAAAAGATTTTGTCCTTTTTAATTTTCAAGTCCTTGAGTTTTTTGAGTCCTTGAGAAATTGGCATTTTTATATGAAGGACATATTTTGTCTCTTATCTCAAGAATAACTGTATTACAAGAACTGCCAGTGGTGGATCTAGAAACATACTTTGTTTCCTTTTGTAACAAAACTAACTCATTAAGGCTTTGCTATATTATTATGCTATGCTATGATATTGCTTGTTATAACTATAATCTAATACCTGGAATGCTTCATGATTACCATGAGTGAACAAAAAGCAGTTAGCAACTGCTACACAATGTTTCTTTTAAGAGGCCTTGAAAACATGATTTGCCCAGTCATTATTCACCATTTCCACTGTTGCAGTCCAGCCATTTTTCAAATGCTACATATTAAAACAGTTCAACTTAGGAAATGTTTAACAGTACTTATAAGTTTAGTTCTATTGGCACATTTTGATCGTAGTAGCAAATAATGTAACCCCCTTCAGAGGTAAGGAATATTTTCATCCTTACATTACTGAATCGTGGCAGCACATTTCCATATCTTTATATTAAAACAACAAAGTGAAAACTAATCTCATTAAAAATATCTATCTATCTATATATATTTGGTTTACATAGTCACCATTGAGCAAACCCCTGTTGACAGTCAAAACAAGTCAAGGCAGTCCTGAGTTATTTTCAATACCTACAGACCTTACAATAGATCTCCAGCAAGTTTCATGATACAATCCAGATTTCTCCCTGATGTCCAATTCTCTTTGCTGTGTGGGTGACTTCATTTAATTCTCTTTAGTCACACCACCTGATAGGAGGGGCCTTCTTCTACAAGGTTAACAGGTTGTTTTCAGAGTGAGGGACACACCGTAGGTCCCCTGTGACGGTCTGTTATTGTATTACCTCACCCCTCTGGGATTCATTCATTTACATCTAGGTCAGTTGGAGGTGAAGGGCCATTCAATAGGGTGGCTCACCTGAAGTTTAAAAGCACTAAAACAAACACTCAAATTTCATTAGGTAAAGGAAATAGTGTTTAAGATTTTACCATTCACAGTCTGTAACTATGGTTACATGCTGGGAATATTCCGGTTTTAAACAGAGTATTGGCAATATTTGGTTTGCACGAGAGTCATGTAAACTCCTATAGCGACCATCATCTTTCTTAATTGGCTGTGTTCTGGTTTCTTAAAACCTGAATAAATCCTCTGGTTTATGCCTAAATTTAACAGGATCACATATACACTTCAATCAGAAAACGCTCCCTACCAGAGCAGTTGTTCACATGTGGGCATGTTCAATTGGCAAGATGCATCCAATACAAGGCAACTCTGTAGGCTACATCAGTGGCCTAACTGGAATATAGTAACTGATATGTAAACTAGAATATTCTCATTACACACTACTCTCCCACACATGTAAACATATTCAGGATCTTGCCCTAACCAGAATATTGACCTTATTTCAAATTTCCTGTGCATGTAACCATAGTCAATGAGTTTGTGGGAATCTGGGTTAAAAATCTTTAAAGCTGGGTCAAGACTGTTTAGATTAGGATGTCTTTGAGGCAGTAGTATACAGGCTTTGGGCTGTATTCAAGGCAAAAACACCACATACAAGAAGAATGAAGCAGCAGTATATGTTTAACCTCTCATCAGAAAGGATATTTGTAACTATTAGTGACAGTTCCCAAAAGCAATAATGGAAACAAAACAAAACAGATTTTCAGGACATTTATTTCCTCTCTGCTGGACAGAGCTAGTCATAGAATCAGAATAAGTTATATTTAAAAAAAAAACAAAAAAAACAAAAAAACTGGTACATTTTATGACAGACAGGAATGGGTTGTAAGCTTATTCTGCCATCAGCCACAGGCTGATATGGGATGACTGAGGCCACTGAAGTAAGACTTTTCCCGTTCACTCATTATCTCAAAGTGAAGGGGCTTCTGACAAAAGTTGCACTCCGCAGAAGAGTGGGGCTTAAGATCCAGGCCAACTTCTTTCCATGTTGTTACCAACCGCTCTGTTAAAAAGTGAATGAGAAATAAGTGACACTCAAAGAGGGGAGCAAAATGAAAAATAACCAGTAAAACCATCTGTAACTGCAATGTGGTTTGGTCCAATAAAGTTTGGAAGCAACATAAGGCAACTTGTTTCCTTGCTGCTTACAGGGAT
This sequence comes from Tenualosa ilisha, assembly GCA_015244755.2. Taxonomy (NCBI): domain Eukaryota; kingdom Metazoa; phylum Chordata; class Actinopteri; order Clupeiformes; family Clupeidae; genus Tenualosa; species Tenualosa ilisha. The sequence continues at coordinate 1,414,340 of PYXC01002776.1, read as the reverse complement.
TTACAACCTGAACCAATGTTTCTTGTTATTTTTCCTACTGACAGCACTTGGTGACCTCAAACAATAAGGCTACAGGTCAAAAAGGGATATTTGGATATTTGGATACAACAACTGGAATCCATTGCCAAAGGAGCATGCCAAGACCATGATCATAAACTATGTCATTACTTTTACTTACCAACAAAGTACTTCATCATCTCAGGAGTATGATGTGGTGTTGGAGCAATGCGAAGTAGCTCATCACCACGTGCAACGGTGGGGTAATTTATGGCCTGAACATAAATATTGTAGCGGCTCATCAGGATATCACAGACTTGTGTGTTCTTCTCTGCATTTGAAACCTGTAGAGCAAACAAGACCTCCATCATCTTGCTGGACTTCCAAAACTCAAGCCAGAAATGTTCACAATTTTTAACACTACCAGATTTCCAGCACAGTGCCTAAAAAACATCTTTCAGGACTTCCTTACCCTGACTGGAATAATGTGGCTAGGGCAATGGACCACAGGCAGTCCAGAGTCCATAAGCATCTGGCGCAACAGCTTGACATTTAGCTGGTGTTTCCTACGTAGCATGCGTCCTTCCTCACTCTTCAGTGTCTGAATGGAGTCCCGTGCACCCGCCAACAGCATTGGTGGCAGTGAGGTGGTGAAAATGAAGCCAGCAGCATAGGAGCGCACAGTGTCAATCAGGGCACTGGTGCTGGCAACATAGCCACCAACACAGCCAAAGGCCTTTCCTGTGGAAGGCAAACACATTACAATTATACATTTAACTGGCAAGACAAGACATGTTTGCTATAGTGTTGGTAAGTAAAATTCAAAACGGCAAAGTTTCTGAAAATTTGAGCAAAAGGTCAATTGTTTGCTTTAAAACTTTTGCCCCAGCTTGCTGAATCAAAACACACCTCAGGCTTTAAGCACAGCGTGGCCTATCCTACTTCATACCTCTATATATATTGTGTGAATATGTGGCTCAATAAAATCATCATGATCATCAGTAGTATCATTGTCATTAATAATTGATTATAATAATTTTTTTACCCCTCGGGTACCAATTTAAGTACTGCTTAGGCACCAGCGTCATTTTAAAAGTATCAATTTAGCATTAGAATCGAATAAAAATCAATCAATACCCAACCCTAAATAGTCCAGAATCAATCAACCCATACCCTTGTTGTTCAAGGTGGTTGAGTACAGTCAACAGGAATAAAACAAAACAATTTGGGATAACAGACTGAATTCGCAAACTGGCAGCCTAACTGAATGGGGCACAGGAAAACAAACCTGTAACAAAAAGTTTAGCCAGTTAGCACTGGCTGCCATTTTGCCATTTAGTCTACGTTGCACCAACTTCTCATTCCTACCAATGCCACTCTGCAACCTTGAACAAAGGTTGACTGACTCCAGATAGTTACTTGGGCCACACTCAAAAATAATGTGATCACACAGCCAAGAACCCTGTTGTGGCAGCAAGGACCATCATGTTGGACCACCAAATAACCAAATTTGCTGTTAGTGGCAAAAGTCCACAAGCATGTACATAGACAAAGGTGTCCTAGTCTTAGCTGATCAGCACAGATCTAGCAGAAGTGGAGCAAACAAACATAATTAAAGGCTCAGCTTGCCAGTGTCTTTGTGGGAAACGCAGAGAGTGCAAAACAGATGGTCTGGTTTCCAGGCAACAGGTGGAGAAGCTAATACTTAAGTAATCCCGAAAGTATTACATGACAAAACCATCCTCCACTTCCCTTTATCAAAAGTCATTGTGGCTAGTGACTGGTTAGTTACAATCACACCCTTCTAGAACTTTTTCACAAAGACCTTTAACATTAAGCAACACTGTACTTACCAAGAGTGCCTGAAATAATGTCCATTTTGTGCATGACACCATCCCTATCGCCAATGCCACCCCCTCTTGCTCCATATAGTCCAACAGCATGCACTTCATCCACAAAGGTAATAGCACCATATTCATGAGCAACATCACACATCTCTTCCAGTGGACAGACTGCCCCTAGAAAACACATACCCTGGTTACTGAATTGCTGATTTTTTAAAAATGTAACAAACCTTCATGACAACTGCAAAACTCTAATTACCATCCATGGAGTGGACTGTCTCAAAAGCAACAATTTTTGGTGTTGATGGGTCTGACGTTTTCAGAAGCTCCCGCAAATGGTTGACATCATTGTGGCGAAATATGAACTTCTTAGCGCCACTATTTCTAATGCCTTGGATCATTGAAGCATGGTTGCCAGCATCAGAGTATATCTCACATCCTGGGGGAAAAAAGCAATTCAGTACTCTTTGCATGATATACTAACTCATTATTTTATTTATTTATTTATTTTTAATACATACCAATCAAATCAAGTCTAACCTACCTGGAAGCATCTTGGCCAGAGTGAACAGGGTGGAGTCATTCGCCACAAAACAGGATGTAAAGAGCAAGGCTGCATCTTTCCCATGAAGGTCAGCCAATTCATGCTCAAGGTCAACATGAAACTTACTAGTCCCTGATATATTCCGTGTTCCTCCTGCTCCAGAGCCATGTTTTCGTAAAGTATCCCTTCAGAAATAATAATAATTAAAAAAAAAATAAGAAATCAGATGATTTGTTGTTTGTCCCTGTTCACATATAAGATACAAAAGTTGTTTGGTATACTTACATGATTGATTGGACCACCCTTGGGTGACGACTCATCCCCAGATAGTCATTGCTGCACCATACAGACACATCTCGCTTGGAGCTCTGACTCGCTGAATAGTCATCTGCCATAGGGAAGTCAGTGGCACGTCTGTTCACGGTTTTAAATACGCGGTATGTATGATCAGCCTTCTTGTCTTCAATCTTCTTCTCAAAAAATTTGTCATAGTGGAAATTGGAGATGGCTGAAAAGAGCAAAGACATTTTACTACAAAGATCATACAAACTTCATACTGAAGGTAATAAGAATACAAACATGTATAATATATGAAGGGGGGCTCAACAGGGTTCTTACTCTTAGGCATGTTTTCCTGCAGAAGGTGAGAAACCCTTGTGGGACGCTGCTTTATGAGCTTCTTCATAATATTGCCAGCAGCTTTTGTGTTCTTGACGAGTGGGTTAAGATCAGCTGGAGACACATCTGCATGAGCACAAATAAAGACCAATGTCAAATAAATGCATATAAATTAAACCACATGGTAATATATGAGAGAAAAATTTACCTTTGCAAACTGTGCGAACCTCAGACACATCCTCTTGGAGTTCCATGCTGGCCTGGCGGACAACGCTGCTATTCTGGCCCATCTCAGCAGCAAGGAAGGGGCATTTGGAGGTTGCTGCTTGACCCACTGGAGGCTTAGGATGGCCTAGAGGCACCTTGGGGCTCTCTTTAGCTGCTCCTGTATGAAACATAAAGCCCTTTATCATTAAGCCATCTTCAATCCACGATCCATCACAATAAAAACAAACAAAGAGGTCAGCTAATATAAGAACATAAGAGTAACTGGTAATGAAACAACCACTCACGCTCGGTGGTTGGGGCCGTTTCTTCGGTCTTCTGGAAGCTTGAGGAGGATGAACAGACAGCTCTAGCCAAAGGTCGAGAGGCCAGATCCATCATGACGGGGCATTTCACGGCATAGCCCACCAGGGTCTTCCTGGTCTGCTGAAAAAAGGCTTGGGGGACACGAGAGAGGAATGGGCAGCGGATTATGGCATCCATTACTGATTGTCCAAGCCTGAAAAATTGAAAAGACAAAGTCAGCCAAGAATAAAATTCATTTCACATTCACAATTGAATCCCCCAGACACAAATTCCATAAATCGTTAAGCTACAAGCACTTGGGACGCATTCTACACACTCAACATTTATGTAAAGTGTACATTTAGGTGTAAGTCTTGTCTGTTCTGTACCAGTCTTTACTTGACATCACATTCAAGGATTTTGGATAACATTCAAATGATAGCAGTCATTAATTGGTAGTCGCAACGTTAAAAACATTGCGGCATTTTACAAGAAATGCATTTAACTGGTAGCCAACTTAAGCTAGCAGCCTTCTACCTTTACACATCAATACAACGGTTTCACTGGGGATAAAAGGCTAAACTCTACTCTATATTCTCTAAAAATAAATGCATTAGGGGGAAAAAATAATCTTAACCATCTTTTTAATCCATGTGTTTAATGTCCGCTTGAATGGGACATAAAACACTAGCCTAGATGTTGTCTTTAGCTATCCTCTCACTCTCAAACAAAGGTCTTTTTTTTTTTCTTTTTCTCCTACACTCTGACACTCATCTCTCATATGTGGTGGTGATATTATATCAACATAGGCTAATTAAATTGTCTATGACCGTGACTTGCTCCCTCCATGCTTTTGCATTGACTAAACCAACCCAGTAACGTAGCCAGATGGATATCAAAACGTAGCAGATATGAATTCAGTATTAGGCCTAATCTAATAAGTGGCCATCAAAATTGCCAAATAATCTCAAAATACACCTAAGCACACTAGGCTCTGAACATAATTAATCTGAATTAGCCATGTCCTCTTTAAGTATGCACTGACCATACATTAATGTAGTTGCGGCCGACATCAGCTCGAAGCTATACTACACAACGTTACGTAAACAACTAAACTAACTTCTCAAATATTATATTCCTCAACTTCTTAAAAGACATTAAATTTACACACGACTAGTATGAAAATACGGACACGGCCGTCTTCACATCTCGTAACGTTAGCCGAACAAATTTTTAGCTAACGTTAACATACGCTAACAGAGACCGGAAGTCCTAACTCGCCAATCGTCAAAGTTAAATTAGAACAGAACTTGAGTTTAAACAGACTGAAAACCTTGTAGCGAACAGGTATTAATACATGCAAATACATGTTTCGCGATAATCATTGTTAATTAAAGAGACAATGACTACCGGTTCCATGGAAGAACAACGTTTCCGACTGACAAGAGCAAGGGAGCAGGCTAAAGTCTTCTCGGTTAACCGAAACAAACTGCAGTTCTTTAGGGTTTAACTATATCGGGGGAAATGAAATAACCAATAACGTTACTACTCAAGACACCGTGGCAGTTATCACATAGCAACAAATGAAAATGAATGTAGCTTTAACGTTAACAAAACATGCTGACAACAAGGTCAGGCAGATATAAATTTGCTCAAATGAGACAACCTACGATTGCCATACAATCGATACTGATGTTAATGTTACCCTCTGCCCACCAAAATGACAAGCTAAGAAGCATAATAATCTGTCCATTCATTAATGACTTACCTACACAAACTTCGTAATAATAATGTTAGTGGCTAAACAGTAGGCTGTTCTTATCACGTTTTTTATCGATTTTATACTGCGCACCGACCGTCTTCGTTATCCTGCACTGAGGACGAACGAAAGGACAAGAGCACGTAACCGGATTTTATACAACAAACGTACACCAGTCTCGCGAGATGGGCAAGTAGTGATATGAACGTCATAGACAGGCAGATCAGGTTACGTCTCTTGTTGCATCAACATCAAAGAGGCGGAGCAAGATACCTTTGTAGTTCATAGATACAGTTGGCAAGGCAGCCATCGTTGCCCTCTCTAAGGCCACACAGGGCCCACACTCAAAATTATTGTAATGAATTAAAATAGGTGCACTCAAATTATTGTAAAAAAAAACGTACTATAGTCAGAAGATTCAAATAAATGGATTTATTAAGTACTTTAACATACATTAAAATAAATTAACTCCCAAACACACACTCAGACAACACAATTAGTATAGTGTATAATGAATAGTTTGGTTCTAAAATGCTATAGGTTATGCTATTATTATTCTGTAAAATCAAAAAATAGTCTGTGAAAAATGGTTTGCGAGAGAATCAACTTTTAAACTTGTGCCATATTATAGATATATTGCTAGTCCTGCATAGCTCACTAATTTGGCATTCACCACATGACAGGTTATCAAAAAAAATGTAAAACTTACAAAATTGAATAATAGGCTATAATGCATTCATCCACACAGTAATCTATTCTTGAATAGTCTTGTTTTGAAATCACATTGCAAATGACTGCACTGTCTCTCCAACTTTGGTCTGATATTAGACTCCAAAATAGCCTATTGTGTTTCATATCAATAAAACTGGTCAAGGCATGCCTTGATCAAGGCTGTGCCCTGTGCCTTGTCCTCTAGGTAAAAAATGAGGAATAGACACATTCTTATTCAAATGGTTCAATAGAGTAATTCAGTTAATAAAGCTATAATGAATACAGTTACAATCAATACAATATATTTAAAAAAAATAGCCATGGGCTACATGGTTTCTTTATTATCTGGCAAAGACATAGGCCTAAAAACATAAAGACAAATATATTTTCTATATATTCTATATATATTTTTGCTATAATTTACAAATATAACAGAACTACTATAATCTTGAATCTTCTTTTACAGTCTCTAAGCCCTTGCACAACCAGCCATCTGCCATGTGTTTCACTACAATGCCAGTCAATGTGTTCATTACTTTCCACAAAATTCACCTGAGGTCATTATTTTAGGGATTATTTTTCAGAACTTTGTCTAGCATGATGCTATGCCTGTCTCCAAGTCACACACACACTATAGGCAGGCTATATTATTGTGTAAATGACAGAAATTACCAATGTAGTCCCCCCTGCCCCCATCCATGGCCTGAACCTCACTTCAAGCTGAGTTGAAAACTTGGATATAAAAGTAAAGAAATCAGCTTGCCATCTAAGTTACATTTCAGACAAACTAGGCTACTAATGCACTGGGCACTCATTTCAAGGCAGATGCATTCTGCATTATCCTAATAGTGAATATTTAAACAGGTAGTATTGTCATAACACATGTACAGTTTTGTAAAGTACTCAAAACAAACCTTTTGGCTTCAACCAATGTTTTAAAAGGCTTTCAACAAACCTTTTTTTTTCAACAAAACTTTTAACACAATGTTTAACTTACATTAACCAGTGGCACTGTTTTTTTTTGTTGCAACTACTCGCTAAAAAAGAATGCTAGTCCCTATAGTCACATTATCATTTTTCAAAGCCGTCTCAGAGCTCTGGCTAATAGTGAACTCTAGTGGCCACATCAAAAATGGAAGAAGATTGACAGACAGATATACAGATAGATACAGTCCAGAATGTATAGATGCAGATACAGAGTCGCAGTAGTGCCTCATGTGAGGATGAAAAATTGGTGGAAACGCATTGCCTCAAACAACTTAAGTAAACTTAACTAATGTGTATCATGTATAACTGATGTATTTGGTATATAACTTTAAAGGAAAACCTATTAAACCACGAAAACGTATGTTTGTGACATGTTGCACCCTCCTGCATAGTTTACGGTACAATGCACAATTGGTTATAGGTAAACCAGGTGTATGGCTGGTACATTTTGGTATGCAACATTAAAAGAAAAACCAAACCAACCACCAAAAATTCTCTTCATTTTCCTCTCTAGATTCTCTTAAAATTGTCGTGACCCATGTCTCACCCCCCTCCATACTTTGTTGCACCATGCACAATGCTTGGTTAGGTGACCGAGGTGTATGGCTGGAACATTTTCACCTGTACCATCAAAAGTAAACTAATTACAGGTAAGAGTCTGATTAATAATAGTCTGAATTATATGTTTTTTAAAAGCAGTCTTTCATGTGATGTAATAGGAGTACTGACATGTTCACCTTCCTGTTTTGTTGCACCATGATCTCTCTGTGGTCCTGTTTTCTTTCCTCTTTCTGCCTCTTAAGAAAAATTTGTTGGAACAGATTAACTCAACTTAAATATTCAATTGAATTTGTGACAAGAAGTAGAAGCACACCAAACTTGGAGAGGTGCTGGTCATGGTTACAATAATTTTGTAGAAAAAAAGGGAAACCGCACACTCTTGCATATGAAATGGTCTCAATCCTCTCGGAATTCTGTAAAACTTTAGTCTGCCATAAGAATATTGATTCTGACAACCGCACACACAACAACCAGATACACACAACACACAACAACCTCTTCTTTCATTGTCTGTGTTAATCAGAATGTCTGGAGAACAACACCACTTCCACTGCCAAAATGCACGCGCAACTTCTTAAACTTCTGCTGTAAAAGGGCCTACAGGGATGGAAAGCAATCTCATTGCCCCCTGCTGGAAACTTTCCATCCTCAATGACAAAATGAATGGGAATTTCTTTTCATGAGTTTTAAGTTTTCTTTTCTTTATTTAATTTTTCTCCCCTATTTTAAATGTTCTGAATGTTTTTCTGGTGGTGCAGGGAACTACACCGGAAACAGGTAATGCAAATTAAGATGGCTCCTCCACTTGTTAGTCAAAACATTAATTTGCCAGACTCTCCAAACATTTTTTGTTAAGAAAGGTAATGACGTTTATCACGGTATTATAACCTCTATGTTACAGCAATTGGTGTTGAGGTACTACTCACAGAAAGAATTGTTAGCGTGTGCCTTATATCCAAAGCCATGGTCCAAGCTAATTATGCTAATAAACAGTGAACATGCTAATTGTGTGGTTAATTTTTGATAGGATTGCAATTTTTTAAAAGAAGGCAAAATTTCACTTGACATCATCCCAATATATACAATGAAAAATATTTTAGTGCACAACTTTGATGTCATGTCTTCGTGGGATTTTTTTAAAAATCGGGTCAATAGAATTTTCAGCTGGAGGGCTCTCGGGTTAGGAATGCTACCTCTATGATCGCTGTGTTTTACTTACCCTCTCTACATACAGTAAAACACCAATCACACAGCCCATGGCTCTGGCGTAACCTTGTGTCTTTAGGCTAATGCTTAAAAGTTAAGCAGCGGTGGTAGATACCAGTATCGGTGATGTAACTACACAGTCAAAGACCTTACTCTTTTTTGATTAATGGTATAATCTTTACATTTGTTGTTATAGGACATTTCAGCGGCAGAAAGAGGCGATAGAGAGTTCGGACCTTTCTGGTTTGCCCTGTGGGACCTATCGTCTGAGAAATTTTGAATGGGGTGAATGGACAGAAAATAATTATTTTCTGGTCTCAGTCGATGTAAACCTTGAATTACCAGATTTAGGCTAACGCCCTTGGCCTGACGTCAGTCTAGGCTAGACATCTAAATGGCTCATTGTAGCACGTTTTCTGACATCTAAATCTCTAAACTAAACTAAACTCTACTTTGTTTGGGCCAGCTGCTTTCCTAATGCATCATCTTCTAAACTTTCTCTAACCTGTGGTGGTGACTGGCAGCTGTCAGATCAGTCCAGTTGTATTCATAGGTGCTGTGCCTCAAGTTTGAAAGAGACAGGAGTTTATAGGACCACATTCTGAATTTTCATGCATTTTGGCCTGAAAGTGTAACTGCAGTGAGACAGCATTTTAGCTGTACTGCACTATATGACATTAAAAACTGCAGTATAGCTGCAGTAAAACTACAGGTATTCTACCTGTAATGCATCATAGATGCACTATAGCTGCAGTATAACTGCAGAAAAAACTGCAGTAAAACTACAGTTATTTTACCTGTAAAGCATCAGGCCTACTTCAAAAACTGTATTATAGCTGCAGTAAAACTGCAGTGTTACTGCACAGTAACTGCAAATAGAAAAGAAACTGCAGTTTCTATTCTGTTTGTGACCTTACTAACAGCTCTCTGTGACAGACATCTTGTATAGACCTATTGTTAAAACAGTAATCTTTGAGTGTTATTTCCACATTTCGTGCCCATGCAGGAGGATTCAAATGGGAGAATAGTTTGTGCATGTGTGCTTCACTTTATTGGGGCCTTAAAAAAAAGCGTGATTTCTGGTTACAAAACCTTTGGGAAGTATCAGTATTTCTTATGATTCACTTATAAAACATTCAGAACATTTTCATAGTTTTTCTAGTATACAAAAACATGCAACTGATTTTTGTATACACATTCCATATATTGTGAAGTTTTCAATTATGGCATCTCTCATACAACAAATACAATACATTTGCTGGATTATTGCAAAAGAACTGATGCTTTCATGGATGGATTAGATGGAAGATTTGCTGCTGTGAGCTGACGCTCCTGAAATGTAGCTTAATAGGGAAGCTATTACACTACATGGCCAGATCAATAACTGAGCTAATGAAAAGTTATTAGATTCAGAAAATAGCTGAGCTACAACCACGCTACTCGGAGATGTAATGTTAGTTAAGCTAGTGAAGCTGCTGCCCAACACTGAAAACAACTGCTGTACTACTGCAGTTTTCGTAGTTGTATGGCAAAAACTGCAAAATTACTGTAGTTTTCTCCCCAAACTTTTTGTAAGGGGAACTCCGTTGTTGAATGTTTTCGAAAATCTGCGGGAAATAAAGTTAGGGAGACAGAACGTTCGTGCATTGTTTCTGTTAACCAAAGATAATCGAATACTGACTTCAGATTTTACCCTCTCTAGTAAAATCTTGGATGAGGTTGTCGTTCAGGGGTGTGTTAGCAACGTGTTGGTTGGCAATGGGGAATTACTCAACTATGGTTTTGGGAAACGCATTCAGTTCAGCAGTCAGAAGCTTTGCTAAACAATCACTCAGCCGACAGGGCGTTGCTAGAAAGTGTCATATTACGTTACACAAAAAACGTGTTTCTCAGTCGCAAATTGAAGTCAGAAGACGAGAAGACCACGAGTCTTCACGATGGCGTTGCTTGTCTATGGCCTTGTGATTTTGGGATCTTTCTTAACAGTTTCAGCAGGTATGATTTGCAGACCTTTATTAGGTATCGATAACTGTTCCTTTGCGATTGGATTTGAATGTCGTTTTGGTATCAAAAAAGTCTCGGTAGCTAGCTAGCTATCCTACCTGCGGTTAGCATTGATTAAAGTGTCCTTATGTTATTAACGTTAACGTCAATAGTTTTTCTTATACTTTGTTGATGGTGTTTTATCACACGTGAACTCATGAAATACTCAACTGCAAGTAGCCTACAAATTAATGCCATAAACCCCAAAGCTAAGAACCAAGTCAACATAAGCTGACGTTAAAATAACAAGTTGCACGATAACCTTCACCTTAGCATAATTTTGGCATTTGTCGATTTTTTTGCGACATGAAATAACAATTGACAGCCCTGGATACCGGTAACGGTAACATATGCCGAAACATTGAACTGCTAGCAGTGAGTTGCAGGCCTTACTATTTATCCGACAGTGTTCCTGTAAACATTGCAATTTCGACGGTTTATGGTCACTGTTGACAGCAATGACAGAAAACCCCCAAATGATCTAGTTAGCTAACTAGACCGAGAACTTGTGCCGGCGAGATGGTCTTACATCAAAATAATAAATACAAAATAAATGTATATGAATTTCAGACGCATGCGTTACGGTATCCGAGTTGTGCCAAATGTTGAGCTGCTGTTGCCTCTTTTTTTTTAATTGGACTACAATACTTGATAGGCTACTACGACGCAGCAGTAAGGCCACTGCAGAATAAAAAATCTTTTCGTGAATAAAGTCATAATGTTTTGAGATAAAAGTCGAAACTTTTGTGAATAAAGTCAAAATAATTAGATAAAAGGTAAAATTGTGGGATAATGTCATAAGTTGAAACATTATGAGAATAAAGTCAAACTATCACGAGAAAATCAAAATGTTACCGAGATTAGTCATTATTCATTAGCCTTAACGCAGCCTGTAACAATGGTGTTACAATGGTGAGAAGCAATTTAAGCAAGGAACAGACCAACCGATTATTCTAAAACTGCGCTCGGTTCCTTGATTGTGATTGGCTGAATCGCTTTCCAAGCCGTTGTAAATTCAGCACAAACACACTTTCAGACTGTCGAGCCAGACCAGGCCTGGCCATTAGGGGGCCATCTCGTTGCTGATAGCCCCATGCTGTGAGACCGGTTGTGTTCACACTGTCGGGCTACTAGCCCCTCCGGGTTACACCTCCGTTTGCGAACACGTCACTGATACAGCCCATTTTGAAACACGATAGGCGGGCAATTCAATAGCACTCTTTGTAGAAGAAAATAGAAGACGATTTGTACATGACCAAGTATCAGACCAGCAACTACTGCCGATACCTCTGACTGCAAATACTTCTTTGGAGGAAAATGGGCACCATTAAACCTCTGTGGACATGGCTAATGACCATGATCATGATCCGACGGAGACAGGATGATGAGTTCGATAAAGAAATAAAGAAGCTGTTACGGAGGCTACATGCGGGAAGACGGCGGGAGGAGCCCATTATATGCTATCTAGCCCACTCCTTACTTAATATAGACACACACTATAGCATATGACACAACCTTTTGTTTACTGTGGCACATTATGTACAGTCCTTTGTACAGTCAAAGTAAAATAGCTTCTAATGCGAGCCCATTATATAGTATCTATTTACCAGGTGTGCTATTTGAAGTGCCCATATAAAAACATCAATGAAGTAATGTAAACAGAACTGTATTGTAAAAAATACAAGTGTAAACACAGCAAACCAAAAACTATACAAGTGCACACGACTGCAAACAAGTGCAAACACAGATAGTGCAGTGCACAGCTTCCTTGATTCAGCTCTGCTGAAGTGCTGCTGCTGAAGTTAGACAGCAGGCTTCTGAGGTTTGCGGAGGAATGTGATGGGACGGTTGTCGGAGGGGGAGGTGGAAGTCAAGGGTCTTCCTATATACAATTGGGAATAAGACAGATATTATAACACAGATAGTATAAGACTGATATAGATATTAACAGATACGTAGTAGGTAGTAGGACAAGTAAGTCGCAACCTGGCGTAGAAGTCGCCGCATTCAAGAACGATGGAAATTCACAAACTTCACCAACATTTGTGGTTTTCTCCAAACCAGGGCTTGCAAACGAGCAAGATTCTGACTCTTGTGGTGTAGAAGAACAGGCTAACACCAAAGAGAGAAAAGCAAAATATATTAGCAGAAAGTAGCAAAATAAGAATTCCATCTCTGTATGCCAACGTTTTTGCACATGCTGCATTACAGCATTGTTTATGATAGTTTTCTGTGTCCTCATGGGTTCAAAAGTAAAGTAAGCTTCCAGAAGTGTAACACTTGCACAAGGCTACAGATAAGCACAAGACAGAATGTCCAGAATAAAAACACTAACCAAATTCTGCGGTCTGTGGCACATCTGTGTCAGGTTCCTGAAGAATCGTGGTGTTCTGACTAGTCGCTTGGCAGGGCTAATGTCCCAACACACCGTCCAACAACTCAAAGTATGGGAAGTTTTTTCGGTGCACGCCACTTCTGCTGTTGTGAAGCTTCACCGGCTTCTCTTGAATTTGCTGGGTTGTTCACTGAATCACCCATCTTGGCTAGCTCTGCCGCAATATACCTCATGCTGCACGGAGTATTCTGCCCATACATTGAGGACAGTACGGACATCCTCAGCTGACCAGAACTGGCGATCCATCTTGCTTTTTTTGCCGGTGATAAAGGTACAGGTAATACTTTGCCATCTTTGCTTTATTTTGCCTCAAAATTTTGACCCTGCCCCGACCTCCGCCCGACCTTGACACCACCTCTGGCCCCTCTTGGACCATCATTTTGCTTGGCCAGAAATTGCGGGCCATTAGCCCCAAGATCCTGGCCCTTAGCGCCTGTTAGCACCTGGCCCTGGACGTGTGAAAGCACTTAGCCCCGGTACGCCCCTGTTGGCTCGGCTTTGGCCTGACAGTGTAAAAGCCACTATTGGTTTGCTTCTTCCATGAGGGAGCCTAAGTCACGCTCATCTACTTCCATTCCATGGGACCTAACTTAACGAAAAACATGAAGGGGAGTCAGTGGAAAGATAAAAATAATTTTTTGGTCCCCTTTGAGATGTACCATGAATTTCACATATGTTTGCAAATTTCCCACATTGACACAGAACTATTATTTGACAGGCTTTGAGAGAAATGTTAGATAAAATCTGTGAATAAATAGAAAGTTACACCTTACCTGGTATGTTTTTGTCCTGTGACTCTATTCAGCTCAGCTCTTGGTCTTTTCAAAACAAAGAGTGGTCCAAAGTTGCTACAAGACCTGTTGTTGATATGCTTGTCAATCACGGTAAGACTAGCATTATCTTTAGTGATGTCAAGTATGTGACTGACAGGCTGTAGTCATTGGAGTTACAAACTATAACAATGCTCTGATGCAACAGTTATGAGATGAACTGCAACTTTCTTTACATGAAAAAGTATGTTAAAAATTCACATACATCATATGTATAATTCAAGGTTATATCGACTGGGACCAGAAAATAATTTATTTCTGTTCATTCACCCCCATTCAGAATTTCTTAGACTCCCTATTACTCTGCATATCTCATAGTTGTAGCGTTTAGCGTTGTCTAACAATCACTTTCCCAAAGGAACTATTTGTTTTGGCGGAAGAATGTGTTATTTATTAATACACTTTTATTTTTTAAGGTTGATTCTCGTGAAAAAACCAGCAAATCATATGGCCTGTTAAGTTCTGATGGCTATATGTTTTAAAAAATCCATGGCTTGTCGTGGCTTATTGCTTAATTAACACCAATATTGATACTATGGAACATCTGGGCCAGTCATAGGTAATCTGAGGTAGAACAACATGGACATCAGGCTATCAGCTCAATTTTAAGCTCTCTGCTCTTGGGTGTTCTCACAGGTCGGTTGATGCCTACTGTACTTATTTGCGCATTTATAATGACATTAGATAAGAGGAAGCTAATATCATCTGTGGAAAAATGTGATCGACTCCTTGTCAGTTTCTCCCACCAAAGTGGCAAGAAATCTAGGTGTCATGATCGATGACCAACTGACCTTTGCAGATCACGTTGCCTCTGTGGCCCGGTCATGCCGTTTTTCCCTATTCAACATAAGGAAGATCAGGCCGTACCAAACCCAACATGCAACCCAGCTCCTGGTACAGACCCTGGTTATCTCTCGTCTTGACTACTGCAATGTCCTCCTATCAGGCCTACCAGCCTGCGTGGTAAGACCGCTACAGGTGATCCAGAATGCATCTGTATGTCTGGTCTTTAACCAGCCAAAAAGGGCACATGTCACACCTTTGTTCATTGAACTTCACTGGTTACCCTTGGCTGCTTGCATTAAATTCAAGGCACTTATAGTGGCCTACAGGGTGAATGATGGCTCTGCTCCCATCTACCTGAATACTCTCCTGAAGCCCTATGTCACCCGACGACCACTTTGCTCCTCTAAGGAACGTTTTCTAGCACGGCCAACACCTTGCGCAGGTCAATCCAGACTCTTCTCATATCTGGTTCCGCGCTGGTGGAATGACCTCCGAAGTGCTACCAGATCAACTGATACCCTCTCCACCTTCAAGAAACTCGTGAAGACCCAGCTCTTCCAAGAATATCTCCTGGTGTAAATTTTGAGATTGCACGTAATAATTTAATTTCTCTGCACTGTATTACACTATTGCACTTTCAACTTAAAATAGTGCAGACTCTATGTTAGCAATATGCACTCCTTGTTAGTTCTTTCATTGTGTTGTAGCTTGAATGTTATCCTCTTTTGTAAGTCGCTTTGGATAAAAGAGTCTGCTAAATGCCTAAATGTAAATGTAAATATAGCTTCATCGGAACCCGCGGAGTTGCCACAGTAGTTTTGCACACACAGCGTCACATTTACACTGATTGCTGCACTACATTTCCCAACATGCAACACATACCAGCCATTGTAGCAGCCGCAGTACAAAGCTTAGTTCATCGCGATTAGTGCAGTCTGTTAAACTAACATAAGGGAGTAACAACAGTACATTTCAGTCAATGAACTTTATTTACTAACCAACATAGCGAACAGTGATGTACCCGCTGATTCAGCTCCATTCTCTGTTCCGTAGCTGGCAATAAATCTTGAGGTCTAACATGCATAACACTCACTCTCATGCACGGCTAGTTGCTGGTTCTCTCCTGGTCCGTCCGCAAACTGGTCTGGGGGGAAACACGTGCTGCATTGGATTAGAGTTCTTATTCATTGTCCCGGGGCAGTGGAAAAGACTTTTTTAGGGAGAGCGGTGGTGGTTTGGTGTTGGTTGTACTGATTTGTCAATCTGTACTGTATTCATCGAGTGTTGCTGCATTGCTGCAATGAATCAACTATTTATAATCATTGATATGTACTAAGAAGTGGTGATATGTGTTTTGTGATGTTTATTACCATGTTAATTATGTATTGTGGCTGTTGGCCTTCCTGTTTAGTTGGGCTTGCCCAATTAGCTAATTATTGGTGGGCCTATTTAAGAGACAGTCAGAATATGTCTGGGGTTGAACGCGGTGGACGTGGTGCTATGTCAGCTTGCTGTGAGGCTGTACTTTACCTACGTGTGTATTACCTGCAATGGTCGTTTTCTTTGGTTTTCGTGATCCAGTCTTTTGGTTTTCCTTTTCCCTTCACTATGGCACTTGTAAATAAACGCGCACCCGCTAGTCACTAAAGTCCATTATCCCCTGGTCATTACTTGGTCGGTCACTCCTTTCCTACTGTGAGGCGGAGGCTGGAAGAGTCTCTGACTCGCATCATCATGAATGAGCAAATCTATAAGCAGGCCTTTCCACAAACTGACGTAAAGAGAGAGTGGTGGGGAGCATAACTGGTATGGCATAGGATATTCACACAAATATGCTTGGAATTCTAATTTTAGCCTATGATCTTAAACTCGTAACATTTCAAGTTAATTCTTGTAACATTTGGAGTTTATTCTTGTAACATTTTGACATTATTATTCTAACATTTTGCCTTTAATCTAGCAACATTTCGACTAATCTTATAATGTTTCCACTTTTATCTCGTCATGACTTTTATCTCATAACACTGACTTTATTCTCAAAATCTTAGATTTGTATTTTTTCTCCAGTGGCCCTGTTGCTCCTGGCCAAGCGGCACTTTTTAGAATTCTCTGTGGGAACACCGCAAAGAATGCTATAATCAGTAACTGGAATATTAGTATTTATCATGTAAATAGGGATGTTAATAACCCGATTTCTCATCACGACAACCAATGAGTCTCTTTTTCTCAAGATGTTTAACTTTAATAAACATAACTGAAATCGGAAAGTGTTGTGAGTTTACTCATTTAGAGAAGTGTCTCATCTAAACAATCCTAGCTGGATCAGGGATTAAAGATGTTCTATGAGCAGTTTATTATGACCGCCGCTAGCGAAGCTAGCGAAAGCGGTCATATTGGTGTTGCCGCACGTTTTTTCCCTTTTTCTTTTTTTTCTTTTTTTTCACCGATTTTCCGTCAACGATTCCCGGGACACTGAAACTCAGGGGGAGATGAATGTTTGTAGGCATGTAGCCCTAGAAGTTTGTGAGCGAATATGAGCTTTTGGCCCCCAAGGGCCCCCCCCCCACTGTGCCAGTGTCCGTCAAAGAGGGGGAGACCGGCAAAAGTTTTCGCTGAATAACTCGATGAACCTTTCACCCAACAACACGAAATTTTTGTAATATGTCGGTGTTACAGAGACGTGTCGACCCAGCCCATAAACACTCACTTGAAGCATAGCGCCACCTACTGATATGGGTAAATGCAAAAATTGGGATTTTGAGTTGGCAATATCTTGGACCGAGAAGCTGGGAACTGCGCAAAATATGTCATGCACGATCACCACAAAGACCTCTGAAACCACAGCACATGCCATAAAATTTGGTCCATAGGGGGCGCTGTAATTGTAGAAAATGTCATTTTGCCTATTATCTAGAGAATGCTAATGTTTACAACATTTTTTTTTTATCGTGAAATCTATTGAACCTCACGCATGGAAAACACTGGTCGACGCCCACTTCCAACGAAAACAATTTACATGAAATTTGAACATTGCGAAAATGAATCTGAACGAACCCGTCATAGGCCGTTAATGAGAATCTCACCAAATTTGGTATACGTCATCTGCAGACAATGCTGACAAAAAGTTATCAAAGGATTTATCTTGAGATAAATTGTTTCGAAGTTACACGTCAATGAACATTGAACACGTAGCTTAAAATTTTTCAAAAGTACATATCTTGGCTTTTGCTCAAATTTGGTCAAAGTTGGCAGGCCATCTCTAAAGAGGTTTCTTGTCATGTGTACTAAATTTTGTGACATTTCGTCATAGGGGGCGCTGTTTATTGCCGAAGCTAGGTGTCAAAAAACAGTTTTTGTTAAATAACAACATTTTTGCCCAAGACAACGAGTTTCTGTTAGTATGTCAGTGTTACAGAGGTGTATCGACCCAGCCCATAAACACTCACATGAAGCATAGTGCCACTTAGTGATAAGGGTAAATGCAAAAATTGGGATTTTGAGTTGCCAATATCTTGGACCGAAAAGGTGGGAACTGCACAAAATACGTCACGCACAATCAGCACAAAGACCTCTAAAACCACTGCACGTGCTATAAAATTTGGTCCATAGGGGGTGCTGTAATTGTACAAAATGTTATTTTGCCTATTATCTAGAGAATGCTAGTTTCCAATCTAATTCCCACCTCACAACACTGTTCTACCACACACTTGTCATGCCAACAGTTCTCACATTTCAATACATTGCGGCGGTCATACCATGTATCGCTATGCGGTACATCTAGTTTTAAAATGAGTGACCAACTCTGACATGCTATGGTGACCCTAATGCAAAACTGACAGTGCAAGTACATTTACACCATTTTGAAGCAATTCTTTTATTACTTCAGCGAAATGGAATAAAACCAGACTTTTGAGATTAGGCTAAGATGAAAATGACGTTGGAAAGTAATTGGTCAGGTTGTTTTCAAATTTTAACTATTTTAAATCAGTGTTCTACATGTCTATATCCTACCATAATCTGAACAAATTGCTAGTATTAAATTAAATTAATTTAATTTAAATTAAATTAAATTAAATTAAATTAAAAAGATACATCAGATGTTTCCTTAGGTCTTAGAACCACTGTCTTACCAAACTTTGTATATATATATCTCATTACAGCAAAAATGTAAAATCATTGATTAAATGAGTAAAAAAATGAATAATCTATCTATCCCAAATTAGCTGTGGTTAACTTTGGTTGAATTTTGTTGAAGTGAACACAGAGAAATATTCATGATTTTCAGATGAAGTGGCTCATACAGTCTACGGTTGCTGTCAAAGGCCACACTCCGATGAGTGGGCCCTAATTAGGCTACTTGTGAAAGATAGTGTGTTCACTGGATTCTCTGTGATAAGAAGCTATGTAGCATCACCCGACATTTATTATGAATGTGATGACTTCAAGATTGCCTACTGAATTTGGCTTGTAATATTTATGGGATAACTAATATTAAATAATATATATATAATATGGGTAGCTGTGACAGTCAACGTTGTGTCTAAAGTGGTAACTTTTATGCAAATTATGTTTGACTCTGTTTGTCAAGTCAGGGGCATGATAACGCAATCCGAAATGTCTGGGATTTAACCTAAAAAGGAGGAGTTTTGGTGTCAGCACTATGGAAATTGCCTTCGATTTATTTTAGTAGCCTATTAATTATTTTTATCCAGACTGATGAATGTAGGGCTGGGTATCGATGCAAATTGTCTAAATCGATTCAATTCCACAAGGTCACGATTCAATTCGATTCACGATTCTTTTTGATTTGATAACAATTTTAGAGCCAACCCAAACCAGGTTATGAAATGAGTAAGTGGAGCACTATTTCATAGCCTGTATGTTTACGTCAGTGTTTCTCAACCTTTAATACAAGGCAGTAACAAACTAAGTCACCAAATAATATTAATGTAGCACAGCCTACTTGTTGACATGGTGACAAGTAACACCGATAAATAATTAAATGTTTTTTATATAATAAAGCCGATAATGAAATAACGTAATACAGTTTCCGAACCAATCATGTAATAACTTCTTGCCAGTATTACATTATTGGTTGGATGAATTAAAAAAAAAAAACTCGAAACTACTGGGTCTACAAACACTGTAGCTAAATAAAGCCCTGACCAAATACACATAAACACACCTACACTCTCACTCTGGCTCTCTCTTTCTGACTCAATCAACCATTCTTTTTTATATTCATTTTTACTGCCACAGCGCAGGACACTGTGACGGACTTATAGGTGAATTGTGGCTTTTGCTCCTAGGGGGCACAAGGTTCTAGACAGGGGTGCCGGACACAATTTTTACTGAATAATTCAGAGCCCTTAACCACCCATTTGTGGTGTAGTGCCACCTAATGGCAAAAAAAGACAAAATCAGGCGTTTCAGGTTTTTTTCCAGTAAATTTTGGGGCACCAAAATAGCCAACCACATGAGACTTGGTGGGCATGTAACCCCACTAGCCCCCCCCCCCCCAACAGTTTGGTTGGACTTGCATAATCACACAGTAACCCAAGCTGAGGAAATTTTTGTGGTATGTGGGTTCCACAAAGCTGCATCAAATGAGTTGCCTTAGCCACCTGAGTTGGGGATTTGGGGATTTTTCTTGTAAGCAGTGTTGCCAGATTGGAAGTATCATACCAAAGGCTTAAATTTATCAAGGAAAATTATCGTACATGAATCAAAAGCTTAAAATATGGCTGTTTTTCAAAGAAATTTAGTCCGTTTGTATGGCCTATGGTCTGAGTTGAAGTTAGTAGGGACAGGGCCATCTTCTAAAGCAGGGGTTGGCAAGTAATTTAGGCCACAGGACAGATTTTTTTTCTCGCCACTAGGTGGTGGGCCAGAGCCTGGCCTACGGCTTAGTTAAACACCCTGCCATCCTCAAAGTTTTACTGGCAAAAACCAGGTCTACATGGAGAATGGTCAATAATAATGGTCAACAATTGTCAGAGCATATATAGGTAGTTGGGCAACGTTTAATATAATGTAGCAAGACAACATTGTATCTGATTAATTTTCGCTGTTTCCTGAGGGTTGGGCATAAACTCTCAGACGTAGGTCTGTTCACTCTTGCATGTCTTCAGCCACTTGGTACAAATGTAATTCTCCTCCTTAAAATTCCTAAAACCCTCTGTCCCCCTCCGCATTGATCTGCCATCTGACTTCATTTTAAGTTGTCGATGAGACGGGAGTTCGGTAAAACTGTTTTGCCACTTGGACATGTTTTTCCACATAGCCCCCCCCCCCCCCCCCCCCCCCCCCATGTAGCCTAATAGGCTATTTCACTCATTACAAAAAACTGACTCAGGCTAGGCAGGAATCACAGGAGGCGGAATAATAAAAAAGACGCACTTGGAAAAAAACATAGAATCAGCTGGAAGGCCAATGAAAATCGTCCATTTCTGGCCTGTGGGCCAGACGTTGCCGACCCTTGTTCTAAAGGGTTCAACGTGCACACAACGTTGCAACATGGAAAACATCACAAAACAGACTATAATGTTGACCCATTGAGTAAATCTCGGCTATCAGTATGCCTGCTGCCTTGTAATGACACTCAAAAGGTCAGATAAGCATAATAGGACTATATATAGGGGTTACAACGGACGGACAAAAAATGCTATGATTTTCATACATTATTTGACAGATCTGAGAAGATGACAATACTGCAACTACTGAAACTATTACTATACTGTAAAGAAAACAAAGTAAATATTAGTTGTGTCATAAATTCAGGTTCACTTGTTTCATACATTCCATATTTTCTTCAATACATACAGTGGTGAAAATAAGTACTGAACGCATCAACATAACAGCCTAAAATAATGTTATGTGTAATAAAGTGAAATGGCAGTATTGAACATACTAAGAAAAGGCAGAAAAACAAGGCCAGAAAAGGCAAGGAACAAGCTGTAATATGTAAGCAGTTTGAAGTCAGTTCTACTTCCTATATGTGCATAATATCAGCAAGGTTAGTACAGTTTGGCTGGGCACAAAAAGGTTTTTCAGTACTGAGGTGTGGCACAAGAATGTGTCATCTTAGTGAAAACAGAAGACCTCTGCAGTCGTATTGTTGCAAATGCTTACAGATGTATTTCAAAACCTCTGACTGCTCCAGTAAACACCATCAGGGTCATTATCTGCAAAATGGTGGAGTATGATGACACTCAGTGGAGTTCCTTGCAAGTTTTCTATTCAGGGAATCAGAGGCACAGTTAGATGTGTAGCTCAAGGACTCATTTAGATTCACAAAGAGCTCAATGAAGACTTGGATGCAGCAAGAACATTTGTTGCAGAGAAAACAATACACACTGTAATACACCACTTTGGTCTCCATATGGGCATACCCCATAAGACTCCATTATTAAAGAAAAAACATGTTTAAACTTGTTTAAAGTTTCCCACTCAACATTTACAAAAGCAATGAAATGCTGTGACATTGTAGTTCGATCAGTAGGTGAACGTACAAAAAGGATTTGGAGGATAAATGATACAGTACATTTTTTCCGCTATAACAAATATACCTGCTACCTCCCAGTCCTGGAAATCTTTCTGAATGGTCCTTCACCTACTCTGAACTGGTCCCCTGGCAGCCTGCCGCTCTTTTGCCTTTAGTTTTTTTGGCTTGTAGTTTTGCTATTTGGGAAATACCATATATGGTGGAATAGCATGAAGCCGCTTCAGCGGTTTCATGCTGAGTACTTAAAATGTCCTTGAAAAGGAAAATGTCCTTGAAAAGCCAATTTGATGCTGGGGAATGGAATATCAATTTCGTATGACGTAAAGAACTGCAGTTCCATAAAGAGTTTCAAATTTTTTTTAAGACCACTCAAATCGGCAACCACTGAATTATTAATTAAGTCATTCATTTGAATTCATTCATTCATTTCATTTTTTTCTTGCCATGGTATTGACAAAATGTGTCTTTTGTGTGTGTGGGGTGGGGTGGGGGGACTGCAGATGTAAATTAACCTAAGGCTAACTCTAGTACAGTGCATTAAGTAATGCATATAAATAAATAAAATAAATAAAATTTTTTTCAAGTTGCTCAACTCTCTCAATTTGTATGCACACAGCCTTCCAGTACCATGCCCTTTTATTGGGGTTGCAGGGGTGTTTGCCTATGCTAATCAATGAAAACTGAATAGGTTGTACTGCAGAACCACAAAATCATGGTTTTAGTCCCTGAGTCAGACCCCCAAATTTGGCCCGTTGGTACCACTCAAGGGCAGTAAGTCTCATTGTTTTTTGGCAAGGTGTACCACCCTAGAGTTAGAAAATATGTGATGGCATTGCATTCAGGGTAGCTTTTTGTGTTTTATCAGCCTGTGTATGTCCATTATAAGCTTATGCAGGTTTTATAACAGGTGAATAGGGTAAAAATGTAACTAATAGATATCCCCACAAAACTTCCTCATCTGATTATTTACAATAAGGCCACACTTTTTGTGTTACAAGTTTTCAGAAATGTCTGATATTATAAATATGTAAATGAGGCATCATACACTTAAATATATGCAATTACAATATAAACTTTGGCCTGTACCGTAAGGGTAAACAGCCTAACCTTTATGTTTTCTAGAAGCCTACACCTTGTAGATGGGATTTAGTATGCACTGAGACAAGTCCCACCTTCTTCCACTCCATTTACACTGCATAGTCCTCTATAAGTATGCATTATATTGAAATGCGTTGGTTTTTAACATACACTCATGGGGCCTTATAGGTAGCGGATCTCAAAATTGTCCATGTTAACAGTCAATTCATATTCAGCATATCCAGACTTTTCACAAAAAGTGTGTTTGGTTGGTAGAGGTGCACTGTAAGCCCCCCCTAGCCCATGGACTAAAATGTATGCAAATTATCGCATATTTCAGTGGATAATGCCTTATCTACATGTATGGACAAAATATTTCAGAAAAGTATTGTCTTACTGTAAATAATGAGCTGGGGAAGTTTTGAGTGGATATTTACATGTTAAAATTTGTACACTTTTCACTCAAAATCTGTCCCTCCATAGGCTTATAATGGACATAACACAAACAAAGCTATTTCCAAAATCACTGTTTCTTACTGGTCTCAGAACCAACCCTCTAACTCAAAGAATATGTGCAAGTCTGATGAATTTGGATGAGAATGAATCAGTCAAGACCACAAGGCCTCACAGAATTTCCATTTGATTGCTGAAGGGTGAATGTTCATTCTCCTCCATTTTACAGAGTTAGGCTATACCATGATACAGAAAGCATTG
The DNA here is from genome assembly GCA_015244755.2 of Tenualosa ilisha. Taxonomy (NCBI): domain Eukaryota; kingdom Metazoa; phylum Chordata; class Actinopteri; order Clupeiformes; family Clupeidae; genus Tenualosa; species Tenualosa ilisha. The sequence continues at coordinate 1,390,254 of PYXC01002776.1, read as the reverse complement.
CAGTAAAAAGATCCAATAGATTGTTGTATTTGTTTCAGTCCCTCTGACTTAACATGAAACAAATATATTTGACTTAACATCATGGCATTGTTTGGTAGCTTAAAATTACCCTTTTACTTTACAGATGTTAATGATTGTATGGGGTACAGTGATGATGACTACAAGTATCATGAATCAGAGACCTGCTACTACAATCGATTCTGCTGTGGAAGTTGTGATAATCGATTTTGCTGCTCAGACCGTTCAGAGCGTCTAAGTGCGGAAGACCAGCACGAATGCGACTTGTAAGTAACAGAACAAATTGTTATTTATCATGTATACAGGAAGTGGTGTGATAGGGTTGTTGAAAAATAGAATGTCATTTAGGTTATGATCACAAGGGTGTCGACATAAGAGTGACATGAGCTTGTCAAAAACAAAGCATGTATCATGAACATTAATGACACTTCATTAATGTTTATGACTGTTAACTGTTAAGTGTTAAGTGTCATTCGGTTTTAGTAATGTCTGCATCCCAAACAGTGTCAACTATACATTACAAAAATGAATGGCACTTAATGACGACAGCCATAAATATTAAAGAACTGTCATTAAAGGACAAGTTTGGGTTTATTCTTAACCATTGTATTTCATAATAAATGGTGTGGTACAGCCAACGGGCAGACCATTTTTTTGGGATTGATAGCACTAAACTGAAGAATGGAGGGAGTCAAACAAGACAAGTTACAGTGGGGGTTTTATTTCCCACTAAACACATGCTCCAAGATTGGTAAATTTACACAAAAACAAACAAAATAAAAATAAAGATAAATTTAAATAATTTCCCAAGAAAACTTTGTCCTTGACAATGACAAACTTAACTTTCTACAAACAAAAGGACACCCAACCATTTCCACATTTTACTCCCCGTCTGGAGTCTTGCCATCAGGATGGTGAGACAGAGTCCACAACATTGTCTTTTATACTGGACAGTATACCGGAATGGCTGCAGGGCCAGCCACCACCGGATGACTCTCGAGTTGGTATCCTCATTCTGCCCAACCACTGCAGAGCCTGATCAGTCTCTACAGTGAACTTCTTGACAAGTAGGTAGTACTTTCGGTCCTCAATGGCCAAATTTATCGTCAGGCACTCTTGCTCCACAACAGAGTACCTGGTTTCTCTAGGGAACAATTTGCGACTTAGATAAGCCACAGGCGTCTGTTGGTCCCCTTCCCCTTAAAGCAAGACAGCCCCCAGGCCAACAGTCTGAACTGTGAAAGGCTGTGAAATCTGGACTTTAGAGGACTGGATTCTGGCAGAGGACCCCTTTAATATCCTGGAAAGCCTTCTGGCTCCCACTGCACTCCTGGACCCCGACTTCCAGGAGACTCAAGGGCACTGCTCTTGTGGCAAAATCCAGCACAAAGCACTGGTAAAATTGAGCAAAACCCAGAAAGGAACACAGCCCCTTCTTGTTCTCAGGTCGCTTTATTCCATTATGGCCTGCACCTTGTCCTGCTGTCGCCTAATGACCGCTCCACCCAAGATATGCCCCAGTTATCTAGCCTCTTGCTTGGCTAGGAACACTTCTTGGGCTGGATGGTCAGGTCCTGCTCCCAGGAGTCATAATATGCTACAGTGCCGTCCAAGTAGGCAGCAGAAAAGGTCTCAGCCCCTGCCAGCCGTAGGTCCAGGAGTCACTGGAAGGTACCCCCTGCATGCCAAAAAACATCACTTTAAACTGGTACAGTCCCTTTGGCGTCCGGAATGCGGTCATTGGTCATGCTGCCCCCGCCAGGCGTACCTGCCAGTACCCTTTGCAGAGATCCAGCGTGCTGATGAACCGCGCCTTATCCAGTCGCTAGACCAGGTCCTCCTGGTGCGGCATTGGGGTTCACATCAAAGTGACTCTGGGCATTCACCCATCTACAAATCTATGCAGAACCTTCTTTGGTAGCAGAATAACTGGGTTATGGACTCCATGGCCTGCAACTCTTCGTTTAGGACTGGAAGCAGCCATTCAGGAATACAATACATCCTCTGCCTGACAGTCGTAGGGTCCTGGAGTGGAATGCCATGTTCCACCAGTGCTGAAATGCGGCCGGTCATGTATCAGCTCAGCTGGCAAGATGGCCTTTAGCTGCCTCTGCTGGTCAGCAGACAGGTGGATCAAGTCTAGAGCGGACGGTGGTGATGAGAAACTATTGGCTGACCTGGTCCTCTCTATGTGGTTGTTTGCAGTTGCTGAGTGCTGTTGGTTGGAATAAGAATGAGAATATTTGGTACAACATAGAACAAAAAGTGAAACAGCAGCCAATGTTAAATGATGAGGGCAAGGAAACTTTGTTACAGTTTTGATTTTCTGTTTCCTGCTCAGTTAGCATTAGCAAATGTGGTCTGTGTTTACTGACTTTTGTCAACCTCAAAAAACAAGAATATGGGTTGACTGACTCTGGACCTTTTCTTTAAGTATAAACCTCTTAAATTAAGTTGATATGTATGAACTTGTTTGCCTAAGCAAAATGTTAAATCTGTGTCAAAGTGGAAGATTAATTGGAATTTAGTGGCAAAAGTCTGGTGGCGCAGCTGCAAGAAATGTTTAATATAAATTATGCTATTTAAAGCTGTTAGATGTTCTACATTTCCAAAATATAAGGTGAAATTTAGAAAAGGATCTAGGCTAATAGTTGTTTTTTTGTGTCATAGTTTTTAAATAAGAGTCCTTTAAATTAGTCATCTGGTCAAAAAAGTTTAAACCCAACTGCTCAGCTGACTTTGGGGAATACTAACATTTGATACAGAGAAGCTATGAAAATAATGAAAACAGTAGTAGTTTCAGACGGTGTCAAAACCTCAAAAAGGTCAAATTTCACCATGTGAAGGGTTTTCCCAGAACCCGTCACATATGTATTAACTTGCCAGCAAAGGTCAAATGTTAAAGGTTTTGTTGAAATGGAAGATCCCTTCCCATTCAGTGGCAAAATTCAGGGGGCCACAATGGCAAGAAATTTCATTAAGTATATAAATAATAATGGTAAATAATGGTGTTTAAGGCCCTTTCACACCAAGGCAGAATTCTGTGTGAATTTCTGCACAGAATTTCGCTGATTAATTGCGCAGGTACAGGTTTGAACATTGTATGGGGAAAGCTGATTTGTTAAAGAAAACACACAATATATGTGGTATCCGGATATGGATGAGGTTTCATTCGGACACAGCTCTATCCCATTGTGGGTACTTGTATCATCTACTTTATATTTTTAAGTGGCACAAATAACAGATTCCCAGCTGGAGTTGCACTGTTCAGTCTTTTAGGGCGTACTGTATTCCATCCATAGCTGTTGCTGTATCAAAGACAACGTAGGCCTACAGTCTCTGTTCAAGTCCGATATTGTTTATAGTTTATAAATTGTGCATAATCAGTTATTGGTTTAAGTAGCATGCTGAAAGAGTAAGTTCATATGTGAATGAAGTACCATCATCTGCTTAATTTGTCCTGATATGGAGTCCATCTTACACTCTTACAGTAAAACGAGTGCACAAGAGCTGGACAGAAAGTGAAACTAAGTTTGCACATCTGAGTCAGATGCTCAACTAACAGTTTAATTGAGGATTGTGCTCATTTTTTCTTCTGCCATGCATATGGGATATGGGACAGTTTACTACTTAGTCTATTTTATTTTAGTTTTAGTTATTAAAATACGGATCAAAATAAACTGAATTGCAGTGCTACTTCGCATATTAGATTAATATGGTATAATTTCAACTCCTGTATAAGGTGATGAAACTCACCGTTATATTACTCTGTGTGAGTAAGGTAATCTAAATACTTTGGATTACTGTCATTTTTTGGCCACGGGGCTGGTTATTTGGTAGGTGATGCATCCCCTAAATGCATATAATTGCTTGCACAATATTTCATTCATAGCAATTTGTTTGAATGCAAGCAACTAAAATAAAATCATTTGTAGGCCATGTTTGGATTTTATATTCGAAATAATGATGGTTATGATCTTAGAATGATATTACAGTAATATGTACTAATAAATGGTGCACTGTCACTGTAAGATGACAACATACTTTGAAGACTGCTTTGATTTTGCACTGCACTGTTGGCACCTGCACTGTCAACATAGGCTGTCAATGCTACAAATGCTGTGCTCTGCGCTCTGGGACAATTTATGTTTATCGTGGTTTATCCTGCCACAGGATAAAAGTAAAGTGACACAGGAGCAGATTTATGTTTAAATTCTGAGTTATTTCTGTATTCTAAATTTTCTCAGTGTACTCCGGAAATTCCAATACTTACTGCCCAACAGCAAAACTTACTTGGTTTGATTATATGTGGATTGTACTTCTGAAATTTCAAAATTGAAAGGAATGTTGGCTGTAGGCTGAGTTTGTGTGTGTGTGAACTGCAGATAGTGGCGTTAGATGCTATGTTGTTAGCAAGACTATGCTAACAATATGTGCAAGCTGTATGCATTTGATTTATGGCCGTCACATCCCTCTGCCACTGGCGGCCATCACATCCCTCTGCCAATGACGTCACAGCACAGCAGTGCTTCATTTAATATGTAAACAGTGGACTATGGTCATATCAAATGGTCAGGCATAGCCTAAATAACTCTATACCATACGGTGATGGTGTAGCACACTAAGCAGCTGATCCGAGCTTGTTTAACCAGGGGTGAAATTGCAGCCCGGTGCTCTGCATCTGAGCGTACTGAACATGAGACTGCTGCGTGAGACTCCAGTGCCTAAATCCGTTTTTCTATTGCTAACTAGGCTATTTGTCTATGCTTTCGTCAAATATATAGATTGTCATTACGTCTGTCTAAAGCAGCTTGCACACTACCCAAACAAGCACTAACAAACACAAACATTCTGAAGTCTGCAGTTGTTGGCAAAAATCTTTAGAATGTTAAAATTTTCAGGTGTACATTCTATACTGCCCCGACAATAACTGTCAAACTGATAACTGACAAAGGCAAAGGGGATCTGGCTGATACCTAGGCTACTTAATGCCTTTAAACATTGCTGCATTCTCATATTATCCCTCAAGAGGTTGGCCCTGTATGTGCTTTCTGTAGGGTTAGCTGCTAGTGTGGTTCTACCCACAGAGAGCCTGTCGTAAGTCTAAAGGCATGGGCCTCATCAGAGCAAGCCTGCAATGGGCCCGTTTAGGTTTGGTGTGGGCTGGCCAGAAAAAAAAAAACACACATAGGCCTCACAAGGGCATGTTTGCTGAGACAGTTCTGCAGAGACATCTTCCACTGTTAGTGGATTATCCAGAGCCATAGGTTATCCCAGAGTTTGACAGACAGACAGGTGATGCTACCATATGTAAAAGATACTGCTGCCTTAGTGTTGTTTTAAACGCTGACCAACCCATGCAGCGGTATAGCTATAATTTGACAATATGCACAAGTTTTGATAGTCTATCTTACATTAGGTCAAATAGCAACACTGATGTGAAAAGTGGTCTGGAGCATACCGCAACAGCCAGATTGTGGCGTAGGCTAATTGAAAAAGCCATTTTCGTAAGTCAGATAAGATGAGTGATTTAAGGAGTGAGTGATAAAGGCTACATCAGACTTTTCAGAGTGTCCGCTCATGGATGTTCTGCTTGCGAGCTGAACCTAGTTGTCAAGCCAACAAGGGGTCAGATTGTTTCAGTTTGTTGGAAAATTGTCCACAGTGCATGGACATTCTAAAACTTTACCGCACCGTATTTCACATGTTGAACTCTTCGGACTCGAGCAGTTAGCTGTCCTCACAACAGATCCCCCTAAGGGGGCCACTGGAACCTTTGCTTTTTCATTTCTACAACAGTGTGCACTTTATCAGTCTGACAATGCTCTTCTCCTGCTCCTTGACAGGAAACAGGAACAGTCATCAATGACAGCAGACCCGAGGCAAAAGTCTCGATCTCTGTCCGATTCGCGCTTTGAGAAGGCATTATTGCTCATCATTGTGAATAGCGAGATGCAACACTTTCAAAACACTTCTAAATAAAGAACTATTAAAAAAAAAAGAAAAAGTGATCCTCGAAAGTATAGTCTTTTAATTTAAACACAGGTGCCGCAAGCAAAGCCTTTTCACGAGCATTCCTCACGAGCATTCCTCACGCTGAGGGTGTTAGATCGACCCCTCAGTCTTTCTCTGGTGCAGAGTGCTACCTCGCTATTAAGAAAGTGCCCTCTGGTCTGCTGTAGATGACACTGGCCTGCCTGGCTTGAGATTATTACTGTCAAAGAATGTTCAGTCAGTTATTAATCCCAAAGGTTCACTTACTTTTGCCACCAGCACTATGAATATGTTATGGGTGTTTTCTATATAGAACCAAAATGCAACTTCTTTTGTGTGTTTTTTGTGTACACTCACTAGATAAAGATCAGATCATGTGAAATACTGAACAGAGATGTTTTTGCTGTGTGTTTTCCCTTTCCAAAAGGAATGGTGAACATGTAAGACCGGTGTTGGTCTCTGGAATTATTTCTTCCATCGTCATCATCTCCATCATCATTTTAAGCTGCTGCTGTGTGTGCCCCTGCTGCTGCCTGTATAAACTATGCCGCAAGCCCAGACGTAAGTCTTGTCTTATGAACTGAACTCAACTAAGTTACATTGGTAATTCAGGGATTTCCCACTTGTGCTGTTACCATGTCAATTCAGTTTTATTTCTACAGCACCTTTTACAATAGTATTGTCTCATGGCGCTTCACAGAAGGAGCACCCAAGAGCAACAGGGGCAAGGAAAAACTCCCTTATGTTCAGTTAATCTAGGACATGTAAGACAGGAAGTGACACCGCCTACAGTTTTGTGGTGTAGAGTTGTTTTGGATGGAATGAAGAAGTAGCCAAGCCCAAGTTACAGATGAGTCCTTACTTGTGTTTTGGGTTTGGTCATTTTTTGTCCTCCCCAGGCCTGTTTCTTCCCCTGAAACTGTGACTTCTCAAAAGGGATTGAGACAAGGACATTGCTTGATCTAAGGAATGTAGCAGAACAGTCAACTCTCGATTATCCTAGGTTTGATCAGTTATTTAGGGCTCACTGTTTGATGCATTCACAATACAGCCTATTCAAGAATGTAAAACAGATTTCATACTCACATTACATGCAGTGGTTGAGTTGATTTGTAGGTCTAGAGATTGACACATGCCCATATAATAGACAAGGATACACACGATTTTGTTTTTCTTGAAATAAGGAAAATGTGATTGATTGCAGGAATGAAAAAAATATATATAGCTGCTCCCTGAAGTCGCACTTGTCCCTAGCAAAACAGTTATTATAAACAAAGTGGAGGATAAGGGTATCACAGTCTACCCAGAGGAGTAAGACTAAAATTTGTGCTTAACAAAATCTTTTCCTGAAAATAAATGTAGATATTTCTTTTAATCTTAATCTTAATCTATTTTATAATCACATGTACACTTAAGCTCTAAATGACATGTTTTCTCATTTTTGAACTATGAAACTCTTTGGTGTGACCATGCATTGCTACACATGATACTTTCAGGAACTTAAAGGCCTTTTTAGGAGCTCATTCTAACTAAATGTTATTTACACAAATGTTTTAAATTCATGTGAGTGCATGCAGATTGTTTTACAAGCCAAAGGAGAGGAACTAGCAATCATAATTTCCAAAGAGTCATGTTGATTGTCAAGGTAATGAAAATTATTTTGTAAGGCTTGTATGAGCTTCAATTTCACTCTTGTTGGGGTGAAGACACAAGGCTAATTTTTCCACCTTAAGCTGGGATAGGCCTACCAGATCTTACTGCGAGTATTGTGTCATTCTCCCCATCACATGCGAATGACCTTGAAGCTGTTCTATTTAAAGGATCCCCTGAGAGGCATCAAAGCTCAAAGTCTATGGGTTTACTCTAAAATCCAAAAGTATTTTAGAAAGGACTGTTAAATAAAGATACAAATTCTACAACAGAAAGAACAGCTCCCTTTATGACCAGGCCCTCTTTATGCCATCAGTTTGGGACATGCCTCGCATGCGGGCACACCGCATCATAAGTGCAAAGAACCAGACCAGGAATAGGATGAGGCACAGTAAAATAAACTACATACATAGTAGCTGAAAGAGACACAAAGACACAAAGAGAAAGAAACAACTTGGTTTAAGGATTACACTGTTCATGACGAGGATTGTCTGTTCCCTGTTTGAGAATCTTGACTATGGATTTCTGTTTCAGACCACGAGTCCTGCTCTTCAGAATGACTTATGCCTAGCTGTGTAGTTACTTGAAGCCCCACTTTTCTATCTGTGATTAGACCAGCTACCTGCAATACTGAGCTTGACTGATGTGATTACCACTGTAATAAGACTAGTCTATCTTAATTTAACACTTCAGACCCTATCAAATCCTATTGGCCATTGGTGATGACATCTTGTAAGCAAGACTCATTCATTTAAACTTAAAGACCTTTATTTTCCCCCTTGGGAACATCACACTTGAAAGCATCTGAGCGGTTCACCTGTGTGCACACGCATAGGCTCTGCAAACACAGAATGCTCATGCAGCACACATTGCATACCATGCACACACAACCCCTGATCTACCGCTGTAGCCAATTATCATTGCACCATAACACATCCATACATCAAACAACATCTATACCATATGCCTACATCAAATAAAATGATGTTGCTGAAGTGGCAACATCAGCTACAAACTTCAGCTGAACACAGAAGGATAAGTCACAGATCAGTAACAGATCAGCTGATCGGATTTATGTTTAAATCCAAAGCATTTAAAGAGCCTACTGAATGAAAACAGTCGCAGATGAGGTGACAGCAGAGCACACTGGAAACAGGAGTGAATACAAGGGGATGTGGCATGCACTCTGTGCAGCAGGGTTGAGCAAAAATTAGAACTGAATTAAAGGAGGTGAAATGAGATTTAATTAAACTTGATTCCACTAGTAATTCCTTGCCGAACCATGCAGGCCGTAAGGAATAACCTGGCTCAGGATAGAGAGGAGCCAGGCCAAACTGAGGTGCCAAAGTGTTCTTAACAAGGTGAAGCTTCTTTCGATGATATAAAAGCCTTGCAGAATTTCAATATACATGGGTTCACAGTGAGGTTCTGGTGTTGATTTAATGCTGAATGCTTTAGATCCTGCACTTATACAAAGCCCTTGAAGGGCCTCATACTGCATTGGGTATTTAATGATGGAATCCATCTCACTTCTTAAATAGCACAGGAGATACAGAATAGCGTATTTATCATAAAATAATCACATGGTATTTGTAAAAAAAGAAACAAATGTATGTGTCGGAAACAGGCTTCCATTCCAGGCTCAGGCTCAATTGGGCTCAGAATTAAAGGTTTGTCATGATTTACCTTATAGTTGAATCAGGATCAGGCATTGACAGGCCTGAGGCACTTTAAAACAGACTTTTTAAGATGGCAATGGAGGAAATGAATGGAAATTTCACCGCTGCAGAGGGGTCTGGGACTGTTGAGCTCTGTTGGTTTTCTGACAAATATCTTCTAAGTGTCTTGATGAGATTGTGTTATCCCTCTTTGCAGCGGTGGTGGCAACTACCACCCACACAACAGTGGTCACTACACCATATCCTCAAAACACCACCCCTGCCCAGCAGTATCCAGGGTACCAACCTGTGGCACCACAGCCTGGGTATGGAACCCCAGCAGGGTATGGTGCTCAATCCATGCCTAGTGCACCATACCAGGGGCAACCCTATGCTGTTGGGCCTCCTCCACCTTATCAGGAGAGTGGTGAGTATCAAAGAATCTGTCTCTGTGTTAGTGTCTAAGAGAAAGCGTAGTGTTAAATATGAAGTTGTTTATATATGAAATGTGAAAGTAAGTGTTATCTGGGGCCTGGTTTTTGAAGGTGACGTATTGTTTTGTATTGAATTTAGTAAGCTCATATACAACCCTATAATTAGGCTGGGGAATGAAATGGCCCATTGTAGCTGCTGTCCGGCTTGCTTGATAAGTGAGGTATAGGTTGATTGACAGCCTGGCAGCCAATGACTGCAATGAATGCTTAGCATGATTGCTAAATATACAGAAAAGAATTCTGCCAGAGTCTGCAAATATACTTTGTGGGGCTTCTTCTGTTATCTTATGGGTATACAAGGCCTTGATTTTTTTTTAAATTACAAAGCTCCCTCAGTCACCATTTTTTTGTTTTCAAAGAGTTATGTTGACTGACAAGGTAATGAATACGATGTCATCAGGCTCAGTTGAAAGTTGTGGTTTCATGTGGGAATCCACAGTCCTTAGGGTGTCCCTTTAAAGAAAGCGATGCATTACAGAGCATTACACACCACCTTTGTAAATTCCAATGAATGCATTTGTTTGCATACCAAAGAATGGAAACCAGCAATTTTCAAAGAGTTATGTTGACTGACAATGTAATAAACGCGTTTTAAAAAGTGTGTGTGTGGGGGGGGGGGGGGGGGGCGTTGTCATATTGCACATGCGGTAACTGTTCAATGACTCGATAGAGGGACCCAAAAGAGCCTTCATTCACACAGTAGGGAGCCATTTAACCATCAAAGTGACAACAAACAGCATAAATTGTTGCCTTGTGTGCCTTTTAAAGCATGTTTATGCAGGGGAAGATCACATGGTAACAAAGTTACCCTGCCACTACATTTTCTTCATGCCATTCAGCAAGTTCTGATCCGATATTTAAAAGCAATATCTCATTTTGTATGTGCCTACATCTACTTAAAGAGTAACTGCACCCCCTAACCGCAGCCACTTCACACTTTTGAAAAAGCCTTCTGAAAAGGGTGGGGACATGTAGGAACTCAAGGGGAGGGCTGGCTGAGATGGAGGGGATGGTAAGTGGGAGCGGCTGCTCAGTTCACTTCAGGTGCTTGTTTCATGCGCCAGGATTTACTTAGCTACATAGTGTGTTTTAGGGTTACCAAGTGGGTAAGCTGGCTGGCAAAGTCTACATAAAACAACCGCTGTTGCCTACCGCCCTTGCAGATCTGTTGCCTCATTTGTCTGGACGTCAACTATGATGAATAACATTAGCCTAAAAATGAACTCAGCTCCATCATCATGACCATCAATTGGACAACCTACAGTATGACAAGACATTGGAATTTTGTTGGTAACTCAACCAAATTTGGAGATATGAGCCAAAACACATTTTTGCTAGTTATGTGTCCCCCAAGTGGCCAAACTGCAGCATTTGTTGTGCCTCCTTGGGATGGGGTCAGTAGACATGTGATCAAGATTAAGTTGAGCGTTGCTGAGATACTAGCTCACTTCCTGTTTGGTCACTTAACCGTCAAATTTGACTGACAGGGACAGCTGAATGCTTGTCAGTATGAAAAATCTGTCTGATAACTTCATAGGTGGGTCATTGACAAAAAGGCCTTTAAAAACCTATTTAATAAAATGGATGGAAGTTAGCACAATGTGAAATTTCATCACCCAAAATATGTCAGGTGGTGCAACCGTAGTTTAGTAAAAAAATATACATTTTCCTATTACTTATTCTACATGAAATGTTTCATATTACATATACAATAATCTTCTATTTTTGTGTTCCTGTGGCTGGTATTACATATGTTTTCTAACTATTTTTTCATACAAAGACGGGAAAACAATACAAATATAAAAATAGGTGTACACAATACAATATCTATGCATATCATAGTTTTCAATCATTTTCTCACCTAAACTTTTTTACATGAAGTACATTGAATAATTACATTGCTTTTGAAATCCACAACTTTAATTTACATCCTCCACTGGAGTAAAATTTGTGTTGGCTCAAAACTTTGCTTAACTAAGCACTAAGCTATGCAAGTAAGACTGGAAAATGTGCATTTTCTAAACAAAGAATTGGCCTAATTGGTCAAAATAAATAAATAAATATGCATTATAAGTAATAGATCCTCAATTTCATTTCACCTGATATTTTGGAAATGTTCTTTAAATAGCATTACTTCTATGACATTTCTTGCATATGTGTTGCCTGACTTGCTGGTTGCACCACCTGTCTTTGCCACTGATTTAAAATGAATTAATTATTCTCCTCTACAAAAGTTTAATCTTTTGCTTTTGCTAGCAAATTCATACATAACAATTTAATACATACCAAAGCATCACGACCAGTAACTACTTTTTTGACCAGGTTTATAGTAGAGGGTTAACTTATTGAAATTTATGAAACAAAAAGTAAGTATTAGATTCTTATTTAATTTTTCCTTGTATTTTGGAAATGTTTAAGAGTTTTAAACAGCATAAAAGATATTTTTTTGCAATTGCACCACCTGAAAACTGGTTGCACCAACTTACTTTTGCCACTAATTTTAAATTAATAACCCTCCATTTTGACACAAGTTTAACTTTCTGCCTTTCCAAGGAAGTTCATACATATCAATTTAACATGAAATTAAAGTTTATGATTGCATAACATTTTGTGCATAACAAGTGTACAAGTTAAGCTATAAGTTGAAATTAGCCAGTTTTATCAATATTTCAGGGCACAGCAAACCTTTTCACTGATCAATGAAAATTAAATTTAGCTCCTCTTGACAATACAATATCATGTTTATTGTTTTTTATTGACAATTTCAGAGGAAAACTTTACATATGGTTGTGCCACTCTGATATTTACAATACACTAATTCCCAGACAAAAGTATCCTAAGTATCTCAACAACTTTAAGAAACGCTAATGTTAGTACATCTGTTTATAATTAAATGCTGCAATTATTATGCCACAGTATTTGTTTTCAATGTAATATATCGGAAAACAAAAGATTAATTCATTTTACAGTCTGTTTGTGCTTGGATGGTTGCGCCACCTGACATTTTAGGGTTTTGAGATGACAAAGCATTAAAAAATTTACATTATTATGATGGATTGAAAATATCTCCAAACTACATAGGCTTAACAGCGTCAGTAATTCATGACGTATATGGATAAAAATAATTTAAAAAGAAATGAATAGATTTGGACAAGAAAATATGCTTGTCATGTTAATGACCCATGTACCAAGTTTCATTGAGATTTTACTAGTTTTACTTTTAACAGAATCCAAAATGGCAGAAAATCTAATTAGGTGAAAATCATATGGTGATGATACTAGTTGTTCAAAAATCGGCTGCACGGGTCAAAAGTTACTAGGGCTGGATTCCATTCCAATCCACAAGGTCAAGATTCAATTTAATTCGATATTGATTCTAGAGCCATTTTAGGTTCTAAAACAGTTAATGAAATGAGGAAGGGGAGCACAATTTCTTTTTTACATCAGTGTTCCTAAACTTTTCATACATGGCAGACTAATCACGGGGGGGGGGGGGGGCGGCTCTGTTGTACTGGGTGATGCCTCAGCACTTTTAGCCGACATGCCTGCAGCGTCCATGGTTACAGAGCACCGGCCATAATTGCACCACTTTGACACCTATTTTTACACGTTTAGCAGTATTCATATTCGCTCAAAATCGACAAGGTGATTAGTAACAACTACTTGTCTGGTGTGAGGAAGTTATAGAGGATATTTATTTTGACATTACTGGGTCTTTAAGTGGCTCTATGCAGATGTGTATCAAGATTAGTTTCACTTTTGCCTCGAGATCGAGAAATGCGTTTTCTCTTGTGACTGTCAAAAGCAGACATTTCATGCTTCCTTCAGAGTGCATGAATTTGCCTACCCTTTTGGTGTGAATACTATTTACCAACAGGCCACATCCAAATTACAGAGCCATTATGTTTCTTTAACTCATTAACCACCGGCCCCGTGTCCATTGGGTTTTAGGAAAGTTTATTTTGTGTGTTGTGTGAAGGGGTGGAGTAAAGCAGCAATTCAGCGGAGCTGACTGGCTCACTAGAGAAAGATGCATCTGTCTGAATGCAAACAAGGAAACAGATTTAATAAAAAATGATCATAATGCAACACAAAATGTATTGATATGGAGGTATTAGCTGAGTTTCAATGTCCTCCCTGCGAACTTTGGTTTAATATTGGACAACGTGGAGTGAGACAGTTATGGCTTTTCTAGTAGTATAATATCCATACAGGGGGCTATAATAACCTTTATAGTATAATTAATTCAAAATGTAATGCAGCTGACATTTTAATACATCAACAGTTCGGCCCATCTCTGTATGTTTGCTTCGGATTATGCCCAAAGTCAGCAATGGTGCGAGATACTGCATTGTAAATGTTTACTGAATTTGTTGGAATATTGTCGTGGAAAACCACCTTGATGTTTGCAAACCCCAACAATGTCCTAACCCACCCAGCACACTTGGTTAAAACCAAGAACTCACTGTTCAAAAGTTGGAGTAGAGTTGTTGACAAAGACTTTATTCACAATACCAGCAAAGTATACAATAGACAATTGCCTCACAGTATAAGTGCTTAGTAGTGTGAAGGAGATCCGCTGCAGAGAGGATACCGTTTACCTTGAGAGTTGATCAGGCTCTGACTGTCCCTTCCAAACATCTACCGTTTATGCTATTAGAATCACCCAGAGGCTCCCCCGATTTACCTGCGTCATATTAATTAATGTAGGAGGCCTCGGTCCTGTTCATATTGGTGGATTTCCTCACCCATCCGGTTATCAAAAAAAACTATTATTCTTCTTTGCTGGGCATTGTAGTCTGACGTGCACTTCTTATGCACTCCTTATGCTGGACTCTTATCTTTATGATTTATATTCCCTTCATTTAATCAGGACCCATCTGTACCATGGTTCTGATGTGAACAGCATCCATTCATACAGCGGCCCCATTCAAGGCCACCTTATCATGGTATCTTCCCAAACTGAGGTTTCCCTGGATCCAAAGCATCTCCCTGCATTAAATCTTGTCTCTTGAACTGTTCAAGGCCTCTTGCTTGTCCTTGTCCTCTGGTTGAACTACCCAAGTCTCTACTCTCTCTCTGCCTGAACTGCTTTGGCCTTCTGGGTTACCATTAACATGTTACAAACCACCCTTCTTTCGTATGCTAGTATAAGCATTACACTCTCAAGTTAATATTGTATATACTAAAACAAACTTCATCTTCTTTATGATAATAATTTCCACAATATTTAATAGCCTAGGTCTAATGACATTACGGTTGTGTAATTAGCTTAAAATACTCTTATAATACGATGATGAATATCCATAATTGTCAGGATCCCTACACAAATGTATGCAGTCTACATTCAACACCCCTTGCAATGCATTATCGCTAGATCAAGTAGGCCACGAGATGAAGCTCCAGGACTTGTCATCATAAATCTGACAATATGCACACGTTTTGATATCTTACGACAATATTGTCTCTTACATTAGGTCAAATAGCAACACTGACGTTGAAAGTTGTCTGGAGCGTACTGTAAAGATGAAGTTGGTGTTTTCGCGAGCAAGATAAGACGAGTGATTTAAAGAATGAGTGATAAAAACTATATCAAACTTTACAGTGTCCGCTTGTGGATTTTCTGCATGAGAGCTGAACCTAGTGTCAAGCCAACAAGGGGTCAGATTGCTTCAGTTCGTTGGAAAATTGTTCACACTGCGCGGACATTCTAAAACTTTGCCGGACTGGACTCGACATTCCGAACTCTTCGGACTCCGCCAGACTGTGACAAACACGGACTGTCTGACCACACTGATTGAACTGTTTGTGTTTGAACTGTTTATGTCTCCCCACAGTTGGCCCTGGTTATCCTGTGAATTACACCCAAGCAGCGTTCATGCCAGGACAACAGTCCTATCCACTGCAACCGCCAGTGCCAGCAAGTTACCAAGCCCAGCCTCCTCCACCTGCAGATATAAATGCCATTCAGCCTGCCTACAATCCTGATTATGTTGCTCAACCTTCCAAGCCTGCCTACTAAACACCATGTATTCCCAACAAAGCTCAACATGGATGGAATGCTACCAGGAAAACCATTGCCCTGCTCTGTCCTGTACTCATAATTTAAAGCTTTGCAGACCTTTTTGTTGACTGCCACATCAAATTGACCAGAAATATAAATCTCCCATACTGATCTTTGAGTGTTATTTAGAGTGAACTGGCAGCTTCTTAAAAAGCCCTCTATTTCTCTCTTTTAAAGTAATACTAGAGTGTTTTATTTTCTGTCTTATAAGACTGTAGACAAAAGGGAATATATGTTGTATGTGAGTCATGTTATTGCACAAACATTACAGGAATCGCCAGCTATGCCCAGCGCAATTTTAGTATTATGCACTGAAGTGAATTCTTTAGGAAAAGTTTACATTTGTCACTTTATTTTAACATGTATGGAATTCTATGATGTGCTTCTAACTTATTATGTGTACTTCTGATTGTGTAGATGGGCTAAATTTTAATCAAAGTGGGTGACTGGTTTTCACATAAACCGAATTATATGGAATTTTGGTTTAAGTTCAATTTTCCTCTGAATTCTCAGGTTATGTCAGGCCTGAAAGTGAAATTATGCATGGAGCTGGTTGTAGTTTTTGTATGAAACAAGTTACACAATTTGCCTTATTTCGTTCATGCTGTATAATGTCAAATGTTCGTTAATATAGGAACAAAGCCAACCAGAGGTGCATTCAAATTCAACATAGGTGAATGTCTACATAACAGTTCAAAGAAAAAATGTTCCCTGAGGATGTTTACCTCTGTTTAAAGGAGAAATCTGGCATGTTTCCAGCTAGACTTCTGTTGTAGAGGGCTTCATGTAGTTTCAGTAAACAAGCTAGCCCGTTAACACTGTAAGACTTACAAAACATATCAGCTATCAGGTAGAATCCTCCCTGTTAGCCATGTTTGTAATCCTTATGGTACTTCTGGGCTAACACTCTCATTTCCAAATTTTTGTATGAAGTGAAAGTACATAACGCTCTCTAACAACAGAATGTAGGTTGAAACACACCAGAGTTCTTCTTTAATGAATATGAAGGCACCTCAGTGCTCTTAAATTAATAAAGTTTGTCAGACAAATTTCTTCAATATGAAACCTTTTAGTGTGAACTTCTAGGCCTTATTTTATGTGAATAATACTGTCAATAAGAAAATATATTTTGAATATTGTGTTTGAATATCGAGTCACAGTATGCATAGAGTTAGATTTTGTGATTTCACCATTAAACTATGTAGAACTGATGAACAATAAAAAAGAAATTGATTCAAGGAGTTCAGTTGAGGTAAAACTGGTAGCCTTATATCCCTTCCAGCCAATGACCAAAATATTGCTTAGTTTTGTGTTTTGTTATTTTCTTTCACCTGCACAGCCATTTCAGATCTTACATACTTATATTATTCATGCCTTGAGTTTTCATCTTTTTTTGTGAAAAAAAATGTAGCCCCTGGTGTAAGACTGGCTTGCCCTTGTTAGTGCCAAAGGTCATTTGCTCAACAATATCCATTGTTTCATATTGATTTAAAAATGAAATAAAACAAATAAAATGGCAAGTGTCTTTACTTTACAAATCACTCCACATTTTACTACTTCTTTATTGGGATTTTCTTAATCCATCTTTAAACATCTTCACATATTCGTAACAGACTTGCATGTCATTTTTGTCTTGTCCCTCAGTGGAAATGGTTAAAACTGTTTTGACACCTCATCCAAGCCTTAATTACGCATACAATTCTGCAATGTTAATGTGCATATAGTCGAAAGAAAAAAATACATGGTGGATGAGCAATGCAATGTTATTTTATATTCATCTTAAACATATTTTTACTTCAAATAAAAAAATGAACATGCTCTGAACTTCAGTGACTTGGGAATCTTGTGAGGTATCAAGAGTGTGTGCTTTATTGAGACTACAGACACTACCTATCAGTCACTTTCTCACTACCTTACTAGGACAGACAGTGTAATAAAGAGATTTGATACTGGATAGGTTTTCCTCAATCACCAGCTCCGAGATAGACCCTTGTGGTAAAAAATGTTTTAAATTCAAGTACAAAAAGGCTAAGTAGAAACATACATACATTACATAATGATACTGAAGTAGGAAAAGCAAAGTAGCCTCATGTTCAAGACAATATGATATTCTAGAGACCCCAATATGAAGGCTGAAGCCATCAAAAGCCTGCATCAACATCCATGTCCTCAACATTTTCTGCCACAGAGCGGCAGATTTCATCCAGTGCTAGTTCTAGAAGTAAAGGGAGAGAAAAATGTAGAATTATGTTAGATAAATTACACTTCTTTTGCTGTTACAAGTGACATCAGCCTAAACGTGACATAACGCATATCATGAACATTAATGATACTTCATTGATCTTAATTAAGTGTCATTCAGTTTTTGTATTGTAAAGATGACAGTGCTTGGGATGCAGACATTACAAAAAAAAAGAAATGTCATTAATGTTCAAAATATGCGTAATGTCATGTTTATAATAGGCTCATGTCACTCTTATGTCGACACCTTCAAATAAAGTGTTACCAAAAATTATAATAACCACTTTTTCCCCTTTTTATCCACTTTTTTTCTTTTTTGGAAAGAGGGCTCACCTTCACTCTCTGTGAGGTTGGGGATCAGGCGGAAGGTGTCCCTGATGGCAGGGATCATCTGCTCGTACATGTGCAGCACATCCAGACAGTGGTCAGAAAAATTTGTGTCATTTTGGAGCAGCCAATACAGCAACACAAGTGCCTCCCTGAGCAGAATCACACCTGGTCCTTCCCAGTTTTCCCGCTGGCTGAGACACCACTCAGCACTATGCATACTTAGCCACTGCCTGTGCAACAGTACCACCAGTGTTCGAACCACCTGCACAAACATGCACATGAACAGTAACTAATTTACGAATGCCCAAAAAGAAAACCAACTCTACTGGCAAATCAGTGAGTAATGGCTACATTGGGCTACATAGACTACATTGATAGATGGGAAACTGCTAAACCCAAACCATTGATATGTTCTACAACACAGTTCCCTGCAAAAGAATTCAACTCTCATTTAGACCATATGTAATCAGTATTTTAAAACCACTGTCTTCTTGTTCAAGGTCACTAAGCGCTGTGAGTGGAAAAAAGGAAGAAAATCCCATAGACCACAGATCAAAGAGCGACCTGGCAGCTGCTGGGCAAAGAAAATGACACCAAAATTTAATTTCTATGCCTGCATTGGTTAGTGGTAGTTAGCATTTTGCTATTCAGTCTTTATTGTATCAAATTGTCTTGTTTTTTCTACAGACAACTCTGTGATCTTGAACAACAGGGCTATGGGTTTACTTGAGCTGAAATATGCCTTTTATTCTTGAAGAGGGCATTGTGTTAATGATAACACATGATGTGGCAATGATTATGTAGTTAATTACTATTACTATTTATGCTATTTCCAGGTCAGGTATCAGGTATGTTTAGAACTGCCTTTCCTAGGAACACAGTCAGTTTCACATGTACCTCACTGTTGCACTGACAAGATGTCTCAAAAAAAATAGTCCACAGAGTGGTTTTCTGGGTGAAGAGCCTAGACAAAAACCGGATTATCTGGATGGAAAGAAATCAAATTATCACACCCATTTAAGCATAATAAATTACTGACATTAGCAGTTAATTCTTCCTTAGAATGTCAATTTGTATGCAAATGAATGAATACATGAATGAAGAGAAAACACCCCAGTCACTCTCACAGTTTGGACCTGGACCATTTTGGATTTTGTCAAAAGTCACAATTTTTGCCCGAATATCACGAAAATTGGTCTTCAGACCATTCCTCACAAAAGTTACTTTGCTGTTTTGAAATTCCAAAGTGTTCACCTGTCACAACTTAATGAAAATGGAGGCGAAGCTGCCAAACAGGAAGTGAGGTCATATCTCAGGAATGGTTTGACATTACATACATAGACTAGACACCCACCCTGAGGACAGTCAGCAAATATGGTGGTAAAACTGTTTTTGATTCCATGCCATCTTTAAAATGGCAAGTTATCCCTACGGTACAAAATTACTTTCTTTCCTATACCATGATTATATAGCCTACCTCAATTTCCAGTTTAAGATACTGGTCCCCTGTAGTGATCTTATCTGGACGACAAGTTGCATACTGGAATAACGTGAGAAAAAGACAAGAATCTGAAAAGAGAAAGTTAAAGACCATAATTCCACCATTTTCAATGACATGGAATAAGGAGACTTGGCACGATAAACCACTCACATTGATGAGAGCAGAGCTTTTCTGCTATATCATCACTGCTGACTAAGATAGTCAAAAATCTCACAGAGGGAAAAACAATGCTGAATGTGGAGTCCAAAGACAAGCATTGTACCAAGGTCTGACTTGCCAAGAGTCTGTCAAACCTAGGAAGAGAAGACAAAAAAAATGTATGGGTGAAACACTAGAGATGCCGCTTTTGAATCAGAATTGGGATCATAAGGAGAGTAATCATATGCATGTTGTTTTCCTCTCCACCTTAGCACTTAATCAGTTGACAAAGTGATGATAAATGGTAAGTCGTTCCTTCGGCAGTTTGCCTGTGGGCCAACACTATTTTGTCATACATGGTATTTTTTAAAGTGGTGATGGTGGTCCAACAGTAGCTCAGAAGTGGCATGCCACCAGCAGTTGGCCACCAGTGGTCTGATACTGGCAAATCTGATTTTGCTATCTGGTACCATCAATAGACAGGTAGCATGTAAGTGTGGTTTTAGCAAAGCCAACCAGGCTTTAGAGTTGTTTGCAAGGTTTTCTGTGCATGTTTCATAGTCTGCTAGAAAATTGTTGCATATCTTGCATGTTGATTTCATCATGTTTGGCAAAAGGTTTAGTCTGACCAGTCTTGTACTTACCTCTGGAGCTGCACGTCATCAGCTCTTTGTGCTAGCAAGCTCAGAGTGGCCAAACCGCCTTTTACCAGCACTTCCTTTTGCACCGTTCTAGAGCTGTAGGTTAGATCTATTAACTGAACCAGTCGCTTGAACAGAGGATGCTGTGGGAATTTTTGCTCTTCTCTTTCTCTTTCTTTAGATGTCCCTGGCTGTTGGTTGCTTGGCCCAGCACTAGATTGTTCCATTGCTTCCACGTCAAAAGCGACATCCTGTGATGGCTGGGACAGCAGAGCCTGAACAGCCTCATCACTATGGGACACAATGAGGCGAACTGCTTTCAGAGAGGCTAGGACAATATCCTCTTGGCTCGCCAGTGTTTCTTCAATGTTGGAAGAGAGGGTGCTCACTGAAGAGCCTGAGAGAGAAATGCTACGTAGAGGACTTGTCACTGAGTTGTCCATAGTCTCCAATGTCTGACAGAATGTACTGATATGGTGTTCCAGTAATGGCAGAAGGTGCACTGCACCTGGGCAGCACCTTGGTGAAACAAAATGATCATCTGTGTGGAACCTAGGGTGTGTAGAATAACCCAAGGCTAAAGAACTCAGGCCAGACATAGCCAGACTCTGTAGGTGACTGAAGTAAGCATGGAGTCGGTGTTGAGCACATCCATCATTAGAAGAGGAGGAGGAGGAGGAGGAAGTGCTGGAACCGCATAAGGATCCTCTGAAAATGCAAACAGGGCATTAAAACATTATCTTAGGAGCCACTTACCTTTAATGCTAATGCTATTAGACATGGTGAAGCATATTCATCACAAACTCAACTCAAATTACTCAACATGATAAGTTTCAGGACTGTCAAATACATAATCCTTTTTTGATAGTTTTGTTTTTGACCGTCACGTGTGTCAAGGCACCCACCTACACACAAACCACACCATAGCCTTCCCTTCATCTCACAAGTTAAAGGAATTTGCCACCTTTTTATGAAATTGCGTTATTCACCATCTTAACTGCAGTTATAGAATGTGGGCAAAAGTAATTGTGGACAGTGGAGGTGATAAGCTTACATAAGGCCACACCAACTTAAACTGTTGGTTCTCAGATTTTTTTAGGAAAAATATGAAGCAACTAGGTGGAAAAAAACAGCTCTGATGGTAAAGCTAGGGATGGAAATTTGGGGCTTTCATAACACATTATTATGTATTACACATAATACATTCACATTGCTCTTTTAATAGCTTATGACTTCCTAGCCAGGCTAGTGCTAACCTGGTGCTTCCACTCAAGATCACAATTCGCTACAGTACAAGGTACCTATCCAATGGCTTCGGTTTCCTCCATTGGGGGACTCAATGGACCAATCAGTGAACAGAGACAGGGCTTCAAAGGTGGGCTGAAAGCAATGTCACGATCATATGGTTGTGAATGGTTGAAGGCATGCCCAATAGTTTTAAAATTCACAGAAAGAAAGTATCTGCCTACCAGGAATCTAACGAGCGCCTATTGAGAGGTTCCAGGCTCTGCACAAAGTGAAACAAAGTTAGATAAATAACTAAATACCATCCTGGTTAGATAAATAAATTGAATTAAATTAATCTCTCTGAACTTCTTTGCATTGAGCCCTAATCATGATCATCAGATGTTATGGAGGTCAGAGGGCCCAATTCACATGCTCCTCCACATTCACATGCCCATACCTTAACCTCTCTTAACCTGTATCCGATAAAGGCTAGCCTATCTCTCTATATGGATATAAAATTATGAGCATCATGAACTGGCTATAAGTGTAGCCCTGTGATTAGGAAAGCAGTCAATGTTTTCAATGCCATGATTTTTCACAAAAAAGTTTTCAGGGAAAGTAGCCTGTGCACATCAATGCAGGGACAGTGGAAGTTACTCAGAGTTGGGTGTGCTGGGAAAATATCAGTTCAATTTTGCCGTCATTGCCAGTTTTAGGCAGTTCAGTGTGGATAGAGGTTATACTGCTTGCACTGGCTACCAAAAAAACACAATTTTTATGCTTTATGCCTATGTTCCCTGGAAGTCAGTATGGTGACATTTGAAGTAGACTTCATAAGATGTTTATGAAACATTTAGGTGTGACATGATCAGGTAACAGGCTTAAAACAAAAGCAATGCTGCTTTGAGACAGTTGGACTTTTATTTTGATAAGTTATCACCATTCTGTCTTCAACATTTATGAAAGGTTTGGTATGAATGTTGTCATGTCTTATCAAACATTCATGAATGCTTTGCGAGCAATTTGTGGCAGCTGCCATGAAGTAAATTGTTACCGGTATTACAGTAAACAACCAAGAGCTCTTCTTTGCCAATGATGGGTTATACAGGTAATTTATTGTGTCGGCTAATATGGAAATCTCTCTATGATGACACACCTGTGCCCGTTTACCCCAGCAGATGTACATAAACTTAATAGATGTGTTTGTACAACCAGCAGTTGCAGCCTGGTAATGCCATTGAGTCAACGTCACAGTGCACAGAACCCATACCTCACAGAAACCAATCTATGATATTTATAAACTTTATTTTATTAAGGCACCACTTGTTTGTCCTCACATTGAACGCCCAGCTATCACACACTTGCTCATATAACAGTCCATAAGTTTTGTTTACATTTACATTTATGCATTTAGGAGACGCTTTTATCCAAAGCAACTTACAAAAGAGGATAACATTCAAGCTACAACACAATGAAAGAAACTAACAAAGAGTGCATATTGCTAACATAAAAATTGCAGTATTTTAAGTTGAAAGTGCAATAGTGTAATAAAAGTGCAGTATTAAAGAGAGATTAACTATAAGCCTAGGTATAAGAGGATAAGTGCATTCCTGGTGCATTGTTCATTGTTCTGCATTGTTCATCTTTGTGTGTTCATACTGCCATTAGTAATCGCTGTATATTATATTCAGCATTGTTCGGTATCCCTAAATATGGTCGCCGCCACACTTACATGATGTATTTGCCTGAACTTAATTATACTCAAATCTTTGAAAATATTTTTACAAGTCATTCCAAAATTCTACTGTGAAGATCTAGAACATACATTAACTGGCGATCACTGAATACTGACCAAAACAGAGCAATATGATATGTTACAATAGGAGCAAACGTGAATAATTCTGGTCTGCATGTCTCACATTATGTCACAATGTAACTTTTAAAATTATTTTTCATGTCAGTGTATGAGAACTTGACTCTGGTCTGCATAAAGGGGGTCCCTAAACGAACGTTTGTGCCTCTTGCTGCGCTTTTACCCTCACTGGCCAAGTGGTTCCTTGAGTTCATTATGACAAAATTGAATGGAACCTTTAATTGGCAACATTCTAATCACATCTAATCAGAGACTGAAGTTTTGTTTTATTGTCATGTAGCCTAAATAGAAATATTAGGGGGACGTGTGTAGGGAAATTGCATCTGTTTGTCAGCCTAAGTGTGCCAAGATACTCACATAATACTTAAGAGGTAAGATTTTCTTTCCAAAAATAATGTCATTCTGATTCCAGTCTTTTGCTTCCGTTAGACCTTCTGATGTCGATGTAGGCCTAGGCATTTAGCCCCTGGGGTGGTGGTAGCGTAGTGGTTAAGGAACCTGGCTAGCGTGTAAGTAGCCTGAGAAGTTGTGGGTTCGAATCCCGGCTGCCACCGTTGTGCCCTTGAGCAAGGCACTTAACCCTAAGTTGCTCTAGGGGAGACTGGCCCTGAACAATTGATAGTTGATGAGTTGTAAGTCGCTTTGGATAAAAGCGTCTGCTAAATGCATAAATGTAAATGTAAATGGTCAAGCGCATCAGACCAAGTCGGAGGGAAACAAAGACCTGGCCTAAGGAAGCAATGGTAGCCCTCCAGGACTGTTTTGAGCACACTGAGTGGGACATTTTTAAGCAGGCAGCCACCTACGACGGCACCACTGATTTGGAGGAATACACCTCAACTGTTACCAGCTACATCAACAAGTGCACAGAGGATGTGTCGGTCTCCAAAATCATCACCACACGCCCCAATCAGAAACCATGGATGACTGCAGAGGTGAGGGTGCTATTGAAAGCCAGGGACGCTGCCCACAGGGCTGGGGAGGAGGAAGCCCTGAGGAAAGCAAGAGCTGAGCTGTCCCGGGCCATTAAAACAGCAAAGCGCTCTCATGCTCAGAGAATCCACAACCACTTTGCAGACACTAACGACACACGACGGCTATGGCAGGGCATTCAAGCTATTACCAACTACACGCCTGTGGTGGTGATGACTCCCTGCCTGAGGCGCTAAACCAGTTCTATTCAAGGTTTGAGGAACAGAACGACTCAGAGGTGAGAAAGGACACCCCTCCCCCTAACGACCTAGTACTGTGCCTGTCCTCTTCTGAAGCGAGGAAGACCCTACTCAGAGTCGACCCACGGAAAGCTGGCCGGACGGCATACCAGGCCGTGTGCTGAGGGAGTGTGCGGACCAACTGACAAACGTCCTCACAGATGTCTTCAACATCTCCCTGGCCACCACCGTCGTTCCCACCTGCTTCAAAACCACCACCATCATCCCCATTCCGAAGAAACCCAGAGTGACCTGCCTCAACGACTACCGCACAGTTGTACTGACATCCACCATCATGAAGTGCTTCGAAAGGCTGGTAATGAGACACATCAAGTCACAACTACCAGCCACACTGGACCCAATACAGTTTGCCTACTGCCCAAATTGCTCCACAGACGATGCCATCAACACTGCCATCCACCTGGCTCTCTCTCATCTGGACCAAAAGGACGCATATGTCAGGATGCTGTTCACTGACTTCAGCTCAGCATTCCACACCATCATCCCTCAGCAGCTGATACCGAAATTATGTGAACTCAGCCTGAACACAACCCTCTGCAACTGGATCCTGGACTTCCTGGTGGGCAGACCACAAGCAGTCAGGATCGGGAGCAAGACTTCCAGCACAACCATATTGAACACAGGAGCACCTCAAGGCTGCGTGCTCAGTCCGCTGCTGTTCACACTCCTCGCCCATGACTGTGCGGCAACGCACAGCTCAAACTACATCATCAAGTTTGCTGATGACACTACCGTGGTGGGTCTGATCAGTGGAGGCAACGAGGCCCCGTACAGAGAGGAGGTGGCTCAGCTCAGCAACTGGTGCACCAACAACAACCTGTCCTTCAATGTGGACAAAACAAAAGAACTGGTCATCGACTTCTTACGGACTTTGCAAAAACACATCCCACTGTGCATCAACAACCTTCCAGTACAGATTGTCCAGAGCACAAAGTTTCTGGGCATACACATAACTGACGACCTCTTATGGACTCTCAACACCACACACGTCACAAAGAAAGCCCAGCAGCGTCTGTACTTTCTGAGAAGACTGCGTAAAGCCCATCTCCCAACCTCCATCCTTACAACTTTCTACAGAGGGACAATTGAGAGCATCCTCAGCAGCGCCATCACAGCGTAGTTCGGCAATTGCACCGCTGCAGACCGTAAAGCCCTGCAGCGGATTGTGAGGACAGCCGAAAAGATCACTGGAGTCTCTCTGCCCCCCCCTCTCAGACATCTACAGCACCCGCTGTCTGCGGAAAGCCAAGAACATTGTCAAAGACACTACCCATCCCTCCCATGGACTATTCACCTTACTACCATCTGGTAGAAGGTTCCGCAGCATCACTGCCCGCACCTCCAGAATGGGGAAGAGCTTCTTCCCGCAGGCAGTCAGACTGCTGAACAACCTGTAGTGCAATTAAACTGTAATTTCTTAGTAACTCAGGATGCAAACCAGCGTGTCACAGCACACTGCACCTTTATGCCCCCCGCACTTTCTTGCTGCTATCACTTATATTTATGTAGAATAGTCTTTTGTTTACAAATCATACCACTAGCCTTGCTGCTAGTATTTATATTTATGTAGAACAGTCTTCTGTTTACAAATCACATCACTAGCCACAGTGCTCTGCTAAAAGCCATGCCCTGTCTAGCTTGTTTGTTTTAGGTCACCTGTAACTTGACCTGCCTTGTTTATAACTGTGTTGTACTGTATGTACATATGTGTACAAGAGCACATGTGCGTGTGTAGTTGTGTGTGTGAGTGCGTGTGTGAGTGGGTGAGTGAATCTGTGTAGTCCCCCAATAGTGTATGTAGGCACTATCACGTATCTGTCTTGTCCATACTGTGTTTTAACAGTTACGTGTATCACCAATTGTTCCCGGTGAAACGTTGTCTCGTCTCACTATGTACTGTGTATATGGCTGAAACGACAATAAAAACCTACTTGACTTGACTTGACTTTATTTGGGTCGTCACTAAAGGGGATACACATACAGCCGGAAATGACACTCAAATTTCAAGTTTGTCTTGGTTTCCTTGTAACAAGGCCAAACAACCAACAAATATACAGCATATCTATGAGCAATCTAAAAACTGTATTTAGCACTGTATTTTTGGCATTATAGCTTCATTAACTGAAATGCTGTCATTGAATCTTTTGAGGAAAATGTGGCTACTCCTCATTTGATATGGTGAATGACAAGTTCATGAACTATGCAATCGAGCTGCAATGGCAGAGTAACAAGTGCATATAATATGATACAAATTCAAAGATAATTCTTTTGTAAACTGTTATCGCTGAGACTAGTGACTAGCATCTGTAAAGCTTAAGATGCCAAGTTTAATGAAAGTAAGCTCAACACATTAGGAGTGCCATTCTGTCTAAACTGTGCGCTATTATCTCAGGTTACATGTGTGTGAGACCACATGTAAATCTACAAAACTTGAACACAAATCCTTCCATATTATTACAGGCTACATAGGCAAACATACAAAGTTAGCATGAGGAAAGGTATGTGTGGCGTGAGAGCTTCTAAGACCTGTCAATTGTGTGTCACATGTTCAATGTGTGAGCTCTAAGAGCCTGGCAAACATGAGGAAGGTTTTGTGGCATGGACAGCTGCTTTATGATGGGGGTGGGGGGTGTCTGATTCATGCACAGAACATTTGGCAGCACTCTTTAACGGCTTTTCATCATAGGCCTAGCCAACTCTTCTATCCAAGCCCCACCGTCATTTGTTCTTTACGGCTTTGAAGAAATCTTTGGTTTCCCCTGGCTTCATAATTTTGTGCTCATCCTATGACTTATGGTGTACATTGTCGGTAAGGGAAACATTCAACAGCACATAGAGCGACTGTTGGATCTGATTCATTAGGTTTCGCCAAAATCCAAGGCCCACCCCCACCTTATTTCTGACTGAAGTGCGTGGTTAAAGATGAATGCTGCGCCTTTGATGGATCCAGAGAAATGTTTGTTAAATCTCCGGGCAAACCCCGTTTTTTTTTCACATTCACACTGGTAAGCCTGAAATCTGGCATTGTGCCTGAATACCATCAGCCCTGTATTTCAGTGGAGAGAAAGCGGGTGGGCAGTTAATCAGGCTCTGCCAAGGCTATTTAGTTTTTGGTAGATTACTTTACAATGCTGATGTATTGGGGGTTGGGGAAATCCCTCAATTTGTTATAAAATGCTATGCCAACAAGGACCTGCCAGACACCAAATGCCTCCACATCTTAAATTGAACCACAGGGTGTGCAGATTACATAGGGAGACTTTCATGCTTTAGTCATAAAATGCACAATTGTTTTGCTTATCACTCTAACCAAGATAAGGTACCAAGTCCTTCAAAAAATTCAATTTCTTTCCTAATTACTTCTCGTTACCTGTGTATTCACAATGAGTTCAAATGGCAGTGCAAATGAAGACAAAGCAATTTGCTATGCAGACACAGACATGGAACTACATATTCTGGCAGCTGGGCATAGAGATATCATGCAGCACCTGCTTTGCCAGTGCTTTGTTATAGTCCCACATTTCCATCTGCCTAGAAAACGGCCTTGTCTTAATTTGCAGTACTATTTCTACTCATTGCAAATCCACAAAATGATTTCTTTTTCTAATCACTTTTGCAAATGCTTGCTATTTGGCTACTCTGCATTCCAGCACCTGCTAAGCTAATGGTGGGGCTGACAGACTAGGTAAATGTATGCACTGCGACCAAACTGCTTTTGCTCACATATATAACTCCAGGTAAGATGATAAATAACCCAGTTTTATAAAAAGGTGGCATATTCCTTTAACCTGTCACCCTGTAGTCTTATTCAACTTTTCATGCCTTTAGTTGACACCATCCTAACTTTTTTGAGACATGCTGCTGGCCTCAAATTTGAGCTGAACATAAATAACCAATTTAACAACTGATATGTTGTCCCTGAACTATTCTCAAACAAATATGTTGCTTGTATAATTTGACATTTATAGCATTTATTTGGAACTGGGTTTGTTTTTTGACTTTTGACCAGTCAATCAAGTGAAGTAATGCTGAAGAATTTGGAAATTGCACACGCTAATTGACAAATAGAAATAAGGAAATGAGCACAAATTTACATTCTTAGGTAGGCTGTACCTGCCATCAAACACCGGACTCTGGAGCTACCTGTGAAACTGAAAGTAAACTTGCATATGTGGCATTTGGCTGACACATTTTTTTAACAGCCCTATATAAAAATAACAAGCCGCAATGAACTAAGCCATCCCAGCCCAAAGGAAACGCATGACATACATTTCTTCCATAAACCTAATTAAGCATTAGTAAGCTTATCAGACATGCTTTGGCAACATCATAGACAACAACAAATTAAGTTTGCATTGCATGCATTTACATTGCTTATATATGGTGCAGAACAGGACCCTGATTTAAAAGAAACATAACTGGAATGCTAATGAGCAAAGATATACGTACGGGCAGATATAGTTGTGCTGAGAGAGGAATCCGGACAGTGAGTTAGGGCTGATGCACAGAAGGTGACATAGACCCAGAGAGCTGGGGTCCAAAGGATGCTGCAGTAACAAATTTAGTAACACCGACCCTGCATATGGACAGAGAGGATCCGTTAGGTTGACCAATGGTATCGGCCTTGCCTTCTGACCATGGGTTACACCTGCTATTTACGATTATCAGTGTTGACCAACATGACAAACTATGTCCTACCATGCTGTGTTGAACCTCAATATATATGTTTTGTCTCATATTTTCGTTTTATCTACAAGTATTATTTTTGTGAGTCAACATTTTTACAGAGCATCTTCTGAAGATGGGACTGTGAACATGAGCTTCATTTGTAGGATTAGGTTGTTTTGAACACACTACTATGTTCATTGGTTTGCACTAATTTAACACATGACAACAAGGGGTACAAAGTAACATTACAAGAGAGACAATGTCTTGCTTTGCCCTGAGGGGACTTGTTTTCACTTATTGGCTGATGGCCAATACACTATCCCACTTATTGACTATTTGACAAGACAAACTTCACACAATGTCTTACAGGTGCAGTCAACAATGCTGGATGAAATCGCGTTTACGTATGTTTATATAGACAGGGTAAAATAAGCAACTTCGTGATAAAGGTCACTTCCGATGATTTGAGAAGGGTCTGGCTGCAGAACTTGCACTATCTGCCACTTGCACTGCCTGCCTCTCTGCCCCTCATAGCTACACGCTGCAAGAATGGTTGTAGCCTAGTCATGATCATTCCTGATGCTGTGATAAACCAGCAAATGAGACAAGGAGAAGAACCACCTCGTATTAATTAGAAGGTCGTAAACTACTAGCATTAAACATTTATGTCTTCACTCTTGTCAGTGTGGCAACGATGTAGCTGAAATTATTTCATTGTTTTTAGCCAACTGGCTAGCAGATAGGCATCACGCTTACTGTAGCCAGCTACATTGTCATTTGAGACATTGTAATTTCCCTGGATCGTTGTATGTGTGATTGGTGGATAATTGCCGCTTCTACCTTCGAAACCAAATTGAACCTCGATACTAATTGGATTTTTATGACATTCTTAACACTGTCACTCAAAGCGTTAACTTGTCACTCTGAGGTAAGAGGATAGACCAGCGAACTTCAGCAGTGATTTTGCATCACACATATAAAAGGTAGGTGTTAGGGCCAATTCATAGTCAATACAAGTGTGCAAACGTCGCTATGGACACAAGTTTGCGCATGCGCACATGGGCATGAGCAGCGCAGGCTCCCTCCATGGACTCCCATGTTGTCACATGCGTGTTCAGGTTCACGGGACATTGTTTTGTTGAGGCAATAAGATATTCGCTTACACGTGTAGAGGGCTCCATGTATGTTATCACATCTGGAGTAGATTGTTACTGACATTCCCAAGCAAGCATCACTGAAGGGGTAGGCCAACATATGGTACCTCACGTTCGCACGTTGCAATGGCTGAAGCCTACCCCATGGTAACTCACGTTTGCACATTGCAGTGGCTGGAGGAAGGCTCCAAGCATCAGGAAAGCTAACAACTCAGGTCATGAGTTGACTCACATTCGCTGTAGGGCCCATGAAAGCACTGAGGTGGCCGCATCAGGTTACTGACATTCCCAAGCATCACACGTCAGGAGCCTCATTTATAAATACTTGCGTAGAAACCATCCTTCATTTTATCTATTTTTAAATGATTGTTAAGTGTGATCCAGAGAAAACAAACGTACACAAACAAAAAAGCGTGCTACAGTTATGTCTCCGCCTTGCAAACATCCCTTCATTAATATCATTATCATACATAGACAGAGATACTTTATTTATCCAGAAGGAAATGAAGGATTCATTAAAATAAGCTTCCACCTTTATGCCTTGGTGGTATAAAAATGACATGCATTTTAATATAGGCTCGCTTAGCTGGAAAACATATGCCGCATCCAATTCTTCTCCCCCAAACTTGCATAACTCTAGGCCTACAGTTCATGGTTGATTTTAGCCCTACCAAAATGGAAACAAGAAATAGGCTATACCGTTTTTACCAAAAAATCATTGCTTGTGCGTCAAACTATCTGTGCCAGGCATTACCACAATGAAATAGTCATACGCCAATGGAACCCAACATGGACATGAGTACTTTCTGACGTCAAAGACGTTTTTTTTTAAAAATAAATCTGTACTACTTAAGGACGCCACTTGTGTCTAAAAGTGAGGGCACTTTTCTTAATCTTTCTTAATCTTTCGTGCATTTCTCCCTTACAAAAAGTAAGGGAGAAGTGCAAAACTGCTGTTTTAGTGGAAAATCTTGCAGTTTGCAGCCTATTTTGAAGATTAATATGGTTTAGCCTGCACCTACAGTGCACTTTTACAGAAATGCAAAAAGACAAGGCTGTAAGCAACTGATTCAATTACATATAGTTGAGAGTTCCTGACAGATTTGATCACTGTAATATGGAAATATGGCACTTTGCAGTCTATCCTTTCAAATTTCAGCAATCCCCTTTGGAAAACGGCATTTTCCAACAAGCATTAAAAAACAATGCATTCGTAGTGTACGCAACTGTTTAGTGCAATTGTCTGCGCCGGCTGATGTTCACTAGCGCTCGGAAAACGGAAGCACTGACCGTGGAGAATGCATTGTTTTCAATACCATACTTATAAACACTGTTTGCAAGTCAAAAATCAGCCAAATGCCTAAAATCAGGAGTTTGTGTTATATCTGGTGAGCGACTCAGACAAGAATAGTCTACAGACCATTCTCTTGGAGGCATAAAATGTGCGTGGTCCACCTTGAAAGTCTATCCTGCACCACCACACCCTAAACTGAAACATAGGCTCAATGTCATTATCAGATCTAATTTTATTTTCTTTACATCTTTTTGGAACCTATTAAGAAGAACTAGGCCTATTATTCAGAAAACACTGTCTTTCATTGTGTGGCCGATTAGGTCTATCTGATAGTTTAGTTGTTACTAGTTTGCTATCACTAAGGCCTGTTTCACACTATAATCCATACAAAAATTGATTCATCAAATTCATCAAATTGAAACATTTATTCAAGGCCTACTAGAGACAGGACAATACACTTTAAAAAGATATAAGCCTAGCCCGAATTCAAAGCAAATTATGGCTGCAAAGAGGTCTGTGTATTTTGCTCATTCATTAGGCTATTTGATTTCAGAAGTGAAATGGAAATGGATGAAAAGTGGCAGGCTACATGGACTTTAAAAGAAAACAAATAAAAACAAACGGGTATCAAGTATAGGCCTACATTTGTGTTGACAAAATTAAACTGACATCCTTTCTTAAATTTGACATTGCTTCCAAAAATACAATAAGGAACTAATGAAGCAGGCCTAGGGTGAGGGTCTGTGTACGTTTTTGTTGATTATTCGATTTCTGAAGTGAAATGAGAAGTGTAAAAGAAGTGTTTTTAGGCCTAGTATAAACAAATGAAAAAAAAGCTGCTTTTTGGACCTAAGCAGAGACATTAGGATGTTGAGGTATCGGGGGGTTTGAGGAGCCCAGTCGGGGCAAACCACAAATACACCCCAGGGCGTATGGCTATATGGCCTGAGTCATGCACAGTAAGGTGTTTTTAAAATCATAAAATTGAGCAGTTGTAATCTGTGATGAACAGCAGGGTAGGCACATCATTGACCAAGAATTCTCACAAGGACTGCAACATGTGCCTGTAAACTGATGGCAGCGTTCTACACTAAAACAGGGTCGGCACTTGCCTTTTTTGCCCCAGACCAGATCTGATTACATTTTCACCCTCACCCCCAAAAATGAAACATTGAATCCATCAAGCAACAGTTTCTGTTCAGTTAACACTACACAAGAACACAAATGAGTAAATGCACCAATTCTGTCCATGAAGATCTACCAGTGGTTTGAGAGCAGGGACCCTTAGAAAACTGTGTCCTTTGACTCGTTTACTGCACTAATCAAGAACGTTGTTTGGCCACACACACGCATTTAGACAATGCTTTAGACAGAGTTTACATGTCCTGTGAACATCATCTACTTAAGACAAAGATTTGTCAAACCAAATTTACAGCGCACAGTGACGGCAGTGCCATCAACTGTGCCATCAATGGGATGAGCTGAAGGAACCGTTTCTGTTTTCTTAGGAATAGGAATAATCAAACCGGCAGCCTTTCTGAAATTTGAGTCGAGACAAATACAAAAAAAACAGGCAAATAAAACTGGAAGAAATAATTCAAAACTTCAATTCAAATTCAAAACAAATTTTGGGAACTGATTGAGAAGAGCTATTATTCAGAAAACACCATGTGACACCAATTCATACATTGCAGACGGATTTTAAGTACTGCGCTGGCTGGTAGACCTTAGACCTTAGACCTATAGACCTTGCAAAGAAATTAGTAACAATCTTGCTTCCAAATAATGATGATGATAATAATAATAATAGTAATAATAATGATAATAAAAAACGTGTCAATTTTCTTCCATAGGAATAGGCCTAATCAAACGGACACCCTTTCTAAAATCTTGCTTCCAAAAATCAAATAATTAATGAATGTAAAACTACACAGACCAAATATGTGTCCATTAGTTTTCCAGATGCACATCTCCGTATCAGTCTCCAAACCCAAGAGGTGTAACATGATGCTCATTTTATCACTGCCCTTTATGTGCTTAGAGGAGCAGACTACCTTTCAGCCAGTGTGAGCACCTCCGTTCCCTTGCTCACTGCAAAGATGGTGCTTCCGAGGAAATTTTAGATAAAAATGTTTTGGATGAGATGGTGGGCCTGAAATTTTTTAGTGCGGACAAAAAGGCAGTGTGCTTAAAAAGACAGAGAATCACACAGGCATCCCGTGTTCGATTGTCTGTGTTGGCGTCATTGGAGGCTCCAATAAACAAATAGTACTGTCCATACATGAAGCAGTCATCCACCATTATAGTCGCTATAGTCGGTGTCCAACAACTGTTCTGAGGGATCCTGGCATTGTCTATGTGCAAAGCCACGCACATCACGTGCACATAAAAACATGGCATTTGTTCTAAACAAGGAAAGACTTGTTAAAACATGAGAACACTCAGTGTCTTTGATATCTATTTGATTAAAAAAAAAAAAAATACCAGTCATTCTCCCGGAACCCCCACTGCCGGAGCTCCCCACACAGTTGTGTCCTGGTGAAACTGTGTAGGTTTAATGTCTGACTGATACCCTCCACATACACACTGCACATATATACTTACATAATTTTTATGTACTGGAACTAATTCAGTACACCTCTTCCTTTCAGGCTATTCACAAATCCCATTTGCAGTTCATCCAAGCTATAAGAATTGGGCTCTATGGATTGGCATTGAAACAATGGATCAATAGTTCAACGGTTGTTGGACAGCTAATTTGTGGTAATTTTTTATCAATTATTTTCAGTGTGTGTTTGCTTTCCAGATTGAAAACAGTTGTTTGTAGTTGATCTCCAGAATGGCACAATCACAGATAAATCACTGTGGTACATCAAGTCTCACTCTATAATTTAATGACAGTACATCACCATATTGCTCTCAGAAACAGGGGAAAAGTATTTACATTGGCAACCTGTATGCTGCCCCAACTTGGCTGCCCCCTCACAGAGATTTAAGGATTTAGATTTAATATTTTGTCCTGAATTAGATGTATTATGTGATTAACAGGGATTTTGCACAAAAGGTCAATCCAGGGCAGTGAAATGAAAAGACAGGATGTCATTTTGAGGTAAATTAATTTCCACCTAAAAAAAATGTCTGTATTCTTTTTGTGTCACACCATTTTCAGATTTCAAGTTTTACAGTTTTTAACCTATATTTATTTGAACTCTAACAACATAAAAAAGACAAACAATGCAGTTTCATTTTTCATTTTCCTCACAAACTCAAAAATTACTTCTTCATTAGCATCTTTATGCTAATGGTGAGATGTGCTCCAACTACTGCATATCATGTGTCACCCATGTTTTCCCTTAATGATTTTTATTTTGCATGGTTGTTTTTGCACAGTTGGCCTTTTACATTGCACTGGACTCCCCCTTTGACTACACAATTGTAAGGACCCTCCAAGTGATTTAAACAAACTTCAGAGAACCTACATAATTTAAGGTGACTTAACTGTAAATGTGTTATGTTCCAGTGGATATGCCATCTCTTGGAGGAAGTGGTGGTCGATGCTCATAGAAAACTTCGAACTGAACAAGTAATTTGCATCAGAACATATACCTGTATTTTCATATACCTTTAATGACTACATTTTTAATTAGCCTACTGCATTTCTGATCTATCTATCCATGTATCAGTCCATTCATCCATCCAACTATCTACATATCTACTGTGTTTTTTTTCAGCCTTTTGGCCACTTGACAGAGGAGTCATAGTCCTAAGAGATAGCTGGCAGCCTGTGTTCAGTCTAAGGAAACGTTTCAAAAGAAGGAGAAGGAGGTAAGAGGTTTTCATTTCATGGAATGCATGACACTCATTTCCCAGGAAGTAATCAGAAAACACATACATATAACACAACAATTCTCCCTCTTCCTTCACTAATATTAAATGATTCTGTTTCCCTACGTTTTTTCCCTAATTGTTTTTGATCTCTCAATCAGAATATTGAAAACATGCAGGGGGCCTGCAAATTGATGACGCTGTTAAAGCAAAAGAATTTGTTCAGGGGTGAAGTCCAAGTGCCATGCTTTCTGACCATGCAGAGCAGCAACGAGGCTGAAGAGGTGCTGAAACGGCTTATTATGCACAGTGACACCTTCGTCGAGGAAAAAAAATACATCGTCATGGACCAATTTGCCTCCAGCTTTCAGTACAGCAAGGACCTGGATATGTTTCTTACCAAACTTAAAGAAAAAGAGGGCATCAAGGTCCATTCTGGTTTAATGAAGAACTGACTACTTTATTTATTTCTTTATTTCGTTCTGGTTCTGGCACTAAGTTGTTCTGAGTAGTGTGTGTGTGCACACATGCACGAGAAAGAAAAAAAGAGAGAGAGAGAGAGAGAAAGAGAGAGACAGCAGGTATGTGCGTCTCTGCGTGCTCATGTCTGCCGTTTTATTTATTCAAATCAGTTTTTTACTAAAGCACTAAAAGTGTGTGTGAGTGTGAGAGAGAGAAAGTTATTGTTAGAATTAGTTATAATTTGTGGAATTTTAACGATAGAGCCTACAAGTTAGAGACACTCACTCTGGCGGCCTGATATTTGGGTAGGCCTATAGTGAAACGCCATCACTGAGGAGTCTATCAGGCTTTAAGAGAGGCTATGTCACAGGTAGGGTCATGGATCATTTCAAACTTCAATGTGTGAAAATTGTGATGAGATGGGATTTTTTTTTATTGGATGCCTAGTGCTGCCTGTTTTGCACATCCATTGGCTAGGGCTGGATTGGTAGATGAAAAGTAGAGTCAGTTTATTTATTAACTTAACCGATTTTAAACCATAGGCTACACATTTGCACTGATTCATGGCAGACTGTAATATTTGCACAGTAGCCTAGTTTTCTACGGTCTCTAACAACACATTTCTACTGTGTCGCATTGTTTTTTTTACCTACATAGAGTGGTATTCAAGCTACTAACTAGGTTACATAAGCACTTTTAAAATGTTTTAGTAGGCTACGCTAACAAGCACATAAAATTATGTTAGATTTTATGTCAACCCTAACCCTACGTAATTAGAAGTGGTCACTTATTAGTATAACAGCAACTTTTCATTTTGCGAATGACAGTCTTATTCTTTTACTATTGATTATTATTTTATTTTCATATTGTTCATAAATTGTAAAAGTCTGTCTGTTCTGTGGTCAGACAATGGTCTGTCTCAGGCTGCGGCAGACAGTGCAGGTGACGTCATAATACAAGTGGCAGAGAGTGCGCAAGTTCTGCAGCCAGACCTTTTTGGCCTTTTGGAGAAGCTCTTAAAGTACAGAGTGATCTGGAGTTATTCCACAATGATGACCGTCTCACTGAGTGTTATTCCTTACTCATCACAAGTAGGACTGGGTGATAAAACCAATCAAAATGTTTCGAAAAAACAAATACTACTACTAATTTTAATTATTACAATGGATGATTAATAGCTCAGACATGTGTGTGACCATTTTAGCCTCCAAAAGGTAGACTAAACTTTGACTATAGGCTACTCTAAATCACTGGTCTCTCAACTCAAGTTGGTTACATTTAATAATGTATGAGAATATAGTTTCTAATATTCAAACGTATGGTCTTTTGTCAGAAACTGTGTAACAAAATGTATTTATCACTCAAATTATAAAAACATATAGCTGACTGGTATTCACACCACTGTGCTAAATAGCCTAAAACGCCATTTAGCTGCTAGAATTTTGTTTTACAACATGATAGACAAATGCACAATTTACTTTCAACTGAAAATATACATTATCTTAAATTTCTTTTTCAATGTGTATTCTTGTGTGATACATGTTGCTGTAACGCCATAATTTGCATCAATCAATCCCTGTCTATCTTCTTTCTAGGTAGTAAACATGCTAATTTTTGACATTGGGCTCTATTTTCACGATCATATGCGCATTGTCTAAAGTCTGTCGCGCAAGTTGTTTTGGGGGCGTGCCCGACACAATTTGGTATTTTGACGGCGGGAAAAGCGAACATTGCGCCAGGCGCATGGTTCAAAAGGGTTGGTCTTAAAGTACTTTATTAGTCATTGGTGTGTTTTGGGCGTAACATACAATTAACCAATCAGGATTTATACTCTCATTCCCTTTAAAGGCCAGCGGCGCATTTTCCATGGTGTGTTGCTATTACGATGGCGAATTTACCCGGAAGACAGGAGCGTTTTTCGATGGAGGAGACCGATCTGCTAGTGCGTGAAGGTAAAAGCGCGTGAACAGGTTATCTTCAGGGATGGAAAGAATCCCCCCAAACCTCCACGGGTCAAGGAAGTATGGGAGGAAATATCCTCAGTTGTGTCCTCCGCCTTTGGCAAAAAAAGAACATCCGAACAGTGCCGAAAGCGGTACAATGATGTTAGAAGACGGGGGAAACAAAAGCTTTCAACGCAAATTAATAAATATTGTGACATATATGATGTACATTTATATTTCATATTTCCAGGGACTCCAAAATCTTTTTCATAAACCCTGCTGCGCGCTCCTGCTGATGAGAGAAGCATGGTGTTCGTGCATTGTGCACGCTTTCATATCCCAAAGCGCTGTGCGCCCCTAAAATAGCTTTTCAGTAATGCGCAACTGACGACAGACCAGGGTTTTGTTGGTCACTGGCGGATTTAATTTTTGCGTCCTTATAATAGCATCTGGCACGCTTTGCGCCAGACCACACCTCTTCTTTTCGCTGACACACCCATGACGGCGCGGTGTCATCTGCTATCTAGACAACGTGATTTTTTGACGGAAAAAATTAACGATGCGCTGGCACAGCATAGTAATGACACCATGCGCATGTCGCGAATGCACAGTGCGCCGCGGCATGATAGAGCCCATTATGTCAACACAGTTGTTTCCTGGTTAGATAAAACAGTTGTTTTCAGTTAAGATAAAAGTAATTTTGGAATATAATAGTATATCATGTCATTGTAACATGACAACTAAAAAAACAACTACACTATTTTTGAATTAGGATCATTATTGGGCATTCAGGCTCTCAACATACCTGTGTCTTGTCAACAACTGACACTCTTAATTCAGTACAATCACTGTACACAGGTCTTTGCTCTGTGAGGTGACAGGATTGTATCATGTGGTGCAAAAACAAACTCACCTTGCTGTAGGTGTTGGGTAGGAAATAAGGCTGTAGGTGTTTCTTTCTGGAGACTGTCTCTAGTCAGTTTGGCACCTAAATGTCAAAACACAAAACAACTTAACCTGTCAGATTAAAATATAAACTGAATAAACTGTAAAGCGCCTGAATAAACTGTAAAGCGAACTGAATTGTGTGAATATCTAATTATTACAAATATATTACATCAAATATATTTTTTCATTTTTTGTGAGGTCCTTGAATGTTTCAAGTGACTATGAGTGTTGTATGTTGATGTGAGAGTAAGCAAGATTAATTCACTGTAAGCATAACATTGGACCTGGTGAATACGTACATTCAGTTTCTGATTCAGATCACACAGGTGTCAGAAAAATAGTAATTCTCCTTTCAAAAGTCCTCACAAAAGCCAAAGGATTAGATCAAATCACTCAGATACTTAAGCGGCTGCACTGGCTTCCAGGATCATGATTAAAAAGGGCTTGTACACAAAAATTTTAAGTTTCATTATTTTTTTAGTTTATATTCTATTGATCTATATTCTAACTGATCATGACCATTTGGTACAACCACTAATCATCTTATCATCTCATCTTTTTTTTTACCATCTGGTTACAAGATATTAAGAATTTATAGTGTTTTCAAACAAAAAACACTATTTGCTTTTACAAATATCAGTCTTACAGTTTTGCCATGTACTGGTAGAGTGACCACCTAATTTACACTTGCAGTAAAACATTTTTCCTGTAAAATGTATAAAACTGATATTGGCAGAAAAACTGATAAAATTGCCAAAAAATACCAATACTTAATGAAAGTATACCACTATATCGATTTTTCTTGCAATAACATTGTAGGCTACATTCTCACCAATCTATATGGAGGTAGAGGGGTTTTCTCAGTGAGCACTTGCTGTAATGGTGGTTAATTAACAAGCTAAATATCGAACATGCAAGGTAATGTCAAAGACTGCTCTGGAAAACAACTCTTTGGATTTGGGTATAAAGAACAACAAACCAGATGTTTCTGATGGTGTTCAATGTAGCTTTTCAGATTATATGCAGTGTGTGTGTGTGTGTGTGTTGAGAGAGAGAGAGAGCGAGCGAGCAAGAGAGAGAGAGAGAGAGAGAGCGAGCGAGCAAGAGAGAAGAGCATGC
The DNA here is from genome assembly GCA_015244755.2 of Tenualosa ilisha. NCBI lineage: Eukaryota > Metazoa > Chordata > Actinopteri > Clupeiformes > Clupeidae > Tenualosa > Tenualosa ilisha. The sequence goes on along the minus strand of PYXC01002776.1, from coordinate 1,349,780 downwards.
GAGTGGTGTGTTGTGAGTCTAATGCCTGTTAATTAGAATGCTTTTAGTGTCAGCCTATGTAAGTGTGTGTGTATTTGTGTGTGTGTATGTGTGTGTTTTGAGTCTATGTACCAAGTTTGATTTCGATAGGTGTAGAAGTTAAGCCAAGTACTTGAAGCCACTGAGGGGTTGCTAGATGAGCACCTTTTTGATGCGCATAGGCTACAACATTAGCCACGAGTTACTTGTCTATGGAAATGAACAGACTTTACCTTTCATACGTTGGTGTATTTATTGTAGCTCACCATGATACTCCAGTAATCCAGTGTTCATAAATGCATACAGTCCAAATCCAGCATTGAAAACAGCCCAGTCAAAAAACTGTGTGCTCCCCTCCGTCAGGCAACACCTGTTACCTGACTGTACTAGTACTGAGAGACTGTGCTGCGGAACTCACAGATGTCTTCAAAAGACATTTTCAATACTCCTTTGAGCCAGGCTGTCGTTCCCACATGCCTCAAAACCTCCACCATCATCCCCGTGCCAAAGAAGTCGTCCCCATCCTGCCTCAACGACTACCGTCCGGTTGTGCTTACCCCCATACTCATGAAGTGCTTCGAACGGCTAGTCATGCAACACATTAAGACATCTCTCCCCTCCACCCTGGACCCAATTCAATTTGCATACAGGTCTAACCGCTCAACCGATGATGCAATCTCAACAGCCCTCAACTCAGCCCTTACACACCTGGAAACCAGAGACTCATATGTTAGAATGCTGTTCATTGATTTCAGTTCAGCATTTAACACAATCGTCCCCCAGCAATTCATACTCAAACTAGGCTGGGAATTAACACCTCGATGTCCAACTGGCTGCTGGATTTCCTGACAGGAAGACCGCAGGCAGTACGGGTTGGCAGCAACACCTTCAGCTCCATCACACTGAACACGGGGGCTCCCCAAGGGTGTGTGCTGAGCCCCATCCTCTTCACTCTGCTGACCCACGACTGCACACCGTCACACAGCTCCAACCTCTTTATCAAGTTTGCGGATGACACAACTGTTTTGGGTCACATCAGCAATGACGATGAGACACACTACAGGAGTGAGGTGAGCCGTCTGGTCAAGTGGTGCAGTGACAACAACCTCTCCCTGAACGTGGAGAAGATAAAGGAGATTGTCGTAGATTTCAGGAGAGCACACACGCAGCACGCCCCCCTCACCATTAACGGGGCTGCTGTGGAGAGAGTAAGCAGCACCAAGTTCCTGGGTGTGCACATCTCTGAGGACCTCTCTTGGTCAAAGAACACTGCATCACTGGCCAGTAAAGCCCAACAGCGACCATTCCATTTCCATTTCCATTTCCAACTCCTTTGCCGTAGGTTTGTGGAACAGTCCCTCTGCAGTGAACAAAGCAGACTTCATTCTGGCTTATGCAAACCATCTTTCTCTAGACATTCTGGCTCTCACCGAGACCTGGATCAAACCAGAGAACAATGCCACTCACTGCTGCACTCTCAACCAACTATGGCATTTTCCCACACCTCACGTCCATCTGGGAGAAGGTGATGCGGGGCTGTTAATATCGGAGAAATGGAAATATACTCAACTGGTACCATTTGTCACATACAGCTCCTTTGAATACCATACCATCTTGGTAATGGCACCGTCAAAATATATCTGTTTGTTATCCATCGTCCTCCAGGTCAAATGGGTGATTTCCTTGGGGAACTCGACACTCTGTTTTCTTCTATCCCTGAGCATGACTGATATGAACATCCACTTAGACTATCCAGGCTCTGCAGCCTTCCTATCTCTCCTTTGAGCTACAGCGGGTTTGCAGTCCTCCAACTCACAAAGCTCATAAGAAATTTGATTTCATTTTTACCAGGAAGTGCGCCACTACTTCGCAGACAGTTACTCCTCTACATCTATCTGACCATTACTTTATTCAGTTCAAAGTTTCTCTCTGTCAGCAACCATCTGCACCTACTCCCACTATTTCTTTCCGTTGTAATCTCCAGAATCTATCTCCTATTCATTTTTCCTCCTTAGTGGTGTCTGCTCTACCACCGTCCAGATGTTTCTCTTCTCTTGAGGTTGATGATGCCACAGAGTCACTCTGTTCTACGCTGAGCTCCTGCTTGGATCGCGTGTGCCCTCTGTCTACCAGACCCGCACGATCCACTCAGTCTCATGGCCTAATGACTCACTTCGTTCAATGTGCACTAACCTCAGAGCTACTGAGAGGAAATCGCTCAAAACTAAGAATTTGGCCGATCTAACACAATTCCAGGAACTGCTATCATCCTTCTCATCCAGTGTCACTTATGTAAGGCTTTCTATCATGACAAGATTCACAATGCCACGGACACCAAGAAACTCTTCTCCACCTTCAAATCTTTACCAAACCCACCTCCTCCAACTCCTGCAACTAACCTCACAGCTGACACTCTTCTCTACCTTCAAATCTTTACTAAACCCACCTCCTCCAACTCCTGCAACTAACCTCACAGCTGACACTTTTGCTGCATTTTTTACTAACAAAGTTGCAGCAATTAGTAATCAGTTCTCTAACCAATCTACAGAGGTTACTCCTCCAAGCCTCTCTAAACCAACTGCTTCCTTTTCTTCTTTCACTCCTCGAGGCCGAGGTGTCTAAGCTTCTCACAGACAGCTGGCCTACCTCGTGTCTTCTGGACCCTATCCCAACAACCCCTCTTCAGGCCATAACCCCCACCATTGTGACAGCAGCCACACATGTGTTCAATGCTTCACTAACTAGGGGTACATTTCCCACCACCTTCAAACAAGCCCAGGTAACACCACTGCTCAAAAAACCATCCCTTGCTCCCACTCAAGTGGAGAACTACTGGCCTGTCTCTCTTCTTCCCTTCTTTTCCAAAACCATTGAAGCTGTCTTTAAACAGGTCACAGGATTTCTCACTCAGAACAACCTCCAGACTCCAACAATCTGGTTTCAGAAGTGGCCACTCCACTGAAATGGCGCTTCTGTCTGTGACGGAAGCATTAAAAGAGGCCAGAGGGGCAGGTCAATCCTTAGTATTAATCCTGCTGGACCTATCAGCAGCATTTGACACGGTCAACCACCGCATCCTACCTAGCTGACCAACATGGGTATTGATGGCAGTGCACTCCTGGTTCAAATCCTATCTTACTTGACGGTCGTTCCAAGTATCATGGCTGGGACAGACATCGGCACTTAACCAACTCACCACAGGAGTACCCCAAAGATCTGTTCTGGGGCCCCTTCTCTTCGGCTTGGCTGATTCCCATGGCTTCTCTTATCACTGCTATGCTGACGATACCCACCTCTATCTATCCTTTCCGCCTGACGACTCCACGGTGTCAACACGGATCTCAGACTGTCTTTCTAATATATCTGCATGGATGAAGGGACATCACCTCCAACTAAATCTCTCCAAAACTGAGCTGCTGGTCCTCCCAGCCAAACAAGCCATACATCACAACATCAGCATCAAGATCGACTCCCTGTCTGTTTCTCCCACCAAGGTGGCAAGAAACCAAGGTGTCATGATCGATGACCAGCTGACCTTTGCAGATCACGTTGCCTCTGTGGCTCGGACGTGCTGTTTTTCCCTATTCAACATAAGGAAGATCAGGCTGTACCTAACCCAACATGCAACCCAGCTCCTGGTACAGACCCTGGTTATCTCTCATCTTGACTACTGCAATGCCCTTCCAAGATGCCCATGCCAGGACCGCCTCCCCTTCCCTGACGCTTTGTCACTGACCCCCCCCACAATGGCACTGTCAAATGGACCCTTATTGTTACCCCCATGACCCATCTCACTCCTTGAGTTTAACACTATGTCTGGCTACTGCTACACTGTCCAGCCATAATTCCTGATAACCACCTATGGACTGAGTACCATGTACTGTAAAGTGGAATAATACTCTGGAACTATTATGAAACTGAGCTAAAACCATAGACAACTTGTAGTCTATCATGGTTACTACTGATTATAATTTTCCTGCATGACCCTGGCAGTTGGGTTAGCCTGTTGGATCGTGGATCTGCCCAAGGTTTCTTCTTAGACTAAACATAAGGGAGTTTTTCCTTGCCCCTGTTGCTCTTGGGTGCTCCTTCTGTAAAGTGCCATGACACAATACTATTGTAAAAGGCGCTGTATAAATAAAACTGAATTGAAGAAAAATTGTATGTTTCTGATGCGCACCGACAAACTTCTGATGTGCACCTACAAGCTTCTGATGCGCATTTAAAAGTTTCTGGTGTGCACTTATTTTAGACTTACTGCATAATATGTCATTACATTTAAAACTTTTTAAGGCTTTAAATTCATATGCAGAAACCCTGAGAAAGGTAAAACTCAACTGTTTAACTCTAGGGGAAGTGGAAAATGAGTATATTTCCCCTAAAAGTAGTGTCTTCCTTTAAATAGTTTACAAGTGTCTACAGCTAGGATATAAATATTTCAATATGGTGACTCAGCTGAATTACATTTATATAATTTTTTTCACACTTTGCAAATACATAATTTGATCTGCAATGCAACTACAATATACTGAGCAAAGGCGGTTGTCCAGGGTGGCATCTTTCGCTCATCTTTTTATAGACAAATGTCTCGACTTAGTTTGTGTGGTAGATGGCACCACCTTGTGGTAGTCATGCCATGTATCATTATGTGGTACATTTAATGTTAGACATTATTAGGAGCCTACCGTCTGGGGCACATGACTTCAATGGGGAAGGTTTCACAGGCAACTCAGCTGTAAAAATCTCCTTAGTGATGAATGGACTGCTGTCATGCTGCAAAACTGCTCCAGAACTCATCTTTGGGCTAGAAACACAAAATGTACACACAAATAGCATGGTGAATCGAAAAAACTAAGCTATTGCTTCTAGATATGCCAGGATGCATGCAACAATGGGTGCCGTCCATGCCAAACAAAGTATGGCTCATGGCTTTTATAGTTCATTATTCCAATGCAGTACCGTGCTGTCATGCAAAAAGTCCATAAATAAGCCAAGTAACAAAGACTTTTTAACAAACAACTGTTCACATTTAAACACCACCATGTTATTCAACATAACGGTGCCCTTACTGTGACAGACCTGCTTTTGGAAGAGTGTGTACTTGGAAGTTTCCCTCCTCTCTCAGAAAGTTTGTTTTTCATTTTGTTTATTTCTGCCTCTTTAAAATGAAGTTCAGACTGCAGTGACTGAATCTGCAAAAAAAAGAAGGCCATCTGATCAGAAATCAATATTTCAAAGTAAAAAAATATCATTAGTTCAGTAATGCCTTAGTGGTAGACATCACAACAAACATGATTACCTTGTATAACCATACATAATCCAGAGCTTGGTGACCAACCAAGCCAGTTATATTTCTTCTCTTTGCTGTAATGGGATTCTTTTCATTTAAAAATGCTATTGTGCTTGGTAACATGCAACAGTTTGTGTCTTGTGTCAGTTTGTGTAACTCACTATTCACAATTCGCTCGCCTTCCATTTTCTGACAAGACTGTAAAAAGTCTTGACAACCTGTTGGTGTACAATATCTGTAGTATGGGTGTATGTCACACAACAGTGCCCTAGGAAGTGTGAATGAAATATAAACTTTTCTGCTGTAAACATGGTGTGTAGCTATTGGCTATGCTCTAGTTGGCACCCATCTACAGTGCAGAACCCTAACCTAAATCATCTGCCCAATGGACAGACGGACGGGAGTTTACAATCCCTAACTCCAATACCAAAATCAGTAACAGAGAAGTCACAAAATTCTATCATATAATAAATATTTTACACAAAAGGTTAAAAAAGACATTTTGTAACAGTATTGTTCACCAGTATTGTTCACCTCCTAGTGAAACCACAACAATTATCAACATTTGCTGCCAGTATTTTGGGACAATAAGCAAAAAAGGGAGGCTAGCCCAATTCCAGGAAATGTGTTAGCCTTATGGTGCCTATATCAAATAAGGGTCAGGTTCCAAACCCATTCTCACCCCACGTCTCAATCCTTCTGCCACTAATCTGTCTGAATAAATGCAAATTAACCTAACTGCTGCTAGGCTAGGCTAATTCACGTGCCTAGAAGTAAACGGAATATTGCTAATTTATGCTGGCCAAATGCGAGCCTAGGGCTAACCATATAAGCTATAGGCTATCTGGCAAGAGTAGAACCCAAAATTTATTTTTGTTTTGTTATTTTTATGTTAGTTAATACTATTACCAATGAATAAATTAAGATTTAGGGGAAAATATATAAAATTGTATCCTGTTTTAATTTACCATGATTTAACTCTGTTACCAGGCACTTTTTGGCTTAAAAATCATACAGACTTAATTTAGTTAGAACTTTGTCTGTTATCCATTAAGTAGACACATACAAAATGAGATATTGCTTTTAAACATTGGTTCAGAACTTGCCAAATGGCATTAAAAAAATTCAGTGGCAATGTGACTCCGTTACCAAGTGAAAAAAAAATCAGTTTATCTTTTAATTCTATAATTTGTTATATACTAACAAATCATAGACCTAAAAGAAAAAGTTTGCATGCTAAGACAAAGCTGACAAAATCCAAGAGAGAGAGACAAGGCAGTCCAAGAGCGAGAGTCTGATGGGAGTGTCTGCATGGGGCTAAAACCGGTTTTACACCTTTGTGTGAGGATGTTGCATGCACTTGTGTGACGTCAAAATGACAGAATCCACTGTTGTGCAATGTTTTCTAGGAGAGCTTTGCCAGGTCGCACACTAAACATTTTTTCTAACAGGTGTGTGACAGCGCTTCCTCATGTATCTCTGGCTGGGCCAGTGACAACATAGGCAACTCATGGAGATACAGGGTAGTTTGTTTTACCCTCTTCTATAACACAGAACTATTGCCTTATTTAATGCATTAATTTAATGTATAGATGAACAACCCTGTAATTTTCTTGACCCTGTAATTTCAGAAGTAGCTCGCAAGCCAGAAAAGGCTGGGCACCCCCGGTGAAGCGCTATTGGCACAAGATAATATTATGACCCTGCAATGTTGATGTGAAGTTAACAACTATGCCACCTACAGTTGCAGATTTTCTGAAAAATGAACGTCATAAATACATGTATACACCAATAGAAATGCACTCATTGCAAACAAAAGAATATAAATCAACGGGTTTGAGGGGACACTGGTGAGGTCGTGTACGCAACATTTTTTGTAACTGGCGTGACTGCCCCTAAAGCGCAAGATAACATTTACAAGATAAGCAGCTACACAGAGAAACATGGAACATTATTTCACCTCTTTCTGTGTTGAAGCATTCAACTCCCTGCTATCTGACACTTATTTCTTCACCTGATACATTAACTTCTTAAAGCATAGATGAACAAATTTGAAAGTCTTGTTTGTAAGACTAAATTTAGCATAGTAATCCTTCTGTCATAACATCACTCATGACGTTTCTACTGACTAAAACATTAGACAAAAATGTCAAATACTACCGGAGAATGAATGCAAACACTTACCAAAAACTTTTAGGATTCATCCAGTTAATTCCACAAGTGGTAGAAGCCTGCCTTGTCGCGTTTCATGTTGTTTACCTATTCAAAGCCATAGATATATACGGCCCTGTAGCTATTAGCAACGAAAAAAATATTTATTTGTTTGTTTGTTTGTTTTCTGCCTTCTCAAAAATTTACTTCACGCACCGCCACTGACTATGACAATTTCTAAGAGCATACTTTTAGTTGCATAATGCATGGTCCTTTGGACAGTTCATTATATTTGATAATGTCCCAATAAAGACAAGATGTTGCAAAATTAGTGTTATTATTTATACCTTTGGAATATCTTTGGGTCAAGTAGCGTCTTTATCCACGTTCCAACATTCCATGTGCCCAATATCCTGAATTTTTCGTTGCAGGACCCCACCAAAACTGATCAACTGATGATAAACCAGATTGAGGTATTTTTTGCTGTGACTTTGACTGATTTCAAACAATCGGCTATAAATCATAAATTTTTGGAAAGTGCATGGAGAGTACATATGATTTAAGGTATGCATAGCCACATTCCAATTTTCCATGTGCCCAATATCCTGAATTTTTCGTTGCAGGACCACCCCAAAAATGATGACGTGCGAACCAGATTGAGGTATTTTTTGCTGCCACTTTGACTGATTTCAAATATTTCTTGGTAAATTAGATAGACATTGTGCCTTAGACTTAGAAGTTTTTACATCTGTCCCACATTGTCCAAATTAAACTTGCTCTTTGTCCTACATTTTTTCTATTTGGAGGTGGTCACCCTAGGCATAGCAGATCCTGCGTTTGTTTCAGTTTGTTTTGGAGCTGAACTTCAACTACTAGCTATCAATCTCACATATAGCCACTTTACATATAATGTAAACAGTGTTGGACAAACGAGTCTACAAAGAAATTTACACATAAACACAAACATGATGTCACTAATTGCGCCATTCAAAATAAACTGCAAAATCGGCATAAAAATATAAATCAAAGTAAACTCACTGTGGCAGAGAATTGTTTTTTTCCACACATACCATTGCTGAATTGGTAGTTTTAATCAAGCAGATCTACCTTCTTTGAGAGCTCCTTTTCTTTCTCACTCTGGGCTTGAGCCTTTTCCCTCTCCTGGTGATACAGCTCCAGTCTCTGTTGCTCTTTCTCCTGATTAGCCACTTTGAGGGAGTCCCTTAAAACACGGATTTCACCATTCTTCATGAGAATGTCCTCCTCCACCTCCTTCAACTACCATAAAAAGACATTATGAGGTTATAGTCCAAAATATTTTAATTTCGTATTCCATAACATCATTTCTCAGATTGCGGAGACAAGGTTCAATTCAATTCTATTCAAATCATATAATGGCATAATATATTACAAACTTCTCTAACACTTAAGAAACAGCTGTTGACTCAGTAGCAATGTTAATTAATAGAAATTATATTTAGCAGAATAACTGTGCAACTACATCCATCATGCATTTTTTGTTAGAAATAAGCAACATCACAACACAAAATTGCAAGGGCTGCCCAAAACACCCACCTTTTTCAAAAGGGTAGCATGTTGAGCTTCCAATTGACTGTAGTAGCTTTCTTTTCCATCCCTACTAGCTGACTGTCCATTGCCTATGAAAATGAGATCACTATTATGACACAGGACCATGTCCAAGTAGATCACCATTTATCACTGCCAGATTGACCAACTTTTTTTCCTTTTTATTTGTTTGTTTTATTTGTGTCTACTTCATTTTAATTTTGACCATCTGACATTAGCGTAGTCTTACCAGATGTGATGTTACGTCTAAGACCACTCTTGAATTTGCCGATTTCAACATCACTACTTGGTCCTGGGATGCTTGAGAGAGCAAACGTTCTTCTACCCTCTGGTTTACTGCGTCCTCTTAAAAAGCTTTCAGGATCAGGCGTTTTACCAGCTGTACTCTGAATGTTCCCTGTGATAGCTTGCGATGCTATAACATCTATTTCATTGAAATCATCTTGAGTGAAATCTTCATCATCCGAAAAAGGATCAGGACCGGCATTGTGGTGGTACTCTTTCAGTCGTTTACTTGGGGGATATTCCATGAGCAACATAAAGTTTCTGCGAGTAAAAATGTACCATTAAGTTAATTTACGTTAACGTAAGTTGAGTCACTGTTAAAGTTGGCTAACCTGCAACTACGACAGTAACATCCACTACTAGTGTTGGAGGACGTAATTAGTTACCCATAGTTACATTTGCGAGACTAGAGTATCAAAGGTGCTTGGCTAAAATTTAGCTTAACAATAACCAGACCTCTAATTAATGGTTTGGCGTGAGGGCAAACAGTTTTCATAAGACGTAGGTTGTATGTTAGGCTAACCTATTCTGGTGAGCTACTAAGCTAGTTAGCTAAGCGGCTAACAGTTACCGTTCAAAACAACGAGACCCAGACTCGCTTGTTTACCTTATTTTGTTCGTATATATATATATATAATATCGTATAACTATAGTGCAGCAACCCGTGCAGTGTCTAAAAGCTCTATACGCAACTGCATGATGATGTGACTGACAATAATAAAACAGTGGCTCTAGCGACTAGGCTGATGCATGGTCTACCGATAGTCTATCCACATTGACCAATCAACGTTGGTGGAGCATTTTGGTTGTACGGAAAGCTAGAAAGGACAAATTGTACATTTAATTTTTTACAAGGGTATATCGGGTATTGTCAATGTAGCCTACAGAGGAAGAAAATGTATCTCCATCACTACTCTTGATAGTCCTTTTAAACCGCAACTATGTACACATTTGCCTTTATGAGTGAGTTATAGGCTAAGCCCTGGTGCCAGAAAGTTGGGTTCGTAGTAGTCCAAAAAACCCCAAAATGGGGTTTTCATTATCAGTTGGGAGGAGGCAAATTTTCACTATATTTTTCTGAAAGCTATTTATCTCTGGAGTATATTTACATGATAGCAAGTTGGATTTCACAGCTTTGTGATTTTACACCCCCTTATGTCCTACATCTCCCATTGAATACACTGAATCATCAATCCACTCCACAGTGTTTGTGCAATATCTACTGAATATATTGAAGGATCTTCACCACTAAGATGGGTTGCCCAAATATTCAAGGTCATAAGGTTAGTAAGAAGTGTAGTTCAGAATTCAGGTTAGAATCTATTTCTCAGTAGTGAAAATGACTGGGAAAAACCAGAGCCATAGAAAGGATATATATATATATATATGTATATATATGTATATATATATGATGTTTTTGACCTACCTACATCATAATACTCACAGTAGGCTTGGTAGGCAAAAGCACTAGCATAGTTATTAGAGTATGAATAGGAATTATAAGCTAACAGCTAAAATAAGATTCATTGTGCCCCATTATTCTATATGGACACTCTATGGTTGTTGTTTTTTTTAATACATGAACAAAGAAACAACAAACAGGGTGGATTTTATCAGTTTGATTGTGTTAGATGATTTATCAGTTATAGCAAATGCATCAGTTATACAGCAGGTTCACCTAATTTCAGTAATGAACTGGACACGTTATGGTGTAACAAAGTATGGAGGGGGTTGGGCTTATGTTACATCACATATAGGTATTTGCTATAAGGAAATGTATTTTTAGGTGGATGGATTGGCTTTCCTTTAAAGTTACAGACCAAAATGTATCAGCCATACACCAAATCTGACACTGGACTGTGCACAGGTTATGGAGTAACCAAGTATCGAGGAATGTGATATATGTCAAAATCATGTCAGTATCAGTAGGCCTATATGGTGGATTTTAGAATGGTATACCCAGGCTACAGTCGCCAAGTGCTTCCGCTCAATTTCTCATTTAGCTCCACCACTGGTCAGGGAAATGTCCATAGGCTTTGGTTTGCACCATCTCTGAGCTGTGTGGGCAAATCAGCGAACAAAGGGAGGGCTGAAAGCAATAACATTGCATTCAAACAGTACATTCCAACATGTAACATACATCACGACCAAACAGTAGCGAATGGTTGAAGCAGAAAGTAGGGAGGGCAGGGGGGCATCAATAGTTTTTTCAGCTGGTGTTGTAATGTGTTTGTCCTTGTTTTGTGACTGCTCCAAACCAAACTGTGATGGATGAGTGGAGGATGGATGCAATGACAGCAGTGTACAAGATGGCCAATAATTCTTGTGGTAGACCATATTTCTGCAGTTGCTGTAGAAAGTACATTCTCTGCTGAGCCTTTTTGAGGATGGCGTTGATGTTGGACTCCCACTTCAGATCCTGGGAAATGATGGATCCCAGAAACTTGAAAGGGTCCACATTTGACAATGGGCTTTTAGATATTGGGTGGGGGGGGGGGGGCAGCACTGTGGGGTGCTTCCTATTGTCCACAACCATCTCCACGGTATTTAATGTGTTTAGCTCTAGGTTGTGTTGACTGCACCAGAGCACCAACTTATCGACCTCTTGCTGATATGCAGACTTGTTACCATCCATCATGATTGGGATGAGCCCAATGACAGTGGTGACGTCTGCAAATTTTAGGAGCTTGACTGGTGGGTCTTTAGAGGTACAGTCATTTGTGCAGAGGGAGTAGAGCCCCTTCCGGTTTGCCCTGTGGGACCTATCGCCTGAGAAATGTTGAATGGGGGCAAATGGACAGAAAATAATTATTTTCTAGCCCCCGTCGATATAAACCTTGAATGACCCATATGATGTTTGTGAATTTGAAATTTTTCATGTGAAGAAAGTTGCAGTTCGTCTCATGACTGTTGAATCAGAGCACTGCTAAAGTTTGCAACTCCAATGACTACAGCCTGTCAGTCGCATACATGGCATCACTGAAGATAACACTATTCTTACCATGATTCACAAGCATATCAGCCACAGGTCTTGTACCAACTTTGGACTACTCTTTATTATGAAAAGCGAGAGTCGACAAGAGTCCACAGAGCTGAACAGTGTCACAAGATAAAACACATCAGGTTAGGGGTATCTTTCCATTTAACTGCTGCTGAGCGACCAAACAGGTAGCAAGCTAAAACCGTTAGTCCGCATGGCACCTAACCTTATTGTCCATGGTGACGTTTAATAACCCAGACAAGGGTGTAGTCTGTTGACCGGAAAGATAGACACAGTACATTTGGGAAATCCTGCCACTGAATTCAAAACGATGTATTAATTTATTTACAAAGCCTATACAGTGGACTTGCATGTTGCTAAAAGTACCTGTAGTGGACTGCTGAAATATTCCGGCAAACACAACAAAGCAAGTGGACGAACTCGACCAATCACAGCTCTTGCATTGCTTCGATGTGTAGTTACTTAATTTTGTAGGTGCACGTCGGTCGACGCAGACTTTCTGCGCGGGTGTTCGCAGCGACGCTACAATATGACGCATGACCTTAAATTGGGATTGACACGGTCTCGAGCCGGGGCGGGTTCAACCAACGCACCGGTTTGCGTTGAACAGCAGTTGAATAATGAGTGAAAAGCCAAAAAAGTAATGCCCATATTTATATGTATTTAATCAGGATAAAAATACAAATAAATAGCAAGTGATGACAATCTCAGCTGAACCTGCGCGAGCAACAAAATATTCAGCTCACCTCTGTTGCTGTTGAATTAAACATAGACAGTAAAGGAAGTGGACAGGGGGTTGATCTCAGTGGCAGGCGTTGAGGCCAGATTTTCAATTTTCAGTTAGGTCCAGTGGCTACTGCGCATGCTCCTAGCCAACGTAGTCACATTGATCTGACAATTCCAAACTAGGTAATTCTGATAGATATGACAGACGAAAATCGTCTACTGTCTGTGAAACGTGACCGTCCTTAAATGCACCTAAGCGAATTACTTTGAATGTTAGTTATTTCATTATGTATATATGACACTAACATACCTGGACTTCCATAGTCTGACGGAACTCTATCACGGAAAGTATGGTAAATTCCCTCCTGTGCGACAGAAAGTCATTAGGCGTCGCTTAATTTGTTTCTTACAAGGCAATAATAATACAGGAGATGATAACAATATGCATTGTTGTATTTTCTCCAGTGTACAACAACGCCGAAATCGAGGTACAGGGTGCTTCACAGGTAAAGGTTTTCGATTTTGATGTGACGCTAAAATGAGAGGTATCCAATTAAATACCAAGGGCTCTGGGTGCCCTTTCCAGGTGGAACCGGTAACACGATCATTTTACTGGCTTGCCCATAAAATCTGCTCATTATTCAACAACATTCACACCACAACATAATATGCATTTAACTTTTCTATTTTTTACCCTTTTAACCCTGGGGGCACAAGTGACCAGTCACAATTGAACTGTTAGCTCTATGTTTACTTACTGCCAACTCAAAACATCTGGGGGTATCCCAGATAAGTGGTTCAGTGGCAAAACTGGGTAAGTTAACTCAGAGGTAGTGGTAAACCAGATAGCAACAGAGTCCTCATTCCTCTTAACTAAACAACGCCAACAGAATACTGCCACAGGTTTACTTTCATACTTCTTTTACTGTCTGTCTGCTGCAGACTACAGACAGCGGAGCCTGATTGGCGGTTCTATCACGTGCACTTGCTGATGTCAAAATCTAGGAGGGACGTCCTTGTGCAAGAGACAGAAGCGGCATATCCACCCATATAGTTCAGAAACATACCCTTCTGTCGGGTCTTTGCTGTGTATCGCGGTGATTTGGTGTTGTCTGCCAGCGAAAAAAACGAGCAATAGATATTACCACTACAAATATACAATTAATTGTGTTATGGAACTGGACAAAATGGACGAGAATGACTGGAAATACCACGGAGAAGGGAACAAGAGCCTTGTGGTTTCTCATATTCAGGTGAGTCTGATTAGCTAACTTTTGCTAGCAGATGTGATTATGTGGCTAGCTCCGTGAGTTAGCGTTATAGACTGTTGAGCTGTACAATGGATTCTTCATTTATATTGTCGAGATCACACAGAAAAGTTGTCGCGATTGTGTACGTTAACATGGTATCCCACAGCCCATTGTCACGAATAACCACCGGCATAACATGGCTGAAACGAGTGAAAGTTGGTCTGATGACATCTTCAGATGGCACGGAGTGAAGTTGTGCTAGCTTGCTAGCTGCATACAGAAGTCGCAGTTAGCATGTTCTAGCTATCAAGCAACCTACTCGGCCTATTGTGAACTTCTTTAACTAGCGTTACCGGTTAATATTTTCTATGGAAAATGCATTCGACTTAGATTTTTTGTTTTTGCTTCAGTTCAGAGTGGGATATCTAAGATATTAAGAATACATGTCACTTAAACCAACGCAAAATGCTAGCTAGTGTTAAACATTTGGTAGCTATGACAGTTGACGTTACAGGTAAGGTATGCCATGATTTCCAGTGGTCTGCTACACATATTCCCTAGGAAAAAAACACCCGATTAAGTTACGTTACCTAGTGTTGGGAAGGAACGGTGCTGTTACATGTTAATTCGCATAATCCATGGTTGAGGAGTCAACGAACTCCCCCACCAAGCAAGCTAGCAAGAATAGGTAACAAGCGAGTTTAACCTTGTGTTACGGGAACTGTAATTAAGGTTGAGCGACGTTACGATGAATAAGCTAACAGGCAACATTTTGAGCAATGCTACTGGGCATTTCTCCCCTAGTATTATTAACTGGATGTATTTCAATTTCCTTAGATATTGGGCATTAGAATCTCTGGAGCACTTCAATCCTCTGTAGTTAGGTTATCGTTCTAGTATCAGTATGGAATCTGACAACATTGCTCAGAAATTGCCCTGTGTAATCACCCTGAAAGCTAACGAATGTAGTCGTTTTGTGGTGAGATGGGCTTTAAGATTACTTATATGACTTTGGTGTCAAGGGACTTGCTACATCTGAAAATAAAGCTCTGTGAAGTCATTTGCAGTGACGTCATGGAGCTCTTTGCCAATTTCAAGTTGCGTGCTAAGGTGGGATCAGCTTTGAAATTGGTACATTAAGCGAGTGACTGAGTGGGGGACTAGTCATCAAGTTTCTGTCCATCTGTTTTCTGAAGTCCTTTCAGGTTTGTTATGAAAGGACTTATCCGCTTTGCCCCACCCAAGGGATGGTTATCAGGGGTGGTGCTAGCCTTTAACACTGTAGGAGATAGGCCTAGGGCCTAGTACCTCAGTTATGACTAGCCACAACTTATGGCATTACAAATACACAGGTCATGAGAAGTTCTGTAAATTAAACAACTAATTGGATAATCAGACTGGGACCAAAAAAAATGCCTAGGACTTTTTCTAAAATAGGCCCATGAGGCCACCTATGTACATGCACCTTATCAATCACGATGCAGTCTAACAATACTATGCTTGTCAAGGTTTCACATACAAAATAACCAGTCATAGACCTATGTAATAAAAATGATCATTATAGATTATCAGTGTATTATTTTGCCTCATGCCTTCATTCATAATAAATAGCCTAAGCCATCAGGTCATAGACAGTTTTGGTAATGGGGGTCTAATGACAAATGGGCCTAAATATCTTTTACAGACTTGCCAATTACAGAATTAGAAAGACCTATATTTTTGTTTGGTTGGTGCACAGTAGCTAGATCTACTGGATACGGATCTTAGGGTTGCCAATGTAATGAAGAATAAAAGAGCTGCCACGATTAGTCGATATATTCGACATAATCGACTATAAAAATTTGTCGACAGCAGTTTTTTTGTCAAAGTATTGTATTACTATAAATTGCTTATTTATTTTTGGTCTCCAGTCTCAAATGCAGTGTTTCATACATTGACGAGACTATGGCGGCCCAACATACGTCATTTTAGTCAGTCTCTCTTTTAGTTTAGTCAGCGTGCAGCAATGCTCCAGGCTCCACTATTCACAAGTGCACGCACGCACACACACACACACAAATACACACACATACATACGGTGAAAGATTGTGCTAAACATTGCAGTACAACAAATTCTTTGCCTTGAGGCTTCGTTAAATTCCTAGCAACAAAGATACTCTTTTGAAAAAGTCTCTGTGATGTCACTCGCATTTCATAGCCTTCTACTAAGCTCCGGAGTGTTATTATTGAAGCACATTTAGTGATATAAAACGGCATGGTTTATTTTACTGTCAATGGCAATGTCGAAAAAATCAAGCTCACAGTGGGTAAAATGTAAAAAAATCAATGCTCCAACACATGTACAGAAAGCATCCACATGTAAAATGCATTTCACCAAGTGGAGCTTCATAGTTGCATAAAAGTTGACGCTAGCCAATTACAATTGCTAACTAATATGAACATTAGCGCTAGTAAAACAGTATTTGTGACTATTTGCAAGCTATGCCAGGCTAATGACTAAGCATGATGTTATGTATTAAGTATTAAGACCTCATGTCATTCGCTCCTTACCCCTCCTTCTCCCTCCTCATTAATCGATAAAAAAAACCTGACAGAACACTCGGTTGCAGAAATATTCAATAGTTACAGCCCTAATGGCAATCAATTCATTTTTTTTTTGGAAATCAGTCGTTTAGATTAGTCGACTAATCAAGATTAGTCCAAAGATTAGTCGTCAGAAAATTAATCATTAGTGGGAACACTAAAGAGTGATTTATGTGCACAGACATTCATGCCTAAAAAATAAATAAAATCAATCGCCTACACACAAATTAAACCCTGCTCTGATCTTTTTGCAGAGCATTTATCAGACTTTCTGTGTCTGGCTGTTTTATCCACTCTCTTTTCTCTTCGGTCATTGACTTGCCATTAAAAAATAGAACTCCAGTAACATAACATAGCTGCGCTATGCTGCGCCAGTCATAATAAAACAACACACAATTTCACTCTCTTTTTGACGCATTGGTTACATTGGTCTCTATCATAGTGTAGCTACCAGTGCTTGTTAAATTCACCCTGAATGCTCTCATATTTTCGCTAATGCATGAGTGTCTGTAAGTTTAAGCAGGCTACATAAAAGGAAGCAAAGAGGGAAAGTTACGTGAAGGAGTGGTGACAGCTGTTTTCCTTCTTTGCAACTGCAGCAAATGTTTGAGAATAGATAAATGTTTGGAGTTTTTTTAATGACAATGGTAACTGAAAGCTGATCTTATATTCATAGCTTTGGACTTAAGTGATGCTTAAGTGATACTTAAGGGATGCAGTTATGTTTGGCTAGTTCATGTTTAAACAAGCCCCCCTGCGAAACTTGCTACTCAGTGGTCTTTCATTTTCAGAGTTCGCAATATTGCCATTGAAGCCCAAATTGTCTGATTTTTTTTAACTGTGAGAGGGTGGTAAGACCACGATATGACATCTTGGCTTTTAATAACTATTTGTGACAGTGCAACTATTGTCAGTTGAGTCTGTAATATTTTAACATTTAAGCTTATCCATCCTGAGATTTCTATGATTATGCTGATGAATCCACACTCCACTCCAAACCATGAGTGCTATCTTTTTTGCGACTGGGAGTTTTTGAACAGTGTTGGAGCTAAAGTGTGCGCTAAAGAGTGCGTGTGTGTGCTGAAGCAGTTCATGCACATCTTCATTCATTTTTCTAGCCACAAACCTATGAGGATATTAAGATTGAAATAATAGAGAGGTTTCAAGGAGAGGTTTCAGTGTATGCAAGGATTGAGAGTCAGCCCTGAAAGGGCCTGTGACAATTGTTGCATACCAATGTGCCATATTGCACAACATTGCTACGTTGTGCAATGAATTACCTTTAACTGAGGAGCTGGTACCCGAGGAAGTCATTCACTAAGATGATGTGAGAGGTCAGAGTGCATGATTAAATCTGTAACAAACACTTCAATTGAAATAATACAAACACTCAGAAATGATGACACGTAATTATAGATCCAATAATGTCATCGTGCACATGACGTGTTGCTCTTCTATGCATAGCACTTCTGTCTTAAGTTTTAAATCTCCAAATGGTAGGCTATCTTCGATAATTCGACATTTCATTGTCTTCCTATTTTTAAGAACAGCAATATTAACTGTGCACTCAACTAATAGCACACTATAAAATAATGACTTTATAACATGCAGCATAACATGCTATTACAATTCTCTGCTCATGGAAAAAACCTGTTGCTCCATCCCTGAGAAACACAGCGCATGTTGTTTTGTCATTTTCACCCATGGTTTCGGCTCTCAATAGATGATGTCTCTTTGAGTTCACTGTGCATGAATGTGTACAACTCCAGGTTAACCAGTACAGGGCTGACTGAACTAATTCCTAACCAGTATTTTGGAACCAACTGCTTGGGTTTAGTCATAATGGGTTCAGTCAACCTCTAGTTCAGACTTTTAATTTCCCATCACATCAACGTCAACGCTGATTCATTTTCTCTGACTGCAACCTGACCCCCAATGAAACTAGCCATTCATGTTGTTGGATGTGGCATGAGTGACCTTCTGTTTACTCTCTTCGTAATAGCCATGTGGCCAATGTTGGTGCAGACGCAGTGAACAAACTCATGTTTAGAATAATGTCTTTTTAAGCGCTATTTGGTTAACCTGTGAGAAGATATTTACATCATGCAATTTAGATTTAAACAGGGATTCACATCATGCACTTTTAATGAAATGCAAACTACCGATCTGAAGACATGGATATCTCTCCAGTCATTACCCAAAACAGCTGCCTGAAGGGACTTTGCCGCAACTAAATCTGCATGTAATTTGGGTGTCCTAATGACGGACTTGCTTTTTCAAAACCTATTGCTGAAGTCACAAAGTCTTGTAGATTCTTACTGTAGAACAGAGCATCTTTTCTCATGCAGTATTCAGCAACTTGTGCAATGATTCTTTCTAAACTGGATTATTGTAATCTACTTTTGGCTGGCCTCCCTGCATTTGCTACAAAACCTTTTCAGATGATGCAGATTGCAGCGGCATGTTTGCTCTTTGTTGAACCAAAGAGGAAGCACATTACCTCTCATTTAGTTTCTGTACATTGACTTCCTATTGCATCCAGAATTAAATGCAAATTCCATACACTAGCATACAGAACTCTTACTGAATCCACACCATCCTATCTCAGTGATATGATCTAGCCTAATACCCCTTCTAGACCGCTTCAGGCAATAAGTGAGTGCTTGTTATGTCACCTGATTATCAATGCATGGAAATCTCAGTCAAGACTTTCTTCTGTACCTCAGTGGTGAAATTAATTTGCTATGGTCATACGTTCTTCTGACATCTGATTTTTAAAAGACATTTAAACACACATCTCTTTATCTTTCAGTTAATTAGGCCTAATGATCATTTGGTTTTTTTGGCATACCTGTAGTCTGCATAGCAAGTATATTGTTGTGACACCAAATTAGAGTAATGGACTAATTGCTCACATATACCCATTAAGCACACTGGCAACTTTGAGCTTAAATTAAATAGTCGAATTTCTCATTTTAGCATAATTTGGCAGAATAACATCTACACTTTCACTTTATGAATGAACTGTGTTGAAATTCATCATGGCAGTGCCCAAACAAAATGACAGGTAGCGTCACAGTAATGGTAAACTTCACAGCAACAAATCTTTACACTTTAAACTCTGTTATCTCTGTAGTGTGTTGGTCAATATTTTTGATACAGATTTTAGAAAGCTTATTTTGTGTTCTTTTGTGAAAATACAATGACTTAATTGGGAAAAAACGGGCAACGCAACAGCTTTTGCTGTATTTATTGTGTGATGCTATTTTGAATGCCAGACTTTAAACCTGTTTTTCTCACAGTTCTATTTTTAAAAACCAAACTGCTCAGCTGACTTTGGGGAATAATATTTGATACAGGCAAGCTATTAAAATAATGAAAACAGATTTGAAAAGAACTCAAAAAGGTCAAAAATTTCACCATGTGAAGGGCTTTCCTAGAACCCATCACATATGTACAATGCATTACTAATAATCAATAATGTTTAAGTGAAGTACACACCAACCCAGAGCAGTTGGCTGCCTGCTATAGTGGCACCGGGGAGCAGTGAGGGTTTAGGTGCCTTGCTCAAGGGCACTTCAACCATGGTCAACTGGTCAGAATCGAACCGGCAACCCTTCGTTTACAAGCCTGAAACCCTAACCAGAAGGCTATGGCTGTCCTGAATGTAGGCCTAATATCCAATGTGCAAAGAAGAAAGAAAGATAGAATGATACAATGGAAGAAAGATAAAATGGAGAATGGAGTATTCATGTCTTGTGGTGTGGTTACTTTGCTAACATTATGTTGTCTGAATGACATTGGAGTAAGTTTATGGCAGCATTTGAAAATAAATGCATGCATGTGTGTGCAGGTGCAGCAGTGGAAAGGAGGGGGGATGGGGGAGAGGGATTTATGACAGCACTGGGATCTTGTCACGCTCTTTTTCTCTGTGGAGCTCCCCCTACAGCTTTTGGCTGGGGTAATTCAACAACAATGTAGAAAAGAAAACCAGAGTTGCAGAGCGCTTCTTTGAAGAAAGTAAGCTAAAACAAAATGTCCTGGTAATCAGTAGGACTGGTTATCGAAGCAGATTTTCTGAATTGATTGATTCCAATCCACAAGGTCAGTTTGATTCACGATTCAATATTGATTCTAGAGCTAATTTAGTTTCTAAACCAGGTTATGAAATGAGTAAGTAGAGCACTATTTCATAGCCAGTATGGTTAAATCAGTGTTTCTCAACCTTTCATACATGGCAGTAACACACTCTTTTAAGTGATATGATCCTCTTAAGACCGATATATAAACTTAAACTTGTGTAAACCTACAGTAGGTCATTTAGCTTAATAACACTGCTACTGCTTGAACTGAAACAGCATCTTGCATTGGTACCATCAGGTGAAGATGTCAATGTTCAGCATCCTTTAATGATGTTCACACTGTCAGGATATTTAACAGGAATGGCTGCAAACATGTCATCATCTCCTATACTCAAGTGAACAAAATCCTAGAGAGATGATTTTTAGTTAGTCAAACGAGTTTATTGCATTTTCTCAGTGGAGAGAAATCCAGGCTTCAGTTATGTCTACCAATGCACGAGTGAGCGCTTTAGTTACGTTTAATTTCAACAGAGAACCACTCACTAAAAGCCTGAATTGCAGCCTGAAACACAGCCCTTTTAATCTGGCAGTTTTTCTATAAACCTCCTTAGAGACAATATACCGAAAATAACCGAAAACGATACCGTGGCATTTTCATGACTTCCCATGTAGGCCACTGTGTAGCCTGCAGGCTTCAGTACTGAAATTGACATTTCATAACAACACAACAACATTTTGAAACAACGTTTGGAATTTCAGAGCAATCGAATATGTGTAAATTAAAGACAGCAACACAAATGTTGATAGGCTACCTGCTATTGGCCTGTATAATTAGGCATGCGTAAAGAAAAACATAAGTTCTGATGTTGTCAAAAGGAAGATCTCTGCTGTTTTCATTGATGGTCTGACGAAAAAATTTCAGTAGAGAAAAAAACAGGCAGAATTGTCAGACAAGGATTTTTACGTGTTTATGTTATGGTAAATAGACTGCATTTGTATAGTGCTTTTCTACTCCTACGAGCACTCAAAGCGCTTTACAATGTATGCCTCACATTCACCCATTCACACACATACATTCACACACTGGTGGCGGAGGCTGCCATGCAAGGTGCCAACCTGTCACCGGGAGCAATTTGCCAAACAGCACCTCTACCACCTGCGCCACCATCACCCCACCATCCACTGCGAATGGCTTATTTTTATTTTTTATGTACAACTTTCTGACATCAAAAAATAAAGCGATATTAAAAAGAGGGGTCTGTGACCCCTAGGAGGTCAAAAGTAGTTAATGCAGTCATGGTTAATGCAGATTGCCAAGTTGAGTTGAGTGTAGTCAACAAACTTGTCTTAGTCCACACATCAACATTGACCTGATTTTAATAATCTATGGTGCCATCCATGTGAAATTTGAGGTAATATGGGATACATCCACAGAGTCTCTGCATGCCAGGGGATCATTGGCTTGTAAAATGTTGAGGACTCCGACGTATACTATCCAAAATTGGTTACACGCCAATGGCCTGTTTGGTTGCAGTTTTAGGCTGCTGTCAATTAACAAAGTGCTACTCAAAAAAACATTGCGGTTGAAGGTTGGCAGGTCTGACACTCCATTGTAACCAGTAGAAAAAACACTTTAGTATGATGTACAGGTAGGTCTAAAAGTATAATATTGTTGAACAGTTTGTTAATTTCAGTAATTCAATAAAAAATTTCAGTAATTAAATATAAAAATGTATGCATTATATAGATTCATTTGTCAGTAAGTAAAGATTGTCACTACCCATCCCTCCCATGGACTATTCACCTTACTACCATCTTGTAGAAGGTCCCGCAGTATCACTGCCTGCGAATGGGGAAGAGCTTCTTCCCGCAGGCAGTCAGACTGCTGAACAACCTGTAGTGCAATTGGTCTGTAATTTCTTAGTAACTCAGGATGCAAACCAGCGCGTTACAGCACACTGCACCTTTATGCCCCCCGCACTTTCTTGCTGCTATCACTTATATTTATGTAGAATAGTCTTTTGTTTACAAATCATACCACTAGCCTTGCTGCTATTATTATGACCGCCGCTAGCGAAGCTAGCGAAAGCGGTCATATTGGTGTTGCTGCACGTTTTTTCCCTTTTTTTTTTTTTTTTTTTTTTCACCGATTTTCCGTCAACGATTCCCGGGACACTGAAACTCAGGGGGAGATGAATGTTTGTAGGCATGTAGCCCTAGAAGTTTGTGAGCGAATATGAGCTTTTGGCCCCCAAGGGCCCCCCCCCCACTGTGCCAGTGTCCGTCAAAGAGGGGGAGACCGGCAAAAGTTTTCGCTGAATAACTCGATGAACCTTTCACCCAACAACACGAAATTTTTGTAATATGTCGGTGTTACAGAGACGTATCGACCCAGCCCATAAACACTCACTTGAAGCATAGCGCCACCTACTGATATGGGTAAATGCAAAAATTGGGATTTTGAGTTGGCAATATCTTGGACCGAGAAGCTGGGAACTGCGCAAAATATGTAATGTACGATCACCACAAAGACCTCTGAAACCACAGCACATGCCATAAAATTTGGTCCATAGGGGGCGCTGTAATTGTAGAAAATGTCATTTTGCCTATTATCTAGAGAATGGTAATGTTTACAACATTATTTTTTTTATCGTGAAATCTATTGAACCTCACGCATGGAAAACACTGGTCGACGCCCACTTCCAACGAAAACAATTTACATGAAATTTGAACATTGCGAAAATGAATCTGAACGAACCCGTCATAGGCCGTTAATGAGAATCTCACCAAATTTGGTATACGTCATCTGCAGACAATGCTGACAAAAAGTTATCAAAGGATTTATCTTGAGATAAATTGTTTCGAAGTTACACGTCAATGAACATTGAACACGTAGCTTAAAATTTTTCAAAAGTACATATCTTGGCTTTTAATTGCTCAAATTTGGTCAAAGTTGACATGCCATCTCTAAACAGCTTTCTTGTCATGTGTACTAAATTTTGTGACATTTCGTCATAGGGGTCGCTGTTTATCGCCATATATAGGTGTCAAAAGACCTATATATATATATATATATATATATTTATATAATACTCCATACAAGACAATCTTATGACTACCATCTCTACACAAACACCAAGTGGCAAGAGTTCAAATTAACACATGTAGGCTACATACATACTATGACAACACCTACCCTTTCATAAATCACTCCTACACACTACAAAATCACACACAATCTCATTCATTCAAAAAACACATCCATACCCACTTCCAAGACATAATTTCCAATCTAATTCCCACCTCACAACACTGTTCTACCACACACTTGTCATGCCAACAGTTCTCACATTTCAATACATTGCGGCGGTCATACCATGTATCGCTATGCGGTACATCTAGTTTATATTTATGTAGAACAGTCTTCTGATTACAAATCACACCACTAGCCACAGTGCTCTGCTAAAAGCCATGCCCTGTCTAGAGTGTTTGTTTTAGGTCACCTGTAACTTTGACCTGCCTTGTTTATAACTGTGTTGTACTGTATGTACATGTGTACAAGAGTCTGCACGCGTGCGTATGTAGTTGTGTGTGTGAGTGAGTGGGTGAGTGAATCTGTGTAGTCCCGCAATAGTGTATGTAGGCACTATTACGTATCTGTCTTGTCCATACTGTGTTTTAACAGTTTCGTGTATCACCAATTGTTCCTGGTGAAACGTTGTCTCGTCCGACTTGACTTGACTTGGCTAGAAGGAAGCATTAGGGTGCTCTAAACTGTCCTGGTAGATCCTGAACTGTCTTGATCTGGACTTGATAAAACTCAGTTGCTCAACATCAGCTGATGACAAGGCCCCCAAATCTTAAACAACTTTGATGTTGTGCCTCTCCATTTTTCCTCCAGATTCTGGTACCTTTCAAGTATACATTTCAGATGAAATGTTTCGTGTATCGTGTACCTTTCAAGTATACATTTCAGATGAAATGTCTTAATGTGAAAAAATAATTTTGGAGCACTAAGCAACGAAGCAGTTATTCTTCTGTGAAACTTTTTGTTCCAACACTTCATGCTCTTTCATAGCTGCAAACTTTATGGAGATGTTGATTTTGTTAATCCAGCAGGACCTAGCACCTGCCCACAGTACCAAAAGTGCCAATACCTGATTTAATGACCATGTTGTATTCTAATTTTGTGAGATACTGAATTTGGGGTTTTCTTTAGCTGTAAGTCATAATCATCAAAATTAACCAAAATAATGGCTAAATATATTTCACTTACTGTCTAATGAATCTAGATATTGTAAGAGTTTCACGTTTTATATTGAATTACTGAAATTAACAAACTTTCCACAAGATTCCATGTCACCTTGTCACAAATTTTCATGAAACTTGGCATGCTGATTTGGTCAGACGAGCAACCCATGAAACTGAAATTGTGCATGCCTTGGATCAATATTCGAGGAGATTGACATCTCAAATTTATGCTATTTAGGGGGAACTGTTGCTTCAACATATTATATCTCCCTTAAAATACATCACACAATAATTGTTGTTGTCATTGTAAAGCTCTTTTCCAGCTCGCTCACATACACATATACTATCTTTAACATGAAAGCTAGACTGATTTTAATGTAAATGTCACAATATCTCCACAGTGAATAATATTTGAAAAAACGTTCCAAACATTTAAATGCAGCCTTTGCTAGACTGGTGGTTGTTCTTCCAATTTAGTTGACTCTTCTGATTTGGGTCATAGGCTAAGACTAAATTTGTACATGACCCATTGCTGTTAGTTCAATAAAAAGCCTACTCTGTTTGTGTTAAAACATGAAGAGCGTCAGAGAAAGCAAAAGATCAAATATGTCAGCTGTGTAAAATGAATGTTTTGTAATTGATATGACATTCATCTACACATTAACACATCTTTGATCCCTTTAGAGACTTGAATATTTAAAAAAAAAAATTGCAGTTTTTTTTAAAGGTGACTTTAAATGGTACAGTGCCACAAACTACAGCCAACATAAGCCAACTCTGGTAAAGAATAATTTCATATTTATAAATGTGTGCAAAGAAATAATTTCTTTGTTTAGTTCAGATTAGATTTTGTCTTATGTACAATTCTGTAAACATATCTTTAAATTGGAGAGGAATATATTGCCATTTTTAACCACTACTCAGTAAGACACCCATTCAGCCCACTATGGCCTATTTAAGCCCACTTCAATGTATTTCAATGGGGATTTCCTCCTTCTAAGTGTATGTTGTCAATTAGAAAAAAACAACAAAAAGAAAAAAATACTACAGATATCTTGTTTAACATAGGTAGGAATGCACTATTGTGACTTTCTAGAAAAGAATGGATCTGATCTTATTCAACATTAAGCTGTTTTTGTGTGCATCTAAACAGAAGTTTGGCCTGCAAAGTGATGAAGCAAATGATTGAAGAACTGAACAAATTAAGAAAGTTAGAAAGAAAGATGGAAAGAAATAAAGAACAGGAAATAAAACAGCAGAAATTGTGAGGAGGAGGTGGAGGTGATTCAGTCTAGAGGAACTGTGTTTGTGCCTTTTCACAGTCCCTCTAGGTCCCATATAAATGAGGGACTTCAACTGAACAGACCTTGTTGAACATATCTAGATCAAGAGTTATTTTCTATTTTTTATGTATTTAACATGTTGATTTATTTATGTATTTAACATGAATTGATACATTGCTGTTTTTTATTCTTGTAAAGCAATAATTTACTATATTTATATTTCTTAAAAAAATATCTATTAAATTAAATCTTTTAAATGAACAGATATATTTTGAAATGAGAGATTAATCTTACAGTTTGACAGAATATCTCTCCTGCAAACTATGTTCGCATTGATGAAAAACATCTTAACTTTGGTGGGCTTAATGGGTAAACGTACCCTAATATTATATTATGTACTACAGAACATAATAGTATTACAGGGTTATTGTACATATCTGATCAGACATGACTCGGATAAAAAAAATAAATAAAAATACTTAGACTAGACCTGGACTCGGAACACAGGGGACTTGAGGTGGACTTGGACTCAAAGTTTCATTACTTGAGTACATCCAAAGTCCTTATAAGGCAAGTACCTTCACTCGGCCGCCATCTTGGAACGTCTTCAGGCAGCTAATTGGGATTCACAATGCTAGGCCCTATCAAAATGAATATTGAGATATTCAAAACTCCAGATTGGTGGGTTGTACTGCCTTGAAAACTGTATTGTGTGAATCCTTGTTTAAATCTGAATTATCTGAATCGAATGATGTCAAAATCAACCCGTAAATTGCTCAAATACTGTCAAAAAAGACATTTTTTAAAATGGCTATGTGCTCACGTTGCCTGCGTCAACAGCCGCGGCATGGCTATCACCATGGTGACTGAGATGGTAAACAAAAGGTTTATCAGTGATACCACGTCCAACAGTGTGATTGGTTACTTTCACTGCAGGGCAGGACTTCCAGTTTCTCAACTGCGCCATCTTTGCTTTACAGATAGCCGCAATACATTTCTGTGGGAGGATTTTTTAAGTAATGTGTCTCCTATATAAGTGTGTCTGTTACAACACAGTTAGCAGCGTAGTCTGAAAAGTTTTTGACTAGTTTCTGAGTTCAGAATGAACACTGAATTCACTGAATCCAGAACATATTGTGCTTTGCCTAATGATGATTAAAAAAAAAAAAATCTGTTATAGACATGATGTTAACCATAATGTGATGTGAACAGTACACAGTTTTGCTTTGCTGTTTTGTCTGCAAAACCTATTTAGAAAAGTAAAAAAAATATTACTTATATATAATATAAAATATATATACTTTTTGTGTTTTTCGTCGAAAACGATCGGTGATTTTTGATGGAAAAGCTATATCCTTTTCTGTGTGTAAAATGAGTCTCTATATGGGCATCCACAAATCTTGTTAGTTTTATGTTTGCTATAGGATGTTGCCTAGATAAAAGGTAGCCTGGCACCTCGCCCACCTCTCTGAGGTGTGATCTACAAATGTAGATCAAAATGCTGATTGATGCTAAATTGATTAAGCCCACCTCCATTGTTTCGGGGTAAAAGCTGTGATTAATTCCCCATTTCAGGCAAATGATTGTTAAGGAGACTTCCTTTTTTGCTTTCCAGCATTCCAGAGTACTCAGGCTACTGAAATATCCATCACAGGATGCCGAGCATATGCAGCAGGTAGAGACTTCATCATCCTGTTCTTGTGTCTAATGCCCCTTTAGTTACTCTTCTCTTTCTTGTGACTATGTAAAAAATAAGCGTTAATACATAACAGTAATTTTTGACTTTGATTTGACCTTATTAGAGAACAGAACAAGCTTATCGACACATACACAGCATTGTGGATTTCAGTAAACATGTCATGAAACCATTGTTGGGGGAGGCATTTGTCCATAGTGGTGTAAGTATTTGCTAATTTGTTTCTGTTATATAGAAGTATTTGAGGTATGTCTGATTACACAGCTCATTTTAAATAATCGATTTTGGTATTAACAGGAAGTTGTTAACTTACCACTGGATTTTGTGAGACATCTGTCTTTGAAGGTTCAGCAAGAGAGACCAGGTAAATCCTTTGTAAACTAACAACAGTTGTTGTCTGTGGAGATTCTCATTCATCCAGATCATGGTGGTCAAGGTGTTCATTATAGCAACTAAACTTCTTTTTGGAGCTTGAAGACATTTCATCTTTCATCCAAAAGACTTATTCGTTTCTGTCCTGGTGATGGGAAGACCAGGAGATTTATCTCTGGACAGGGGGTGTAACTGTGAGCTCTCTGTTGGATCTTTGCCACACCACCACCTACTTCAAGTACAATGGGGAATTCTAAAGACAGGAACATGGCTGTGCCATGGGTTCACCAGTGTAACCCATTGTGGCCAACCTTTAAATGGAGGAGGTGGAGAGCCAGGCATTGACCTCTTTCAAAGGAGTAACATCTAGCAGTTGGCTTAGATATGTAGATGACACTTTGTGCGAGATCAAAACCCAAGAAGTGGATGCCTTTACTAAACATATCCACTCAGTCAACACCTACATCAAATTCACCAGGACGGACAGGACGGAGGACACTATAGATGGGAAACTACCATTTCTGGATTGTGAGGTACTTGTCGAGAATGATGAAAGCCTTGTCACAGAGGTCTACAGGAAACCCACACACACTGACCAATACCTACTGTTTGACTCTCATCACCCATTAGAACACAAACTGAGCATCATCAGGACCTGAAAACACAGAGCAGAGAGCATCCAATCTAAAACATAAGAAATGGAGCACAACACACCAAGCAGGCACTAAGAACCTGTGGCTACCCTAACTGGGCATTTATCAAGACAAGGAAGAGACATGGAAATGGAACCAAAACACCAACCAATACAAAGATAAGCAACAGAAGGAAGCACATGGTGGCCCCCTTATGTATTTGGATTATCTGAGAAACTAAGGAGAATCTTCAGCAAGCACAACATTCCAGTCTACTTCAAGCCAGGAAACACCCTCACACAGTGACTGGTTCACCCCAGGGGCTAAACTCCAAAACACAACCTCAACAATGTGGGTTATGCAGTGCAATGCAGTGAGGAATGCCCAGATCTGTATACTGGGGAAACTAAATAACCACTCCACAAATGCAAGGCCCAACACAGGAGGCCAACTTCATCAGGACAGGATTCAGCAGTATATCTACATCTAAAGGCGAAGGGCCGCTCCTTTAATGACAGTGATGTGCACATTTTGAAGACGGGTGTCAAGGAAGACAGAAGTGAAGGAGGCTATCTATGCCTATCTAGAACAACTAACTTTGAACATACAATTCTACCTTCTACCTTTTACCATCAAAGCAGTTAACTCCCTCTGGATCCTATGATCGTAATGACCAATTCAATGACAATTTACACATTAACTTATGCTAATTATGTCAATGGGTGACCATTGTCACATGATGAGAGGTGTGGTCTACACCTTACAGTTACACCCACAGACCAGAGATAAATTTCCTGGTCTTTCCATCACCAGGCCAGAACTGAAGAAGCCTTTTGGATGAAAGATGAAATGTCTTCAAGCTCCAAAAAAAAAGTCCAGTAATAATAATAACTGATATGTACTGTAATGTGCAGGCTTTTACTCTAGCCAACGTAACCAGGTAACTGCTTTCGTAATGTTACTGTTTCAAGCACAGGTGAAAACTTACAAAACCTATTGCATTTGTCGAAGTTGACAAGTCCGAAATGCGCTGGAAACAGAAATCATAATAGACTTTTCCAGAATGTAACTGCAGACGTTTGTCCCTAAGCTCCTGTTATTCATGCATGAAACAAAAAACAAGACCGTAGCTCTTCTTCCTGTTCTCTTTATTTCAAGGATTTTCAGTGATCTGGCATAGTGAAGATTCTTTAGGATGAGACTTAATCAGATAAATAAAAGCATGAATTGGGCAATCTTGGGACTTTAGGAAGAGAACGACCACAATGAATTGACGACATTATAGTAAAACTGTTTCAATAATATTCATTTCTGGCGTAAACCTGGATGTGTCCTAAAATATCTGTTTAGTTTGTGTGTTTATTATGGTCATTAACAAAACAAAACTAGCTTGTTAGTTAAGGTTGAGGTTCAGTAACTGAACAGCTGTGGCCACTGCTGACACTACAGTGGTAGAAATTTAATTTGAATTAGGCCTTCGTTTACACAAATAAACTTGCTCAATCATTTGTGTTCTAATAAAGGTTGTAATCTTAACTCATTTGCTTCCAGTGATGTCTATAGACGTCAGTTTAAATACAGCCATTGACTGCAAATGACGTCTATAGACGTCAATTATGTTTTTCAACGGGGCGGGCTGGGGGACGATCTGGGGGACGGTCTGGGGAAGCTTGTCCTTAAATATCAGGCTTGTAAACAGAAAATGTACTGATGAATTGACCCCGTAGGTGGCAGCTGTGCCATTTTGGATGGGAGATGTGTAGGAGAAGAGAGATGTTAGAGATGAGAGAAGAACATGGAGCCGACGAGACGTAGGTCGGAGAAGCTGCTCACTCTCAAACAGAGTGTGTCACAGTCACAGTAGTTCAGGTAGCGATCATGTGCAACTATTGGAGATCAACCCAGGCCAAGCGGAGAGAGAAAATAGGGTGTGTTTGTAAGAAGACTCTACTCTTTCTTTTGGTAGTGGTGGGTTGGTCAGCTAAAGAGAATAAGCTTGACACTTTAGGCTATTTAAGTAATAGAGGGTTAAGGTTCAGTATGCAAAGTTTGCAAAATAAGCCCATAAGGAAGGAAAATTGGGTTTAAAATCTTAAGCTTTATTTAGTTACACTATAACTCAAGTTTTATTTTTTTTTAATCTCAACTGAAACCCACAAGTGATTGTGTAGCCTAGATCACTTTATTTATGTACACCTAAAAATGTGCGAATGCCTTGGGCACATCATTAGGTTTTCCTGACACTTGTAAATTCAACCAAATGCCCAGAGTTGAATTCTCCATCAGTCTCAAAAAAAGGCTATAGGCCTAATTAAACAATTCAACTTTACATCAACACCTTCCTGTCTCTAATTTCTCAAATGCCATGAAAGGAGCGAGGGTAGTAGGAGATAAGTTCAAATGACCTAAAACAGGCTATTTTATTATTATTATTTTTCTGTCACCTCGGGTGCTTCGTAAAAAACCCTTTTCATGGATGTGTAGAGAAATAAAGCAAGAACTACTTTTTCAAAACCTTTATCAATTATACACACTTTGTTAGTATTTTCAGTCGTTTTCAGTCTTTATGAAAGTTCTAAAACAGAATTTGCTTAGCACAACATCACTAGAGGGAGTTTAGCCAAGGTGGCCAATGATGTCAATCAAGAATGCATTATAATAGCATGTTTAAGACTGGCTTAGTTGAAAATAAAAATTCACAGGCATATGAATTTTAATCCCAATTATTATGAGCCTCTTTGGCATCAAGCAGAGAATATAGGGAACTAATGTCCACCACCAGCAAATTAATTTGGTTGAGGAAAAAATGAGCATGGTGAGTAAAATAACAAACTTTAATGGCAACTACCACAGGATTGTGTTAGCAGTAGGAAAACAAACAAGGAAAAGAAAGCAACTGAATACCATTGCACTACCTAATGCCTACTTTAAATGGTCTAGACTAGTGCCGCATGTCATACAAATGCCACGCATATAACGTTCAAGAGGATTGCTTAAAAACTGCCAAAAATATTTTCTCTGGTGTTAGATTTCGTCAATAATATAAAATTGTTCCTAAATGTTTCTATATTCATTTCTGAGCAACAATATGTGTAAATTCACTAACAAATTTGAACTTCCAAGTTGCTCTTTTATCCAAGTTAAGTGTATCGTTACATCCATAACATTGGTAGTTTATTGCAAAAATGATAAACCTGAATAATAGTTAGAAATGTAATTGCATATGGTGAATTCTGTATGTCGGGTCTTTCACTAGGTGTAAAGCAAAAATTGTTTGTGTTGTGTATGTAATTTTCTTTTAGAGCTGCGCTGTGACAAAGTCATGGATACATTCAGTGGATATGCTTTGTGTCTACCGAATCTCACTCATCTCAACGCTTGCCACTTTGGAGACCATAGACTTCCTCTTTGTGTAGAAATCAAGGTGAATAACTGCTATAATAACTGCTCTTGACTTGACAACAATTTTTGAACACAGGAACTTTTTTTAGATGGCATTTCCTGTCCAACCTCAGATTGTATAGCAATGTGCCTATCAAAGATTGCATGGTACATTGCTCCATCCATGGGCCCCTTAATGCAGTGAAGTCTTGTACCCTTGGCAGAGGGATTGATTGTGATTTCTTAAAAAAAAAAGAAATCTTAAAAAAGATGGAAGAAGTGTTGCACATCCACATTTCAGGGTCTGGGAAACTGAGATAGAAGCTCAGTCCTCCAGTACTGCCTTTCAGACAATGGTAACACCAGACTGCACCACATATAACATTAAGGCATAGCTGTACTTGTAAGAGGAAGAAATGGGTCTATGATGAAGTTTTAGTTTCTGTTTGATCTTAGTGAAAGCACACGGTTTTTTCCAAGGATGAGAGGGGAACTATCAAAAGCAGAAGAATGATTCAGACATTGAGTTGGCTAAGAATCTTATCACATGCTTTTCAGATGAGAGATGCCTGTTTGTGTCACGTTTGTTAAAATTTGTTCACTCACCAGGCATAAACACTTAATCTCAATATAGGGAAAGTATATTAAATACAGTACAGCGCCATGCATTTGCTATCGCTGATCTGCATATTTTTCTTATAATTTTTCTGTAGCCAAAATGTGGATTTCTTCCTTTTTCGGGGCATGTTACTAAGGAATGCAAACGCAAAGTGTGCAGGTTTTGCATGCACCAACATTATAAGGTAAGTTTACAATAAATCCAATTGTAATACCTGCTGGTCACTCTTTGGCTCAACAGAATAGTTTGCTCAACTAAATAGTCACCTATAGCAGGGTTTCCATGGAGTCTTAAAAAGTCTAAAATTTTAAAATATGGATTTAAGACCTTGAAGGTCTTAGATGTATGAACATATTATGCACTTGGTCTGAAATACATTTGCAGTAGGTCCTAAATTGGTCCATGTAATGAATTCAATACCGTAGTTGCTCCTGTGCATTTCCATTGGTTATGCTACCTGTTTGTGTGTCTTCTGTTTAAGGAGAAATTGAGATTTTTTTCATGTAAAGCTGGTAGTTGTAGTCCATAACACAATTAAAAATATACCCTTTGGACATGGAATCCATAAATAATTTCAAATAACACAACCCTGTCTGATTTTCATGTATGAATGTATTTATTTATTTACCAGAAAAGGCATCGCATTAGTCTTCTATTTCAACCATAATGGTCTTAAAAAGTCTTAAATTGAACTTGTTGAAATCTGCAGAAATCCTGTAGAAGGAAAGTGTCGTAAGAGTTAATCTTTAAAAGGTGAAGAATAATCTGGTGCTCAAAATGCATCACACTGGATAAACAATTCAGATTTCTTTTTGATTCATGTTATGATGTTCCCCTGCAGTTAGCTAATGGGAAGTGGAAACGGCAAAGCCGGTATTGCCCCTTGGACCTTTTTTCAGGGTATGTGCTATATTACTTCAATAATGGCGCCCTACAGGGCAAAAAGTTAACTTTTACTTTTAATGTATCTTTTTGAAATTAATACAAAACCCCTGTTTCCCCTGCATCTTTATGTCTAGGAACAAACAGAGAATGTACATTGCAATCAAACACCTTCTTGAGGAACCGCAAAACAACTTCAAAATATTTAAGGTAGGTGAATTTATACATGCCTATTGTTGAAGACCTCCACATTGGGCATCTAGGCATTTCAGGTTGAATCACCTAAGTCTGATTTTTTTTATTTGTGCCACTAAAAAGTTTATACATCTTTGTAAGACACAAAGCCCTCTAACATTAGGTATACAGGTTCATACTTGCTGGAGCAAGTTAAAATGCAGATAAGAAATTCGGAGTAGCACAATTGACCAGGCAGTTATGTCAGGAAACAGATTAAACAAAGTTTCTGTGAAATACAAAATCTAAAAAAAAAAACAAAAAAAAAACATTCTCAAAAAAAAAAACATAAACAAAAACAATTTCTTGTGTCCAATGCTAATGCAGGGTGGAGAGCTGATCTTCAGTTGCAAAGATGCTACAGATCAGCAAGCGGACTTGAATGCACTAGCACAGCAGCTGAGACCCTACTTCACCCACAGTGCCAGTCTGTACAAAGGCCACCTGTCAGCCAAGACTGTGCTGAATGAATTCATCCAGGTGGTCATTAGTGCATTGCTCAGCAGCTGGAACTGCAGTCGCACTGGTGAACCCAAGAAAGTGCCTCCTGCCGAGGGGCGGGGATACTGTGAGGCCAGCCCTGTTCATAGGGACCTTCTCCGGAACGGTGAGTAATTTTTAGCAGATGTTTCAGTGGAGTATTTTTCAAAACTTTGAAATTTTGCAACTTTGAAGAAATGGTTATATAAAGTGCTGACAGTAAATCATGGAAGTGGGTGTGCCCTACATTGTTGTTTTTGGCAATTTTTTGAACTCAGCGTTTTTTCTGTTTTTTTTTTTTGTTTTTTTTTAATTAATGTGGAAAAAGTGTCACATACAGTAGTAAAAACTAGTCCTTTATGTGGCAGGAAGTCACAACCTGTCTAAAGACTCTGTCCTTGGCCGAATACTTCAAGCTCAGATGTTGGATAACCTGGATATCGAAGGGATTTACCTCCTTTACAAACGTGTGGAACAGCACCTTGAGGAGTTTCCCAAAGAAAGGTTTGTAACCATAGCTTCCCAGCTGGTAAGAGACGAAATACATCTAAATCTTGAGGCATAGTCTTCTATGCGTATGTGAGTGACTTAAAATATGCAGTTGTTTTTTTTAAAAGAATAGCAGTGCATTTAAAAAAGTGAATTTAAGAACAGGTTCATTTTTTTACTCTTAAAGCCGTTTTCTGATCTTTTATGATGAAATTCAATAATTAAGATTAATTGCAATAACTAATAAATAATTAAATTAAGAGATTTTAATGAATGCTTTGTTCTGATATTTTAGGTTGTTCAGTAGCACACACACCCCAACCTACAGAATGACTGTATAGGTGCCTTGCTGCAGTCTTACCTAAAATGCATTAAACTTTATTTGTAATGACGTCAAACTCGCCAAATGGTCATGTAATGTTATGCTGATACACTGACACAAAAATCATTGCAAAGTGTGACTTCATCAGCTTGTATTGCTTCAGACTCTTAGGTGGAAGTTTATATACGGTTGTGATGGGGTTTGAAAAAATAGGTCCACAATTAAACGTATTAAAAACACAATTAAGCATTCAATTTTTGTTTGTTACTGACCTAGTGGTCAGTAATGATACGCTGACACAAAAAACTGACATAAAAAAGTATGGTTTCCAAGGTTGAAAGAAATCTAAACATGCCTCATTGTAACTACGCCCACCTCTCAAGCACATTTCTCCACCCTCCTATACCGCCCAATTTCAAATACATCAGGCTACCCATTATGCAGACTATTGTAAAAATGTTTAGGTTTATATAGAAACTATTGGTGTCCTGGGAAATATGTTCAATTTTCCAGGACAGACAGTAAAAAATAACAATCCAAGCAAAACCAGAACTTGTAGAGATTCCTTCCTGGGATGTCTGCGTTGCCTGTCAGTGACGTGTATATATATATATATATATATATGTATATATATGTCGTTTGTGGCACAGCTATATCATACAGTTGCGCTTTCCCCATAAGTAGTAAAGGAAGGCAATTAGGCTAGTTCAAATAACCTATTTTTTAGCACTCTCAAGAATACTGTAGCCTATTTGAAACAGCAATATCCTCTCTTAGAGATGTATGGGTGGCCCACCAAAAGACGACGCAGTGTGTTTACAGCATATAGCCTATTTATTTCATTTACTCCGAGGATCGGAGGACACATCAACCAACAAAAAGTGAAGGCAAGTGCAGCAATGCAACATTCAATTCCTTTATAGGCCAGATGAGAATGTGTCACACAAAACAAAATGTTACTAACTCATGCTGCGCACATCAAACATGTCACTATTTACTCGACAGAAACTCATACCCTAGTAAATCAAACTGTTACCGAAAACAGCAGAATATAGCCTATTACGTGATGCTTGTATAGGATAGATGCATGAATGGATAGTGTATGTGCAAATCTGTGTTATTCCTCAGGACAGGTGCATGCATCGCAAACATAGGCCAACTTTTGAAGCCTAAAACTGTGCTCTCTCCCTGTCTTCCTGTTTGCTGTGCATTCCATGATTTGGCGAAAGCAATTTTGGGGCTACATGAATTCCCTGTAAATAACAACAGGGATATAATTATATTCTAATATGTTGGTATATTTATTTAGTAGCATATTCCTTCTAAACATGGAAGTAGGCCTAATGCAAGCAGGAGGATATCCGTGGCATTTTTTTTGACTTTCAGCAATTGTACCTTTGTAGCTTTCTTGCTTAAACCAGCTTGTGTGAAAAATAAAATAATTATCTTATTGTAACTCAATGAGCTGCCCTCTTATGCCGCTCTCTGCAGTCCCCCTTTCAATGACTTCTTACTGGTAGGCGTATTCCTTAGAGATTAGTGGCCATGCGCAGTGCTGCGTAATGAATTCGGCTAATGTCAGCTGTACTCTGCAGCTTACTATAGCCTTCCTTATGAAGGAGGGAGTGGTTTACTCATGACAAGGGAGGGAGGAGTAATGAACCGATTTGAGTATTGGCAACATTTTGAAACATTTATCCCAATCATTCCTGTGGGTGACGTTTTCAACGTTCTGTCATCTTGAACTCAGAATGACTTCACGTGAATGTGTGGCTTTCCTGATATAATCACAATAACAAATGATTAAAATGGCATATTCTGGGGAAAAAACGCACCAAGTGAAGTTTTCGGAAACTCTCCTGTTTAGACATTACACCACTTGCTGTTAAGTCTTTTGCAGATAAAAATGTCAACACTGCTATTTTGGATGACATACTTTTCTTTTCTTTGCGACCTGTAAGGACGCAAAGAAAAACATAGACTTGCTTAAATTTGTTAACAAGTCCCTGCGCAAGAAGTTCAAATTTGGCCCATTGGTACCACTTGGTATTAGTCTTACAGATTGAAAATATGTGATGGCATTGCACTCAGGGTAGCTTTTTGTGTTTTGTCATCCTGTTTGTGAATTTGTTGAGCAGGCTAACAAACCAGCAAAACCACTATGCTTCCTTTTTCCAGGTACCGGGTAGAACAAGGTACACCCTTAGTTTCCAGCAATACAATTTCCCTTTTTTGGATAGTGTTGTAGTAAACACAATAGACCTCAAGGTGGCAGTAGTTGGCTTACAGACTGAATCCTTTGCCTTAGTGAGTCATCCTCTCTTTCCAGGGGTAGACTACAGATTGATGGACCTTATAATGACTGCTTTCTGGAGAGAGTGAAGAATTGTCCTGCAGAGGATGATGGATCAATAGAGTATGCAATAGGAAAGGTAAAGCTGTTGTGCTCTTTCTTCTTTCTGCTACCACCTGTGACCTCTCTTAGGGCTTATTTACACGTATCTAGATACTAGTTATACAGGACTACTAGTCTAGTTCTATACTTTTTTGTAATTGCATTTACACATATCCATAGAATCCAACCTTTTGAAATATCTCCACTTAGAAGGGCTTAAAAAATATCCCTTTGGGGTCACTAAAACTGTGTATGTGTAAATAAAAGGCCCAAACAGATCTGTTTATGAAAATATCTAGATACATGTAAAGAAGCCCTTAGATCATACAGAATATAGTTAAAGATTTAATATAGAATATATTTGAATAATGAAATGTTCTGGGTTACTGATTGGACCTGCAAATACTTTTCCCTTCATAGGTTCATCAGTACAGAGTTGCTATGACAGCCAAAGACTGCTCAGTCATGATCACACTGGCACCTTGTGAGGAGGATGAAGTGTAAGCACAGCTGCTTTTTTCCTGTGTAGCTATTGAAACTTTTAGTGTCTGTGGAAGGATGACATTGTTTTATTCCTCCTCTACAGACTTGAATCCAGCCTGGAGATCCAGCCTGCAAAGCCTCGCCTCACTTACTCTGTCTCCATCCTGGACCTTGACCCCAAACCCTATGATGCGATTCCCTACCAGCTCAAGTTAGACTCGAAAATAGTGAACTACTACTTGAGAAGTACACACTCCAAGCAGGAGCTGAGCAGCTCTCCCAGCCTCCTTATGGAGCGTGAGGACCGCACACTGGTGTTTCATCCTGTATGAATCCAGATCCACTAACCCAACCACACGCCTTTACATGTTGTGCTGCTTAGGAATTGAGCAATGAGAAATGCAAATGATTGACAATTGGAATATCTCTCTGTTACGTCTCACTTGTATGTTGAGTGTGTGTGTGTGTGTGTGTGTGTGTGTGTGTGTGTGTGTGTGTGTGTTTTCTTCTCATGTATGCCATACTTTGTGAACTGAATGTAGGACATGTATGTAAGCATACAGTGCTGTGGTCTGATAATGGTGTTCCTTGTGGACGTTCTGGGTTCCTATTCTCTGTTTTCCTCTATCTTGGGGGCTGGCCTCCTTAAGCATAGGCTTGTGTGAATGGCCTGAGGGAGTCCATGGATTGAATGGCTTGAGATTATTTGGGTACTGTCATTTCTTGTCCCAGGACATTTTTTGGTGTAGATGTGTGCCAAAAGTTGAGTGTCAGCATTGCTAGCTGAGTGAAATGGCTTCAGGTTTATCATGTAGATGTTGGCAGGTAGTAATTGTGTCTTGGGAGAGGTAAAAGCAGTTCTGAAGCACTTTATCGTGCAAGTAAGCAAAAATGTTCAGGGCTGCAATGGATTAAAGCATCAGTACTGCTGCTGTGCTTTGTCATTTCCTCTACTGAGTGAAGCTGTTTGGGTTTTGGTGACAACAGCATCCTTTTCTGTTACAACAACCACAACTTTGCTGTGGTGGTGTGTCTAGGATTTAATAGACAGCAAAGTGCTAAAAATATCCTGCTTTTAGAGAAGGTTAAATTCCGTTACTTGCATTTGATGTTTATGTGCAAAGAACTTGTTGGAATTGCTCTCTAATATTGTCTTTTCAAAATGGGTGTCAAAGTGTTCTGCATTCATAATTTAATTTTGTGGGCTCCTGGAGGGCAGGCATGTATGTCCTCCAAAGATAAACTATGAATCCAAGAAAGAGAATTCTGAAACAGTCCATTGGGGGGGGGGGGGGGCGACTATGGATGGTCAGATACTTTTGTTATAGACTACATAGCCATTTTCTATTAAGAACATTGTTACAACATACTTGGAATTGACTTTAGGATAGTACTTTGGTCACTGATAATCTCTGATGGCAGTTTTTTGCTAGTCATAGTGTATTGAATCACTAATATGGCCACTAATATTCCAAAAGGATACATCTGTCTTTAAACTGTCTTTTGAATTGGTATCATTGTATCCGATATTTAAGAGTGTGCTCCATCAGGAGTCTCCAGACTGGGAGTTTTCCAGTGTCTGCACTGTACATGTTTCTACAGACATGACTGTAAAACAACTGAATACGCTTTGCTGATGAGAAAATTCACAGGAAAAACTGAGCTAGATATTATGTCCTTTAGCACAAGAGCTAGCAGAGACTTGCACCAAAGAGTTCCTGAAGTTGAGGAGTTCTGTTTGAAACACATGTCTTGTAGTTCTTTTTGCTCTAGGTGTAAATGGAGGTTTTGATAAAGAAAAAAAAACATTGCCCCCTCAGATTTTACATATTTTATTAGTATTGTCAATCAAGCAACTGTGACAGATTATTTCACCATAAATGTAATTGACTAAGCCTCTAAAAAGATTCACATCCACTGTGACGCATACAATAGGAAAAAAAACAAAATATCATACATAGATTTAACTACTTCAGAATGCAAAGTGAATTTTACTGTCTAGACTTTTGTATTTAAATTATTTATTTTTCTAGGGTCTTTACTAATGGATATATATTTGCATATAGTATGTGCATATACTAATGGATATATATATTTACATACAGTATGTGCATATATGTAATTGTAAGAGAATGTACAGATGGCATTAAAACATTTGCTAATGATTGATTATACTTGGTTGTTCATATTGAATAAAACAATGATGAATGGGGATTTGTACCATTATTGCAGTTAATGCTGTCACACACACATAGTTTTTATAACACTTTCAATAGAGGCTTCAGCCCCAAGAATACGCAAAAGGTTCTGGAAGTACTCTGGTACATTTGCC
The DNA here is from genome assembly GCA_015244755.2 of Tenualosa ilisha. NCBI lineage: Eukaryota > Metazoa > Chordata > Actinopteri > Clupeiformes > Clupeidae > Tenualosa > Tenualosa ilisha. Next base: position 1,308,956 of record PYXC01002776.1, on the reverse strand, counting down.
ACAATGTTCCTGGAGTCCATTGTCATAACTGCCAAACAGAACAAATTTTTTATCAGGGAAAAATACGTTAAAAATTCTTGCAATGAATATTGTGATGTCATCAGCCTTACCTTTATCAGGCACTTTAAGTAGTAACTCTATTTTTGGTTTAATTTCTCCTTTCCATGTCACATCAATATCCCAGATAATACACATTGTGTAGCTAAATACGAAAACAAACATCAGTCAACTCAAATTGAAAACCTGTCATGGTAAGACTGACCTACATTAGTGCATAACCAAGACTGCATTTAATAGTGAACAAGCATTAAACAGCTGAGGCTGCTAATAGGCTGCATACCCTTTAAGTTTTGGACTCTGGATCAGCATGAGCTCAGACTGGCATCCCTCTGGAAGACTCACTATATCTGGGTATTTCTCCTGAAAAAGTAGTACCAAGCACATGTAGGCATTATTGTACATTTTCCAGTGGCACAATACCTCCCATCACTCAAAACCCATACTCCATTCCAGACAGGTACCCCACCCCCCGGTCAATTCTTGAATACAACACTCATAGCCTCCTGTTACCAAAAAAGATGATTATTCGAATGAGAAAGTATTTAAAACCTTTACATTTTTAACAAGGAGACTTTCTTAGGTTCAGAGGGAAATTTCTCTGTCATGGGATCGAACATTCTGTGGGTAATGCAGACACAGTGGGGACACTGCACTCTGAAGCACTGGTTTTAGAGGAATATCTGGAAAGAATGAGTCAATCTGCGGCTTTTCATAAGAAACACTCATACAATGAGGAGCCCAAACTGCCTCAAGACTACAGAGAACTGAAAAGAATCCTCATCCCCCAGCCTGTGGTCTGGTGCAGTGACATTCTAATCAGCACTGTGGAGTCAATTTATGAGAGGCATTTGTTGAACTGTAATCATGGTTTCCATTCATCACAATGGAGAGTGGTAAATGTGGATTTGATATTTTCTGCTGACTGGAAAAGCATATACCACTCTTCATTGTGAGGGTTAATGATTAGGTATAAATACGCCCAATATATTCCTCGGTTGAATAAATTGTCTAATTTCAAAGCTGGAAGTTAGAAGAATCTGCTGTGCACGTTGCTGGGTGTAGAAAAAATATGCCATATAAAGGTAAACTTTGAACCAATCAGTATGACAGTATTCACAGACCGCCTCAAGAAAAATAAAATCTCTGACTATACCTTCCTTGATCAATTAACACACAAATGAGGTGTCATTTCACAGAAATGCTTTAAATAAACACGAAATACACAAATGTAACACAACAAAAGTTTTTTCCAATATCGGTCATCGAACAGGCATGAAGAAGAGAAACTGAACTGTCCACTCCTTGACTATCAAGAAAATATTCAAGAGCTTGTTCAAACAAGTCAGCCATTTAAGAGGCCTCATTATTAGAATGTCAGTACCTCTCATAACATATTAGAAATTACAGCAAAAGCTATATGTGCACATTTGTAAAAATGTTTCATGTTTACCACGTGAGATTGCAAATACATGTACACTGTCCCCCCAGGACTTCTACCTGTCCATTAGGCTCACTATACTTCCACGGTCTAGTCCAGGAGACGTGTTATGCCAACACATATTTTCCTCAACACCATTATTAAAGTGTCAGACATTGTGGTCAGACATTCTGAGCTTGCTCAGAACCTGAGACTGGTTTTCCAAACCAGGTGCCAGTAGGTTTGAGCTGGCAGGAAAGCTTAAATAGAGATGCATGTTTTCCAATTAGACCCCTTTGCCTATATTCAGCTATAGATACTCTGAAACAGAAGTACATTTACAGCAACCAAAGTGAGAAAATGCTTTCATATTATATGGGCAAGCAGTGACCCACAAATTCATATTTCCAAAGAAAGGTGGCTAAGTTTTATAAGAAGAATTTATAAAAAGAATCAAACCAAACCAACATAACCTCATTGGAAAAAGAAACTTAAACAGTATACTTTTCAACGTAAGCATTTAATTTTGCATGGTTTTCCTTCCTCTTCTGCTCAATACTAAATGATACCTATGAGATCATTTCTGTCTTTGGCTTAAAGTGGAATCAGAATTTCCTCTGTGGAGTACTCATGGAAAAAAAAAAAACATTGAAGCTTCAGCAGGATGATACGCATCCACTTCATAAATGTTTTTACCACCACCACACATTTCGTCCACCCTCCTTCAATCCAAGCGGCATTTCTGGTCAAGAAAATAAATGTGGAGTACAAGAGAAAATGTTCCATAAACAGCATGAAATTACAGAGGGATTGTAGCTCGAGGGCCAACCCTCCTCACCTCAATTCTGTGTGTCAGGGGTAGAGGGGATATCCCAATTCTCTTTTAGATGAGGGGCTAAGGGACATGAGAAATTTCCCCACATACACTGGATATCCTGGCAACATTTTCAAATTTTCTATGGAAGTATATCTGCACCTTCATTCAAATGGCAATGTACAAAATGACAATTCAGTATGTAAACTTCTATTCAAAATGGCAATGCAATCCTCATTTAGTTTTGATTATTTAGGTTAAAATTGAGAGTTAAAATGTACTGGAATTGCTTTTATATTCTGTAATTGATGGCCAAGCAGCGAAGTGGTGAAGGCCACCATTGTGCTTCTACCTTTTCTTCTTATTATTATTATTCATCTGCTCAAACGGAAGTCTATAGCAGTGCTATTTGGCACACTGATTAGGCATAGTCCCATGAACAATTTCACCAAGTTTCATGTCGGCACACAGCACCGTCTAGCGCAACCAACTGGTCAAAGTTAGAAGTGCATTCACATACGCAACTTTTGACCCGTGCGGACAATTTTTGTACAAATGGCACTGTTGGAATCCTTGGGCCAAGCCAATTCCAACACATGCTATGACGTCAATTTCAGATTTTGTCGAAAGTGAAACAAAATTTTCAGCACTCAGTTTGTCCAATTGGCATAAAATTTGGTACCATCTTCTACTATAGACTAGGTTGAATAAATTGTCTACACAAATTCTTTGGACACTGTATCGTTTGCCCCCACTGTCAATCAAATTCGACGACAAAGTTCTTCAAACAGGAAGTGAGCTCATATCTCACGCTTTGATGTATCTTAACCAAACTTGGTACCTGGACTACTGACCCCATCCCCAGGGGCACAACAATTTGGTGTAGTATGGCCACAACTGGGTGCAATAATTTGTAAAAATGTGTTTTGGCTCATATCTCATGATGTGTTTGGGTTAGCAACAAAATTTCAATGTCTATCAGTCGTATAGCCATTCATTCAGTTACATTTACATTTACATTTAGGCATTTAGCAGACGCTTTTATCCAAAGCGACTTACAAAAGAGGATAACATTCAAGCTACAACACAATGAACTAACAAGGAGTGCATTTTGCTAACATAGAATCTGCACTGTTTTAAGTTGAAAGTGCAATAGTGTAACACAATGTAGAGAAATTAAATTATTAAGTGCATTCTCAAAGTTTACACCAGGAGATATTCTTGGAAGAGCTTAGTCTTCACGAGTTTCTTGAAGGTGGAGAGGGTATCAGTTGATCTGGTAGCACTTGGGAGGTCATTCCACCAGCGCGGAACCAGATATGAGAAGAGTCTGGACCGACCTGCACAAGGTGTTGGCCGTGCTAGAAAACGTTCCTTAGAGGAGCGTAGTGGTCGTCGGGTGACGTAGGGCTTCAGAAGAGAATTCAAGTAGATGGGAGCAGAGCCATCATTCACCCTGTAGGCCAACATAAGTGCCTTGAATTTAATGCGAGCAGCCAAGGGCAGCCAGTGAAGTTCAATGAACAGAGGTGTGACATGTGCCCTTTTTGGCTGGTTAAAGACCAGACGTGCAGCTGCATTCTGGATCACCTGTAGCGGTCTCACTGCACAGGCTGGTAGGCCTGATAGGAGGACATTGCAGTAGTCAAGACGAGAGATAACCAGGGTCTGAACCAGGAGCTGGGTTGCATGTTGGGTTAGGTACGGCCTGATCTTCCTTATGTTGAATAGGGAAAAACGGCACGACCGAGCCACAGAGGCAACGTGATCTGCAAAGGTCAGTTGGTCATCGATCATGACACCTAGGTTTCTTGCCACTTTGGTGGGAGGAACAGACAGGGAGTCGATATTGATACTGATGTCGTGATGTATGGCTTGTTTGGCTGGGAGGACCAGCAGTTCAGTTTTGGAGAGATTTAGTTGGAGGTGATGTCCTTTCATCCATGCAGATATATCGGAGAGACAGTCCGAGATCCGTGATGACACCGTGGAGTCGTCCGGCGGAAAGGACAGATAGAGCTGGGTATCATCCGCATAGCAGTGGTAAGAGAAGCCATGGGAGTGGATGATTGAGCCCAGCGAGGTGATGTACAGTGCGAAGAGAAGGGGCCCCAGCACAGATCCTTGGGGTACTCCTGTGGTGAGTTGGTGAAGTGCCGATGTCTGTCCTAGCCACGATACGTTGAACGACCGTCCAGTAAGATAGGACTTGAACCAAGAGTGCACTGTGCCATCAATCCCAATGTTGGTCAGCTTGTCCAGTAGGATGCTGTGGTTGACCGTGTCAAATGCTGCTGATAGGTCCAGCAGGATGAGCACTGAGGACTGACCTGCCGCTCTGGCCTCTTTTAGTGCTTCCGTCACAGACAGAAGCGCCGTTTCAGTGGAGTGGCCACTTCTGAAGCCGGATTGGTTGGAGTCGAGGAGGTTGTTCTGAGTGAGAAATCCTGTGACCTGTTTAAAGACAGCTCGTTCAATGGCTTTGGAAAGGAAGGGAAGAAGAGAGACAGGCCGGTAGTTCTCCACTTGAGTGGGAGCGAGGGATGGTTTTTTGAGCAATGGTGTTACCTGGGCTTGTTTGAAGGCAGTGGGAAATGTACCCCTAGTTAGTGACGCATTGACCACATGTGTGGTTGCTGTCACAATTGTGGGGGTTATGGCCTGAAGAAGGGTTGTTGGGATAGGATCCAGAAGACAAGAGGTAGGCCGGCTGTCTGTGAGAAGCTTAGACACCTCTGCCTCGGAGAGAGGAGTGAAAGAAGAAAAGGAAGCAGTTGGTGTAGAGAGGCTAGGAGAAGGAACCTGTGTAGATTGGTTTGAGAACTGACTACTAATAGCTGCAACTTTGTTAGTGAAGAATGCAGCAAAAGTGTCAGCTGTGAGGTTGGTTGGAGGAGGTGGAGGAGGTGGGTTTAGTAAAGATTTAAAGGTGGAAAAGAGTTTCTTGGTGTCCGTGGCGTTGTTAATCTTGTCATGATAGAAAGCCTTTTTCGCAGCAGTGACACTGGATGAGAAGGAAGATAGTAGTACTTGGAATTGTGCTAGATCGGCCGAATTCTTAGTTTTGTGCCATTTCCTTTCAGCAGCTCTGAGGTTAGTGCGCATTGACCGAAGTGAGTCATTAAGCCACGCATGAGACTGGGTGGGTCGTGCGGGTCTGGTAGACAGAGGGCACACACGATCCAAGCAGAATCTCAGCGTAGAACAGAGTGACTCTGTGGCGTCATCAACCTGAAAAGAAGAGAAACTTCTAGACGGTGGTAGAGCAGACGCCACCAAGGAGGAAAAGTGAGTAGGAGATAGATTCCGGAGATTGCGACGGACAGAGACAGAGGGAGTAGGAGCAGATGGTTGCTGACAGAGGGAAACCTTGAACTGAATAAAGTAATGGTCAGATAGATGTAGAGGAGTAACTGTCTGTAAAGCGGCGCACTTCCTGGTGAAAATGAGATCAAGTTCCTTACCGGCTTTGTGAGTCGGAGGGCTGTGAACCCGCTGTAGCTCAAAGGAGTCCATCAGAGATAGGAATTCTGCAGAACCTGGATTGTCTAAGTGGATGTTCATATCACCGAGAACAAGCATGGGACAGTCATGCTCAGGGATGGAAGAAAGCAGAGTGTCAAGTTCCTCAAGGAAATCGCCCATTTGACCTGGAGGACGATAGATAACACACAGATATACTTTGACCGGTGCCGTTACTAAGATGGCATGGTATTCAAAGGAGCTGTATGTGACAGATGGTACCAGTTGAGTATATTTCCATTTGTCTGATATTAACAGCCCCGCACCACCCCCTCTCCTGGATGGGCGGGAGGTGTGGGAAAAAGCATAGTTGGTGGAGAGTGCAGCAGGAGTGGCAGTGTTTTCTGGTTTGATCCAGGTCTCGGTGAGAGCCAGAATGTCCAGAGAAAGATGGTTCGCATAAGCTGAAATGAAGTCTGCTTTGTTCACTGCAGTCTGACAGTTCCACAAACCTACGGTGAAGGAGTTGTTCGTGGGTGACGAGACATGATGTGTAGATCGGAGGTTTGCAAGGATCCGTTTCCTTTTGTGGAAGCGGAATCTGCGACGACTGGAGACAACTGGAATGGAGTGAAGACACATTGTGGCAAGATGAAGTTTGCACAGAAGATGAAGTTACAGGGAATAGGACATGGTGATTAGTTAGTTAGGTCGGTGTCCTTGCTCGGTGGACACGCGCAGGTCGACACGCTCGTCTTTACCCTAGTCAGTCTTAGACACGCGCAGGTCGACACGCTCGTCTTTACCCTAGTCAGTCTTAGACACGCGCAGGTCGACACGCTCGTCTTTACCCTAGTCAGTCTTCACACAAGGAGGGCTGAACAAAAGGGCTGACGCTTCCGCTGACGCTTCAGTGTTACTCTCTGGAACAATGATTGACTGCACCCGGCTGAGACCGCCCACCAAGAGTCAGGCAGAAACAATAGGCCTGATAGGAGTGGCCAACGACCAATTGATTTCTGATGACCCAGCTGTGCTAGTACTTCACGCCTTCTGATGGCTTGTAGGTGTATTACAAATCAGGTGGTTTCCCACAAGACAGGTAATCCAAAGCAGCTTCCAAGTTTAGCAAAATAGCACAGAACTAAATAAGCAGACACTCACTTACTTCCTGTGTGTGTAGCTCCTCATGCTAAATGCTATTTTGTAGAAAAGTTTTTCATGGATCCCCTGGCAATGCACTATGCACCTCAGAGGGTCCCCAGACCCCAGTTGTAGAATATTCTAACAATACAAAAATTTAAATGTGGTTGGGAAAAACATTTTTATAACATAAAAATAAAATTTTCTCATGATCCTCAATTCGTCTGGGTGCCAGTACCCTAGCTCTGAAAACTGAAAACTGACAAATGGGGGCAGCCTGCCCCCCAAACAATAACCCAGAGTTTCTCTAAGAGGACTAAAGGGAGAGCTGAGCAACCCCTAGCATGTATTGTTTGGTCCTAGGGTCAAATATAATGTAGACTTTGTTGGTTAAAAGCATCTTCTTTGAAACATACACAAACATAAACAAATGTGATTTCCTCCAGCATTGCTGACTGCACCTTTAATGTGTACAGGGCCTTATTCTCTGACACAGAGTCTTCATGACAGATGTAATGGTAACAGTGTTCTATAACCAAATGTTGATCTCATGACAATAACAGAACAGATCCTTATCTCGTGACAAATGAAAGGGGAGAGACGTGAAATGTGTAGGAAGAATAGATGCAGCTGTGCATAGCTGACGACTGAATCACAAAGTTCCAGCCATCACCTCACTTGTCCAGACACCTACATACTCTGTAGGTGTCTGGACAGATGAGAGTTCTATTGGCCAATGTAAGTTTTAAGCTTTACATTGGCCTCTAGCTTTAAGAGGCCTTGAGAGTGTCTTCAACAACAACCACCATTTTCAACTCAAATTCTTGTGTGAAGTATACATTTATCATTCTCTCCCTGCAGGTAAGGTTGTAAAATACAAATACAACCAACCTGACATAAGTAACAAACCATGCAGTCTCTGGATAGTGGATCAAGTCATGGATTACAAGAGAAAAAGATGATTATGAGCAGGTCTGCAAATTGCAAATATATGTATGACAATATATGATTATCACATTATATCACCATGATTCAATTCATATCAGCCAGTAAAGAGATGGCCAGTCCCACCCCTCAAGTCCCACGTTATATGAACCACATAATGTGGACTTCTAACTAGCTACGGAAGGACAAAATGACTGTCTGTGGCAGGGTTGGCAACTCTTGGTGTATGCCACAGTTGACATGCAGATTGTCAATGGCATGCTGGCGATGGTGCACAGCCATCATTAGAAACATTAGAAAAATTTTGGTTGTCTCATCTGCTTTTGAACAGCCATTGGCTGTTGTAGGGTGTGTCTTCTGTAGAGTTACAGACAGTAATGCTCCCTACAGGGTTTAAACATTTTTTTCAGACAGAGCACAAAATAACAAGTCAATCAAACAGCGAGTGTTCAGAATTCAAGGCTTTGAACCAGTTCACAGAACAAAAACAAACCAAATGATTGACATTTTGTGAGGAATTTTGAAATGTAGGCTTCATGAGCAGAACCGCCACTGCTAGTTATAACACATAATTTTTGTCCTGTCGGTAAGTTTTGCTCAGTCGGTCTCTCTTGCCACGCAGCATAGAGTTTCAGTAGGTCTTCTACCAAGCCTTCATCGGACCAATCACAAAACTCTCTCTTCGTAGTGTCGTTGGGCGTGCTTCGCACTATGACAACAGGGCTGTGATGGTGCAAAAAAACAACTAAGATAGCTGTGATTGGTCGTAGCACTATATATTGTTTGCAGAAGCAGTTTAAAAGACAACCACTGATTTCGCCCCAAGGACTGAGCCCATTCTGATTTTATAGTCTGACTTGCCATGCTACAAGTTTTCTGCTTTTCAGCAATAATTTGTAACAATGTAATTGTAATTGTAATAATTTGGACAGAGAGACCATTGTAAGGGCAGGGTACCCAATTCCTGACTGTGAGACATGAGAGAAACATGATTAAAACTGGTTGAGAATGTTGTTAGTTTTGTTCCTTGGCTATAACAAAAATCCATATTTGCACAAACCTGAAATGAGTTACTGTGCTTCTCGTTATGCAAATCAGCCTGTAGCATGCATTTTTATGTCAGAAATTTGTCTGAATTATTAATTTGCAATGATTCATATATTTTATTTTAAAAAATTATATCAACATGTTCCTGAAGTCCTGCTTTGCATCAGCCAGAACAGATTATTAATATTAATATATTTTCATGTTGGAAATGTAGCCCGATACTATGCATGGTAAAAAACATTTGGTCTGTTGGCATGCAAAGGAACAGGTAGAAGTTTGTGGTTAGAGGCTACCTTAGGGAGGGGATAGTCAAGGGATATTGCCAATATGGCAAACAAAACTAACTGGTTGCCCAACACTGTTGTACAGCTAGCACATATAATGTTACCTTACATGGTCCACCATTACCAATATTTCAGTCATACAGGCATAGGAAACCGACCAGCAGATTGCTTAGCTAAAAGATTCGTTTATTGGCATTCTACAGAAAAATACAGAAAAATCCATTTCAGTTGAAAAATGTTGCTTCTCTACTTCTACTTTTGGTCTCAGCCTCTTCAACTCTTCTCTGTGGGGGGACACTTGCAATTCCTGGTAGCAGCGATGGGGGGGGGTCTGGGGTGAGGGGTGAGTCTCTGAATGTCACAAGTTGACAATGGAGGTGTGGGTTTGATGGCTGTGTCATTAGCAGACAATGCCCAGCAGTCAGTGTCCAGTGGAATGTCACAGGTTGGCGATGGGACTGATGGCTGTGCAGTCAGCAAGGCAATGGTGAGGGATGAGTTGGGGTGGTTGCTGCAGCAGTGACAATGGCAGGGCCATTAGCAGTAGTGGCAGTGTCATCAAACTTGTAGAAATTATTAAGATAGTTTGCTCTGGCCACATCGCCATCTGCCCTGGTGCCGTTTCTCCTCATCCTGTAATCTACTTCATTCCTTTCCATACCTTTTTCATGTTGTTTTCTTCCAATCCGTTTTCTTTCTGTAATACTATTTTGCCTCTTTCAGATGCTCTTTAAACTCCCTCTGCACACACCTCACTTCAGTTAAGTCATCCTCCTTAAATGTCCTCTTCTTCTTGTCTTACCAGGGTTTGTTGTTAGGGAAGCAGCGCACAAACCTTGAGAACTACAACATCCATGCAGAAGTTCAGTCTCTTAGAGCCTCTTCAGCCCCAGGGGTCCCCTTCCTGAAGGTGCGCATGGTTATTTGTTGCATTTGCACTTGTGGCTTGTACTTGAAGGTGAATGAGTTCATGTTTCCCATTACCACCATTACTGTGTAATTTCATGACGGTGAGTGTTTGAATTTAAAACCAAGTTTAATCTCCTCTGTAGTCCTCTGTGTTGCTGTTGTGTGGAGTGGGGATGAGACGATTACAGATTTTGATGGTGCAATTATTGTCTGAGAAATTAATAAATTTTACTAAAGTGGCAGAAATCACAGGAATAACGCAGTTTCTTATGAATAAATGAATAAATTCACATTCATAGTTCACCATTTCAATTGAAAACCAGTTCGCATCCATGTACCTTTTTTAAAAGATAGATAAATAGATAGTTAGATAGATAGACAGATGGATGGATAGATGGATTGAAAGAGATGTCTGCAGTATACAAACACTTACTATAAGGGTAAAAAATGCAATACAGAATTGTTCGACTTAAACAGAGGCTCAGAATCTCACAAAAATCTGATTTATTTCAAGTTATTCAGTTATAAATGCGTTAAATTCAGTGCATAGAAAAATGAACTTGTTCAATTAACTTCTTTTGAAGCGGTCCAAGCACAACACTGGGGCGGGTTGTGGGCCAGATGGAGATGCTTATGCTTTTGAGTTTTAACATTTAGATATCCATAATCAAAAATACCATCCACAGAATTTCAAAACTGAAAATGTAACCATGGCAGCTGCAACCTGGTTAATTTGTTAAGATAAGAAGTGGCCCCACATACGCATAAGTACCATAAAATTGTTAGAACACCACTTTCTTAATCGCATCATCGTCAAAAGGTGGAAAATATAATATGATATGTCTAAATCTAGCATCAGTTTTCAATTCTGCAAATGCATCACACCAAAAGTAACATGACAATTTGAATATAGCTGTGCAATGTCTGAGCACATTTCATGAGAGTGAAAGAAATGCAACTGTTGGCTTCTGGGGCAGTGAGCTTCACAAGGGCAAGACACTGTATGGCAATAACTTTTTTAAAGAAAATGGAGGGGCAGGCAACTGCAGATTGGTTGAGGACCTTTTCTCCTGTTGAGAGGCAGGGCCTGAGGTAGAGGGAGTTTTATGCAGGCTTACTGGTTTGTTAGAGCTATCCCTCTTATTAAGAAATGTTTCAGCACGCATGTGATCTCAAATCACCAATGTGGGAACACTGTCTTTTGGAATTTAAACAGATCTGTTTCTTTGAGGATAACAGGGGGAAAGTGTCACCTGGGACCATAAGCTACTATGAATTAAAACTCAAGTGGATCTACATGTCCACAGAGACAGGCAGAAAAGGAACTTAAGCAACACCAACACCTTATATCCCAAGTGCTACCAGATCAACTGATACCCTCTCCACCTTCAAGAAACTTGTGAAGACTCAGCTCTTCCAAGAATATCTCCTGGCATAAATTTTGAGAATGCACTTAATAATTTAATTTCTCTACACTGTGTTACACTATTGCACTTTCAACTTAAAATAGTGCAGATTCTATGTTAGCAATATGCACTCCTTGTTAGTTCTTTCATTGTGTTGTAGCTTGAATGTTATCCTCTTCTGTAAGTCGCTTTGTATTAAAGCGTCTGCTAAATGCCTAAATGTAAATGTAAATGTACCTATATGCTTGCTGGGTGCTATGCTGTGGCAGTCATAATTTTTGCAGAAGCTCTGAATGCAGAAAAAGTTGCAAGCTTTAACATTTTATTGTCATTCTTTCAGGAATATCCACAAACATTGTTAAGAGTATCACCACACCTCTCCTCACTCTGTCTTCCTTGAAGGAACAAATAAAATGACCTCTCTCTCTCCCTTTCTTCCCTCTCTTCTTCCAAATCAGAGTGCCTAACAGTTGACGGCATGCTTGAGACTAAATACATCCTCCCCCTGAAATGCAAGAGAAGGGGCCGGACAAAAGCTTTATTAGGAACACTGTCTTTCAATGTGGTTCCAAAGCACTGATACCATGGCATCTTTCAGAGAGCTCCAAGTCAGCTTGCACAAGCCCTGAGGTCTTTACTTAATGTCTAGCAATCTTTACTTGTATTCAACCATAGGTCCTCTTTTAACTAGGTCTGTAATGACAAGCCAGGTGGCACCCTTTAGATGACTAGAGTGTCCAATGTGCCTAAAGCCTAGTAATTAGGTCTTAGAACATCATCAACCTCCCCCCAAACCCAGGGCACCTACAACACTGTCTGCAGTAGCTACATCTTGTAACTGGCCCCCTCTTTCTCTGATCGAGGCTTCTGAAACATTCAGACTTCAAAAACGTTTCCTAAGCAAGTCGTGGCTTCCCTGTTGTGAGCGAGCATAGTCCTGTCTGTTTAAACATTTATCAGCACGGCAGCTGAGCAGACGCTTTCTGTCTGCAAGCGGTATTGGCAAATCTCCCCACAAGGAAATATTTGGCTTCAAGAAAAAAAAATAACACTGCCTGCAGACTACTGGTAACGTACTTACTCACTGTTTGCCTTTCTTGTGCTTTCACTCCGTTCACTTTTGTATGGTGGGTTAGTTTGGGTATTCACCATAGGGTCTGTTTTGGAGTGCACATTCTCACACTTCCTCTGCATGCAGCTTTACACATGTGACATTTGTCAGTAACAGGTATGTCTGCACTGGCAGTTGTAAAGTTTATTTTATGGCTCATGAGGGAGAGTTTAAAAGCTTTTGGGGACAACTGGTTTGGGGAAGTCTGTTCTGAGCAGTTATTAACTTTAACATCATTAACTTTTTCAGTAACATTTTTCTTTACATGTTTTATAAAATCAAGATATATTTTCAGAAGTTACATTTACTGAAGCTACTTTGCACCACTGCTAACTAAACATAAAGGTTCCACAGAACACATATACTGCAACTGTCATTTTCTTTGCTTTCTTTTCCCCAGCTCAATGTCTCCCCAGTCAAGCCTTGACATCCAGAGGCTGGATTATTAAAGACATTCCTTAACCACTTCCTTCACTGCTCCTTTTCCTGCTGCTGTTTTGTCGTTTTGTCACTGTTCCAAATCTGAGTTAATACTGACTGCATGATTTCTTGCCTTGGGCCTGGATGCTAAGTCATTGCTTAACATGTCAGCACTTCCTACAAAACACAGCCTGTCAGACAATGCATGAAGTACAGAAGTACTTTACAGTGACTGAAGACAAATGTTTAAAAAATTGCTTCTGCACCAGTATTGAGTATGTTTAGTCTTTTTCAAATTCCTAAGCGGTCAAAATTCTGTTGCTATGCTGTGTATTTGCCTTGCTCCACTTCAACACAATCATGGAAAATTATGTAACAATGTAACAATGAATAGTTTAACCACATGTGAGTTTTTGCCAGCAACATGCTAAACTTTCTGTGTGTGTGTGTGTGGCCTTCTCTATGTGTGTGTGTGACCTTCAAGATTGTTTTTAGTAAAGAAAGAGTACTGAGTAACGACAGACACATGACGGAGACTGATTTCCTACTAAAATATAGTTTTATGACAAAAGAAAAAGAGAGCATTCGGATTCACCACTAACAATCAGTTAAGAGACTACTTATTGTCTGAAACTCCTCATTATGGGAATGGGGCATGCAACCCTGTATTAAACACAGGTATATCAAAGGTTTTGATGTGATGGGTACTCTTTCCTTTGTGCCAGGTACTTGCCATGAGACCAAGGGGTCTACTCGCTCTTTGCTTCATCGTTTGTCTGAGCGTTATTCTGGCTCAGGAGCAGCAGGTACCATTTGCACGTGGAAAAAGGAGAAGGGAAGGACAGAGAAGAGGCAAAAAGGTAATCTCCAGCCAACTGCCCCACCATGGTGGAATGCCAGTTCTCCATGGTGATGCGGGAACAGCTATTTTCCTTGATTCATACAAAAACGTCAATGAACAGGAATTCAACTACAACATTATTCCAGGTTTGTTCTTCTCTCTTTATCCATCTCCATCCCTCTCTCTAAATGTAGATGAATATTTAGATAGATAAATAGGGTTGAGTAGTAAGATATTTATGTGTGTACACATGATTGAAGGAACCAATTAAATGGTTTACGTAATGCTTCTCATTGTTTTAAGTGAAGCGGTGTTAGTTTACAGTGCATTTTATGTGAAGAATGGTTTTGTGTAAAAAAATTCCTTAAATGTAACTAAGAAAAAAAACCATACAAATTATTTTCCCAGTACAACTTTAAGACTAACTATGATTTAGGACTAACTGTGAAACCTACAGTCTTAGAAAGGAGCTGTCTGAATGTGGTACCATTCAAATGACCTGGTGGAGTTTGTTGAGGCCAAGCCTATAATCTAGTTTACCATCTATACGACCAAACTACCACTAGTCTACTATGCTTGGGTGAACCACAGCTTCACAAACTGACCACAGTGTACAAAAAGGATGTGCACTTACAACACTAATCATACAGTAAGACCAGAAAACAAACATCCAAACCACGTGAAACATATGAGTTAAAAAAAAAACAACTAAATCCCACAAATGGCTATTTTTTTCCCCATAAGATCAGGTAAAAAATCGAAATAATCTGAATAACACAAAATAAAGTGATTATGTGTGCAATTATCAAGGTGGATATTTGTTAAGGATGTATGCCTGAGGTTTTGCTGTTCATTCAGTGCTGATATACTGGATGTACAGTACTGTGGGACCACAAACACAAGGATCCATTAGTAATCAACTCTCTTTTCCCAGTAAACAGACATGACTGGTACCTTTATAAAAGAAACTGTACAGAGCATGGGGATGTCACCAGAAATGTAGTAGTCAATACCAGTATTAGTCATATTTGCGATATTTGCTACTTGATACTTAACTTGCTGCCCAAATCTTGATGGCATGTTCTTTCAAATTACAGTATCCAGCTCAGACAAGGAAATAACAGGTCTCAAGTGGGCTATGGCTCACAGACTAAGAAAACATCCAGAAGAAATGCATGCATACGTACCTGGTATCTATAGTTCACTTCAGTTCAATTAAATTTTATTGTTGCATATACTTTGCAATAAAGCATAAAATAAAATGATACTGAATGATAACTCTAAATAGTATTGTAGAAACAATCCTCATGACACCCCCATATTATCCTCAACCTTTAAGAAGAACACAGCTAAACTACATTATCTACATTACAGAAAAAAAATGCTAAAGATGCTGTATGGCTGTACAATAAACAGATCCTGTTTGATATTTATGAATTATGAGTTATACCTTATGCTCTTTTTACTGTTGGGCAAACTTCTTAAAACAAAACAGGAACATGACAGAATACATGAGAGATCTTAGTGATCACACGGAACAAAAATGCATACAATCAAGTACCATAATTATCTTTCAGCTGTATGGTTGTGAGTCTTGTGTTACGTTTTGTAATTTCAAATTGCTGTTATGCTGTCACAACTCTGATTATTCTCTCTCTCATTCTCTGTCAGGGAGGAGTGGGCAATGTCAGTATATGGGGATTACCATGTTTGACAAAGCCGTTTGGTCACCTAAGCCCTGTGTCACCTGCCTATGTTCTGAGGGATCAGTGGTGTGTGATGAAGTCACATGTCCAATTCTGCGCTGTCAAGTCATCTACACACCCAGTGGAGAGTGCTGCCCAGTGTGCACAGACCCTGGTAGCTGTCCATCTCAACCCTATGCAAGCTTACACAACTGCATGCGCATTGATAAATACATTGATGATGTCAATGTGGTGTAATGTAAACATGACATATCTCCAAGAGGCAAAATGATACATCTGTCTAAACTAACTATAGAGAGAGCAGAGCATTTTATGATCATTTTGAAATTAAAATTTCCTGTAACTAGCTTTAATCTATTACTACATCACACATAGGTTACACTTGCGATCGAAATTAGTCAACCCCCTCCAAAACGTTTTTAGCAAATTCTCACACTTCATGTTACCAATTCAGTGTTTCATTTTCATCCTCTCGGCAAAAATCACTAGTCAGTACGCCAGCCAGACTGACCAGAACAAAATACCCAAACTTCCAACTCATTTACATGGTTTTGATTCAGGATTCTATTCTTTTCAGCCCTGTGGAAAAGCATTATATCTTGAGGATGCAGAATGACACATAGTGCACCTTGTCTAAAGTGAAGCATTGCAATAGCTCGATGATGCTCTAATGCCGTTTTGCTTCCTCTAGCATGTGAAGGAGAAAATGGATTGGCATACTTGCACTGACGTAAGTAGCCATTTAGACAGTTCTATAGCTGCTCTACAGCAGACAGATGTGCGCTCCACCTGACACTTAAAAGCGAAGACTATTTAAAGATCATAACACAAGTGGGAATGAGGTTGTTTGTGCATATCCTCACGGGTGTGGTTCGGCCACAGGCACAAAGCCGAAGGCTGATTCCTAGTGACGTGTAGAATGCGTCTCATCCAATCAGGAATTGCTAAATAGTTTGACTGGACCTAACTGTTGTATCATTCTGGGCATGTTACAAGAGACATAACAAAGCTGATTGATCCTTAATCCTGATTTTATTTTTGATGATGTAAACAGAGCCAGCTTCTGTAACACATTCAGAAATAGTCGAACGATGAAACAAACTTTATCCATATACCTAATGTTGCCGGTGAACATGTGTAATGGTGTGTACACTGGCTATCCAAAAGCAAAGCCTACTATTATCGCTGCCCTCAGTGAATTCTTTGATGTCATTACAAGGCTCTCCCGGTCACATGCAATTTAACATTTAACTTTCATATATCAATCTTTTGGACAACTGTAAACAAGAAATAATTGATTCATTTCATCTCATCTCAATACAGGTCTCCCACCCATGAAAAAAGATTAATTTGTACGATTCACACAAGTCACCCAAAATGGTGTAAAAAAAGCGAGAATTGCTGAAAAGTGAGCTGTGTGAAACCGTGTGGTTGTAGGACTAAGTGGAATTTCATTTTATTCTTTTTAATTCTGTTGTCTGTCTAAAATTCTGAATTTTGCAAAAGCCTGATCGAAACCACTGAAATGTGTAGTTAGTGAACTGAGGGTTTTTGCTCTAGAGAAATGGTTCTTCAGGCTACCTACCTAGGCTGGTGAGTGGCTATCCATAACATTTCCAGTAAAACATTGAAGTGTGTTTCTCTTGGTTCAAAACAGGGGGTTGAATAATTTTGAAACTAAGGAATTTATATGAAGAGTCATATTACATTGAATTTGGAGAAAACACCTGTTCATTTGTGTTGAGGTGCTTAAAATTGTGCTGGTTTGATTTGTTCTCTGCAAGAGCATGTAAAGTATATGAATTAGATTTTTTGGAGGGGGCTAAATAATTTAGATTGTAATGATACATGCCAAAAGAAAATACTGGTGCCGTTTTACAATTCTGTTAATCCCTATGTACTGCTAACACAGTCATACAACATAAGCAATCAGCTTTGTTCAGCCTGTTCATTCATTTGTCATTCGTATTTCTTCTTCTTTATTTCTCAACAATGTCCCTCCTCTACAACATGGTCATTCTCTCATCTCTTGTATATGTGCACCAATGCAAACTACATCACATCATCACAGTGCTTGATGTCCCTGACTTCTCTGGCAATTCCCCAGTGTTCAACGACCCCAGCGAGCCAGACCTCTGGCTACAGCGCACACCAGCAGAGATCGAAGAGATTCTAAGAAAAGAGCAACAGGAGCACAGAGAGGAAGAAGCGCGTCTTCACAGGAAAGATGAAGAAAAGAAGAGGAGGAAGAAGGAAAAAAAGGAGAGGGAGACAGCTGAGAGGAAAGCTCAGAAGGAGCTGAGAAAGGCAGAAGAAGAAAGATGGCTGAGGGAGGAAGCAGAGGCTGCAGAGGAGAGGAGAAGACGACAAGAGGAACAGAGAAAACAAGAGGAAGAAAGAATGAGGAGGATGGAGATGGAACAAAGGCTGATGCTACAGGCAATAGAGAAGGCTGCTGAGAGAGCAGCTGAGACAGCCTCAGACAGGCCAACAGATCTAGAGGAGGAAGATGAGGAAATTGTGTGGCTAAGAGGGGATGTCTTTCAAATGCCCCCAGTGGAGCCGACAGCAGTAGCGCTTCTACCTCTGCCACCCTTAGCTGAACCTGTTGAGCCAACAGATGAAGAGGAGGAGAGTGAGGACACTGACAGTGAGGAAGCAGTGATTCAGAGGGTGACGCAATCTCTTCCGAAGGGCTGCACCATATCTGATGTTACGGTTACCTGTGACAATGCTAAACTCACCAGCATCCCTCCCCTGTCAATCCTGGAACTGAAATCTCTGAATCTAGAGGGTAAGTATACTGACTAATATGACTAATGAGCATCATAAATGAGTATCTGGGCCCTTATATTCACAAGTAACAAAAACAGGAGGTGTGTATGCTTTGTAATGCTAAACATACATAATAACAATGGAGCCACAGAAAATGGATGTACAGAAAGTGCATATATAGACAGGGCAAAGGTACCAAACTACTACCAAACTTTTCTCAGATAATTCTATTGTGCTTTTTCAATCCATTTCTGCTTGGGACATTTTTGAATCATGCATTTGTACATTTGAGTAGCCTTGTCACCAGGGTCTCAGAATTTGGCTAATTTTTGTCACCTGTAATTTCTAAACTTCACAGACCTGTAGTCCTTGGCAGACATATGCAAAATAAATTTTGAGATGGAATATTGCCTTTTTCAAAAGCTATAAGCTTTTAAATTTGGCCTAAATACCACATAATTCCACATAAAATAGAAAAAAATATTACCCTCTTAGAAGGAGGGCATGAATTACAAACTAGGGCTGTCAAATGATTAGATTTTTAATTGTGATTAACTAGAAAATCTAAAAAAAAAAAAAAAACACACACATAAAAACACTTCTTTTTTTTTTTTTTTTTTTTTAAAAAAACACTTATTTTTCAGTTTAAATTATACTCCAATACATTTCTCAGAACTCCAAAATTTTGTAGTCTTAGACTAAGTCCGACTACAGACTACAGACTAAGTCCGGTACGATTGCAAGTTAATTATCAGAACAAACCTAATGATTGAGTTGTTGGCTTTTTAATGAATAACTGGTAACACCGACCATAGAATGGACTGGTCACAATAATTTCACACATTTGATTAGCTTACAATTACGTCAAAAATGAAAAGAATTGCAACATTTCAAATCTATCACCAAAACACATATAACGACTCCAGCCACACGGGAACACCTACTGTGATACCTTGGATTACCTAGAACTGATTGTTGGTTTATGAAATTGAAGTATCCCCATTCACATTTTTGGCATGAAACAGAAGAAAAAATATATCTAAAGGACTTTTATCAAAGTTTGAATTTCCAAAAGAAAGCACCTTGATAGGACATTTAATGTAGCGTATTTCATTTGATAATATTCATGCAAACAATAGGAAAAAAATGTCAAGTTAAAATCTGTAAATCCAAAATTGGTAACGGAATTAAAATTAAAATTACAAAATTCTATCGTATACTAAACTTTTTATACAAAAGGAGGGATGCTAACCCACTTCAAGGAAATGATGCTAAATTTGGCTGTTAGCCTTACTTAATGTCTATGGTGCCCATATCGTAAAGGGGTCAGGTTCCACTTTCATTTCCACCCCCTGTCTCTGTCTCACTCCTTCTGTCACCAACCTGTCTGAATAAAAACAAACTTGTCTAACTGATGCTTGGCTAGGCTAGGATAGACTAATGCTAGGCTAGGCTATTTCTTTTATATTTTTATATTTGATGACGTTGATCTTCAATGTACAAAAGTTATGTTAATTTTCTGTAACTTCCTTACCAGGCACTCTTGGCTTAAAAATGATATAAAGACCTAATTTAGTTAACTTTGTCTGTTATCCATTAAGTACTTCAGGGCACATACAAAATAAGATTTTAAATATCAGTTTAGAACTTGCCGAACGGCATAAAAAAAATGTAGGGGCAGTGTAACTCCGTTACCATGTGATCTTCCCCACTTACAGGCACCCCTGGAATTTGTACAGAAAATGTACCATTTTTTCCAGATACCAATACCAATTATAGCTATTACAAATGTTTTTATATACACATTTTAAGAAAAAAGCTGAATTTCATATAATTTTACACAGAACTCAAAAAATGGGCCCGACAAAATTATTGACACCCTCAACTTAAAATTTGGCTGCACACCCTTTGCACAAGAAAACTGAATCTAATCGCTTTCTATAACCATCAACAAGTTTTTTATACCACTCAACTGGCAGCAAAACAACCCCAAAACATCCTCTACCATATTTGACTCTAGATACTGTGTTCTTTTTTTGTAGATCTCATTTAATTTTAAAAGAAGAATAATTCTTTACATAAAAGATGTAAAAGTGTCAGACAGGTGTTTGCCAAAATATACCCAAGTAAGCCAAAATGCTTCTAGGACAACAAATCTAAATCCAACTGAATGCATGTGGAGAAATCCCAAAACTGCTGTTGGGAGAAGGCACCCTTCCAATCTGAGAGACCTGGGGCCTCATTTATCAACCATACTTGAGCACAGATTTGTGTATAAAAGGTGCATATGATCATTCCTGCACAAAGTGTGGAATCTATTAACTTGCATTTGAACTTGGAAATGTGCCTAAATATACTCACACCTTCAGTTTATTGACAATCACCAACTGAACTAATCCATATAATTCAAGTCAGACACGTGGATTAATCTGAGCAAAAATGTTTTAAACACACAAAGGAAAGCCCTTGCGTACAGCAGGGAGTGCTTTTTCAGGGGTGTTTCAGAATGCAAATTGGCCTGAGCGTGCACAAGCACAGTGAGTTAGAAAGCGTGGAATTTATCATAGCAGATCACTTCCTGGTGTGCATATGACCAGCCTGCGCACATTTGATAAATACCGATTTTGTTGTACTTTTTTGCACTACTTATGCATTTTTTAAATCTTGGGGGATCATGTGTACAGACACATGAAATATGTTTTAAATATTGATCCAATAGTGCTGGACCTCCTGTATTGTTGTGTAGGCTATGCCTAACTATTCATCCCTGATGGTATGACCAACATATATAATATGTGCAAAACATTGTAATTGCTGAGAAAGTTTGGCAATACTACTTTGAAACATGTGACGGTACCCCTGCCTGGAATAGTTTGCAAAAGAAGAGAGATCCAAAAGTCCAAAATTCCAGGTGAGAGGTGTAAGAAGCTTGTTGATGGTTACACCAAACGGTGTAGAACCTAATTTTACGTTAAGGGTGCTGATAATTTTGTCCGGCCCTTTTTTTTTTCCTGTGTAACTCTGTTTTTTGTGTTGTTCCAATGTAGATAAAGAATATGAACATGTGTATTCAAAAACGTGTAATTGCAATAATTTTCGGAGAGAAATTGTCCATTTTCAACACTTTCGGCCATGACTGTATTAAAGCAATTTTATATTCCAAATAATGCAAAGTGTGATTTGACAAAAACTTAACAGATGTCTCAGAGGTATAGGCTGTAGGCTGTTACTGACACTGCAAAGTTTGTATTACTATTCTGAAAACCTGTCTCAACATTTTCAGGTAATGATATCACTTCAATCCCGGCGGGGGCCTTTAATGGCATTCCTAATGTAGAATGGATAAACTTTAGTAAGAACAAGATCACATCCCAAAACACTGATCCACAAGCATTCAAGGTAAGCCACTATGCGCATCTTTGAGCTGCGCAAATAATCAAAATTACTGTATATTTAAGTTTAATGATGACTTGCAATGATTATGGAAACTAATCTGTTTCACCACGCTCTTGTTTTATTTAGACCTGTAGACCTAGGACACCCTTAGTTTCAGCGTTAACAGCAATATAATTTTTTTCTCTTTATTTAGTCACCCTTTACCCTTACACTTCCATTTTTGTTAGCAAATTGAAATTAGTATTAAGATTCTTTGTTTACTACCATGCAGTTTTCATTTTGTTCCTTGTAGTTCTTTCTAGCATGTAGTTTTTACTTTACTGCCAACACCCACACCACCCACCCCTCAAACGTTCAGAGGTCAGTTATTTCTGTATAATCACTGCTGTGAAAGTATTATGACCCCTGTCAATGGCAACAAGTTTTTTTGCTTCAGAATCACATCTGCTTATCATTACGAAGATAATTCACTTATCTCAATAGAACTTCGTTGAAAGTGAAAGGAGACCAGCTGCGTTCTAAAGAATGTCTCAAGTTCAAATTGCGTTGTGAACTCCTTGCTTATCCAGGGAAGCCTCGAAACGGTAACAAATTAAATTTAAAAGACTTTTGTGTGAAATTTTCTGTGGTCATTATGGCAAGTAGCCATATAATAAGTGGGATAATGTATTGTCTGCCGGTCATTATTGGAAAATATTTCCCGACAGGACAAATAGCAACCCACCACTGAAGGAGGACCGGCAGGCAATACATTATCCCTTACATGTATATATGACGCTAATATACCCGGACTCCCAGTCTGACGGAACACTGTCAAGAAAGTACAGTAAATTCCCTCCTGTGCCACAGAAAGTCACTAGCCATCACTGAATGTGTGCAGTCAGTCTTAGCATCGCCACACAAGTTACTTACAAGGCCATAACATGACACAGGAGATGATGGAGCAAATGTGCATTGATGTGCTTTCTCCAGCGTATAACAATGCCAAAATCGAGGCACCAGGTGTTTCACATGTAAAGTTATTTGATTTTGACGTGACGCTGAAATGTATTTCAGCCAATAAAATGCTAACGGCTAGAGGGCCCTTTCTGGGTCGTACCAGCCAGGGAACGATCTCCATGGGTGTTTCAACTTCCATGTGAATTCCTTGCTCCTTGCCCCTCCTTACCCCCTTGCTCCCCCGTGCACTGTATGTGACATCACCATCAAAAAGTGCCACTGATTATAATGTGAATTTTGGACAAACAACTTAGCTGTTGATCCTGGAACATTAATTACTGGGTGATATCAGATCATGCCTACAGTGCTACAGTAAAATCAAATAGCATAAATCTCTATCAAGTCATCTTAAAACTAAAGCTGGGCATACACTGTGTGATTGCAATTGCAATATTCAGCTTCTGTGCAAGCTGTACAAACTGAGTAAATTGCAGAAGTTAAAAGTCCACAGCAAATGATTTATGTTCTCACACTATACGATCCAATAATAATCTACAACTTGGCTGCTCACACTATAGGAGTGACATGAACACATTCGGAAACCCCAAACCTAGCTCTATAGCTATTTCTAGAAAGAAATTTCTTATTTGCATTTCACACACAACGTTACAGTGCACGCTCCTGGCTGTATGTGCTCCCCTGTGTGCTAGAAGACAAATGCACCGAAGTATGGACACGCAGGTGGCTTGGAGGACACGTGGTATACTGTTTATCTTGCACAGGAACTGAATGTTGCATTAGGATATAAAATACTTTGCTAAATTATTACTGCAAATGTTAACAATTTGCTTTAGTGCAGTGTCAGATCACACTTGTCGCTATGATTTCAGTACACTTTCACTTTTCCAATCGTATCCTCGCAGTCTCAGAGAGGGAAAAGCACTGAGTTCATAGGGGAATTGTGTCCTAACTGTGCTTCAACTGTGAGAATACCCTCACGAGGGGTGACAGAATTTCAAAAAAGGTTTGAATTTCATCCGACTATATGATTGCCAATCGGGAGGTGGTCGTGAGGGGTTAATCGCTGCTCATCTATACTACACAGTGCAGGACACACAATTAAGCTAAAACTCGGCCCAATCCAATAAATTCTCGCTCGAGTGGAAAGTCGTCTCAAAATGGGTCAAAAATTGCAGTGTCAGCTTGCCATAAAACCAACTTAAAAATCAACTTAACAGTATGGACTAACTATTCATGTCCTCACACTTCCAAGTAAGTAAACAAATACTTACTACCGAAATAGTATGAAATCAATATAAAAATTGCAATTAAATGCGTTATTGTTTTTGTTGTGCTATTCTAATCAGTGCCTATCTTAACTTATACTCTATGACTCGTTCAACACGAGAAGAAAGCTTCGATTCCTGTGTGTATTAATGTTCACAGTGACATAGGCATACTGAAGTTACAGGTGAGAGCTAAGTAATGTGTGCAGTATTAGCAGTGGGCATCTCTGACCGCAGATGTATGCTGGTTATAGTGGGTAGCTATGTTACTAAGTTATTTATAGTTGCCTTGGTGGTGTAGGCTTTAGCTGCTCATCTTGGTTGACGGTAATGCTTAAAATGTTGGTGTGTCATTATAGTACAAGCCTAATTGTACTACTGGATGATGCTTTATGAAAAAAAAAAAATGAACTTATCACATATCAGCTAGACTACTAGGGCTGGGCAAAATTATTATTATTTAAACGATTAATCTAGCGATTATTTTCGCAAAGCACTGATTAATCTAACGATTCATTTCTTAATTTCGATTAAATTCCAATTTAATTATCAATTATTTCCCCATTAATTGACTAATATAACAATTTACACAAGCTAATTTACATAAGCGTAAGCACATACATGCCTAGAAGTGAGGACAAAGGTTCCAAAGTGGGGACACTCCTAATCTTTGTGTGTTTGTCACTACAACCCTTAAAAAAATAACTGCAGCATTTCAAGTGTTAAAATAGCAATTTTTTGCTATCGTTTTGAAGGAAAACCTTTCAATCTGCATCAATAGATAGCATCCTATTTCGGAGATTAATATGGTTTTGCCTACAACTATAGTGCACGTCACACAAATGCAAAAACATTATTTAATAGCCTATGGACTTTTTGATTTGATTGGAGATTCAGTAGCCTAACTTAACCTGCCAGTGTTCCTGACAGTTTTGATCGCTGTAATGTGAGAATATAGCACTTCGCAGTCTATCAGTCTTCTTCCACATTTCAGCGTTCCTCTCTAGAAAACAGATTCCGAGCACTAGAAAACAACACAACAACGCATCAATGCATACTATAATAGTGTGCACAACAGTTTAGTGCGCATGTCTGCCCCGGCTGATGTTCACTGTTGCGGTCAGAATGCAAAAGCACTGACCGCAGAGATCGCATTGTTTGCAATACCGTTATGTAAAAAAGTGTTTGCTATTACGTGAAGCAAGTGACAAAAATCCAAACAAACGCCTAAAAATGAGAACATTATTTCTTAGTCCAAACAGAGGGCTGGAAAATGGCCACCCTATTGGTGCATGGCTATCATGCTTGAATAAAGGGCCATTTCCATCTTACAGAGACAATAAAAGTAATCACTTTCTTTTAAATTGCACTGTTGAAACTGTAGGGAATCACTTGCATTGCTGCTACTCTTTGTTTTGGGTCAGACGCATCAGCATGCCTGTTTTGCATCAACGTATTTTTTGCACCAATGTAATCAATGATGTCACCAGCCCCAGCCCTATAGTCTACTATTTAGCCTAATAACAAACTATACATTCAAATGCTGAAATTATGTAAAAAGTGCATTACAGTCATGCAGCATCATACAAATAACTGCAACCCCTTTATAGCAGGCCCAGTCCAGGTATGACTAACATTTTGTCTATTGACTCAAAGTGTAAATTGGCGACAAAGTACATTGAAACCAAATCACTGGAAAGAAACACAGCAAAATGTCTCATCACATTTCATGTTTCACTTCATGTTTTGATTTGATTCTAATTTTCTTTTTCCAACAATGATTTATTTTCAAAGAGCCTGAAATTCCTGAGTCGTCTTTACATGGATGGAAATCTCCTTGAGCAAATTCCTACAGCTCTCCCCTCAACACTACAAGAACTGAAGATCAATGAAAACAACCTTCGTGAAATTAATAAAAACAGTTTCAAGGGTATGTCAACAAAAACAACAGTTACAGCAGTTGAAAGTAATACAGCTCCAGACGATTTACTGTGTGAAATGTTCTTTTCAAATTTTCTGTAAAGCTTCACCAGTAAAATTACTTTCTGACAGAACTGAGCAACCTGATTACTTTGGAAATGGAGGGTAATATGCTAAATGAGGCTAATGTGGATCCCCAGGCCTTAACAACTCTGACAGGACTCTCCTACCTGCGTCTAGGCAGGAACTACTTCCGCACCATCCCCCAAGGCTTGCCTCCTTCACTGCTGGTAACATATTCCAACTAGCAGTTATTAGTAACAAACTCATAACTACTGACTGGTTTAGTTTAGTTAGAAATCCATCTAAGGGAACTGAACATTACTGCATCACTATATTGTGAGACACCATCTTAAAGGTGGCACTTAAGTAAATATATCACTATTAAGCTTCAAAAAACATGTATAAGAAAACTATGTGTATGTCAAATGACATTACGGTGTTTTGTGCTTGTGTTTTAGGAACTTTACCTGGAGAACAATATGATTGAAGAAATTTCTGAGGGAGTTTTCAATCAGACCTACAACCTGAATGTAGTGGTACTGCGACACAATAAGATTGAGGAGTCTCGAATTGCACCACTGGCCTGGATAAACCACAAGTAAATAAAGCTCATATGGCCTATTGATACACTGATATGCATGTTTCAGATTTTGTCAGTGTTATGCAAAAAAAACTGTCATTCATTTAGATCTATGTCATAGCATTGATTGAGAACTTCAAATCTAAGATATATATTTATATTTAGCTCTCGTGCCTTCATTTTTTCTTAATCATCTTTGGGATGCTTCTATACCTTGATTGGAGTCCACTTCTAGTTAATTAAATTGATTAGACACACAATGCACATACCTGTCTCACAGCTGATGGTGTATGGCAAAATCAAGCCATGAGGTCAAATAAGCTGTCTGTTCAGACAACATTGTGGGTCAGCTGGGTCAACTGTTCACCTTTCAATACAACAAAGCCTACACCATGCAGGAGTGGCTCTGGGAACATTCTGTAAGGTCTGTGAATGAAGTAACCCGAGCTCTGATTTAAATCAAATGAAGCACCTCTGAGGAGAGCTGACAATTTCAATCTTAATCCAATCTGACAGATTTTGTGAGAGTCAGCAGAGAAGAAGGCAGAAAATCCCCAAATTCAGGCGTAAAAATTGTCAAGCAAAATTGACAAAAATTGACTGCAAAAGCCAACAAGTCCTAATACAAGGGTGGGCTAAAGAGTCTGAATTCTTACATCTACGCAAAAAAAGTTTGCAGAATTGGGCACTGTAGACTGACAACTGAACGAGTTTCCCAAAATTAGCCACCTCTAGTCAAATCATCAACCATGGTTATTGTACAGCTGGATGAATGTGACATACTGTATTTCATTCATGCCAATATAATGTGCTCCATCCAGTATACTTTCAATGCTAAATGATACTGGTGAAAACTGCGTGGTGAGTCTGCCATTCACTGATAAAAGCATCTTTAGACAATGTGAAAAGCGTCTGAATCAGCTTTCCCCTGTCATTGTAGAGGACAAAATTTTGACAATTTTTTTTTCTCTTGAAGGACCCTGGAATCAATCGATCTCTCCTACAACAATTTGTATCTTGTCCCATCTTTCCTACCAAAGTCCCTGGTCCACTTGATGCTTGTTGGGAACCAGATTGAAAGGATTCCAGGGTATGTGTTTGCTCATATGGAACCTGGTCTAGAGTATCTATATTTATCCTACAACAAACTGGATGGAGAGGGGGTTGAGCCAGAGTCTTTTGTTGGCTGCCTCCACTCTATGACTGAGCTGTGTCTGGATCACAATCAACTCACTGATGTCCCCATTGGAATCAATGAGATGACTTCCCTACACTTTTTTAGACTCAACAACAACCAAATAAGGTATAAACATCCAGGAATTCTATTTTTTTTTACATAAACTGAGATATTTTACAAAAAATAAAACAAACGTGGGTGACCATATTTTCTATCAGGTTTCACTGTGAGGAAGAGGCAACTCTCTTTCTGAAAACTATTGCATATCTGGAGTTACAAAGAGATATTCCAGACATAGGAAAAGAAGAGGAATTCACTTTCTGACCATATTGTTGCTACTCTTATTACTTGTGTCATAGGAATATTGCTGTGGACGCCATCTGTGACCCTATCAGTGAAGAGGACTCTCAACTTGTAGCACTACGCCTCGAAAACAACCTCCTTGATTTACGAAAAATACCACCCACTACATTCTCCTGTGTTAGGTCCTACTCCAGTGTTGTTCTGAAGCCACAGAGGATAAAATAAAAGTGAATTTTTACTTGCAAGATGGTGTAAGGCCAGGTAATGAATCACAATCATGGGTAAATGTTTTCCCATGATTCTGATCGTTATTTGTCTAGCAAGCGACATCTCAAATGGCAACAAAATGCTCAATATAGGTGCGGAGATATGTGGTGTATGGTTTTTGGAGACCTGGTTAAGACATGTCATGTTCATACGCAAATATGTCATGTCCATAACACCAGTTTACCCCAAGTAATTCATAAAATATATACATATTTATAAAAACAATAAAAAATGACAAACTACATTTTCTGTATTCATTCAGGTGTCCTTGGTATAAACCTAATGATTTCAGTATTTCTCTTTAAACATCACAGACTTAACCACCAACTGTAACGTCCCATGAACGCATGTCCATTTGATGTCACATCCATTGATAACATGCCATATGTTTATGATGTTAAATCATTATATGAATTTTGAGGGTCTGTTTGTATTCCACTGCATAGGTTACCTGAAAAAATATAATAATTAAACAATACTATGCATGCACAAATTATGGAACACTTTGTTTATCAATTAGAGTGCAGGTGTCACATCTATAACTCTTGGCCAAAATGAAGAAATACTGCTAATGGCTATACAGTTAAATAAATACTGAGATTGTGAAAACCTAAGAGAAAAGCATAGAATGGATAGCAAATGAACAATGCAGAGACAACCAAATACATGTCTGTATGTGTATAAAGTCTGAAATAACACAGAACTTTGACTGACACACAGCATTTCTGTCTCACTAACTAGGGATCAGATGATTTTGGTAATCTGATGCATAATAAAAAGCTACAAATTGACTACTGTTAAAACACTTCTCATTCCAAATGTCAAGTAAAGTGCATTTCTAGATATGGCTTATATAAATGATCTTGAAGGAATTCATAAATTCTTTCTGACCATTAGTCTGGAAACATGAGTCTACCACAAGCCTGCGCTGACCAGAGGCATGTATGATACACACAAAAAAATTAAGGAGAATTCTGGAACTTTAAATGGATTTAATTGTGATTCATTGTGATTAATTAAAATTTTTGTATTGCAATTAATTATATTCATTTTTCAAATTGAGCACTAGTAATTTAACACTGTAGATATTATAATAAAGAACAAACATTAATGGGTCAGCTCAAAGCTCTAACGTGCCAGACAACGGCTTTACTTCACACACAAGACACGTTGCTCACTGACTGACTTTGCACTTTGCTAGCATTGAAACTGGCTCCCTTTACCTAAAAAGTCTGTTTCAAAGCTTCAGTACTATAAGTGGCTCTATAAATTAACTAGAAATTAAAGACGAGGAAGAGGATGGCCCGCACAAATGTTTTTTTTTGAGGCTGGGATAGTGCTCGTACTTCATGAATCAACTCTTACACATAAGACTACCCATGATGTCGGAGGTATAAAAATTCTATTAAAATTGTACTCGACTGTCATATTTTCCCCTGATCTCTAGAAGCACCAAGACACTGACATAAACATTCTAGGCATGGCTGTGGTCTAGTGTACTTTTCCATGGTGTTACCACTCAAGTGTTATGGTTTGGTTTCTTTTAGTGTAAATTTATGTTGGCAAGCTAAAGTTTGGGTCTCAGATAAGAGGTCACGTGGTGCAGACTTTTGGCATTCATAATGTGCTCAGCAAGTTTCTAAGCTTCATTGGTTGTGTGCCATTTCAAAATATATGCTCTCAAGAAAAAGATGTTACAGAACGAATGTTATTGCAGTTCATGATGCTACCAGACTGGTATCAGGGTAAAGGTGGAAAATATTACAGCAGTTGGGGTTTTTCAGATGAGGCACTGTAGGCTACTGAACAAAGTGTTTCCATCATGTTTTGTGTGAACGCCAAACTCAACATATTTGGCACTGCAATGGGAGCCATAAGTACAGCTTCAGATTGTATTTTGTGCTGTTCTAAGCACATATCAACTCTGCCTGGAAAAGTCA
Source organism: Tenualosa ilisha (assembly GCA_015244755.2). Taxonomy (NCBI): domain Eukaryota; kingdom Metazoa; phylum Chordata; class Actinopteri; order Clupeiformes; family Clupeidae; genus Tenualosa; species Tenualosa ilisha. The sequence continues at coordinate 1,278,745 of PYXC01002776.1, read as the reverse complement.
TCATGTAATATGTAGTTTTTAGTAGAAGCTGAACTCACCCAGCTCTGAAACTGGGCATTTGCAGAATACTAAAATCAAAGAAATGGGGCACCTACAAGGACACTCTAGAAACAAAAAACTCTTTCCACATTTTTAACTCTATAAATAAACAATATGAACAATCGGATTACTGCTGATTACAACAAATAGCAAACAATACATCACATCTATTTTCCAAGACACAGAAATTATAGCCTGATAGGTCAACCACACTGACCACACAGACATAATAGATACAGGGAGGCATCTGTACATGAAATACATGAGGTACCTGAAACACAACAGAATCTTGTGGCTTGTGAATGTCCTTAGTATTTACTGTGCTGTTTTGGTTTTCTGTTGGAATTAGGTATGGTACTTTCAATTAGCATTGCTTCTGACTAATTTGCACACTATGTTTGACTGCATCCCTGTCCTTTGCACAAATTTTTAGTTATGTCTTTAAACACACAGTGTCAGCAATAGCTGGATAAAGCGCATGGTACTGCAAAAAACATTGGTAACTTTCCATGGAGCCAGTATTCATAAAGCACTATAAATGCATTCATAAAGCGTTATAATGCATTCATAACGCTTCATAAAAATACATGCATTAGTATTCATAACTGTATACATTCTCATGACTGTACTCATAATTATACTGTTATCATATAAGCCTTTACAACTTTACAAAGTGTCACAAAGCCTTATAAGTTTCTTTTGATACTAGGGAAACATACCACTTTACGAATTGTCTGTACCGGTGCTTTATTGATTTTCATGAGTAATTGTGTGTTCATCTTACTTTACTTAGAGTATGCATTGAGCGCTTGTACCTCTTCATTATTTAAAGGGACAGTTAACAAATTGAAGCTTTATAATGCTTTGTGATGCTTCAAGTTGTAAAGGCTTTTTAACATTATTATGCCTTATGAGTACAGTCAGTAGAATGTATAAACAGTTATGAACACAAATGTCATTACTTATTTTAATGCATTATAACCCTTTATGAATTTGTTTATAATGCTTTACGAACACTGGGTTCATAACCCTTTATGAACTTGTTACCAAAAAACTTTCCAGGCTAATCTTTCCATTATTGTTGAAATCAGAAGTTAATCCAAATTCATGCCTTCAAAATCTCCCTTCAAATTATGTAATGCCCTTTCCTTTTCCCACAAAGGTATACTTTAATTTATGTATATAAAAAGACATAAGGCCACCCACTTGCACTACACGTTGTAAGAACTCTCCGGAAAATCCTATATAAGGTCTTACCATATTAGAAAAAAAAAAAAAACACACTAACCGTTCTGTCACTGGTTCAAAATCTGATGAGAAACATATGACCGGTAACAATGTGTTTTCAATAGCAGTCCAGAACACAAGGATGCTGCGATCTGTGTAAGTGCCTTATTCATGCGATCTCTGTAAGTGTCTTATTCATGCACAGTCTGTCATACAGGCAGTAGACTGCTGTTTTCACTCAGGAATGTATCTCTTTCTTTGGAGGGCTGCACTCAGCTTGTTTTAAACGTTCATCAACCATCTTTCATTGGATTCACAGTACTGCACACTTGACTGCCTTCATTCATGTCATCCCAGAAACCTTCCTGGAGTTAAATAAGGATATCGCCAATATCAGGTATGGTTTTGTCATTTAAATCACGAAAGATAAGTATAAATGCTGATATCCATAGGCTTTAATGACATGAAGTAAACAAAATTATACTGTTTTACATGGGCTTTCTCAAAATAATGACTTGATGCTGTGACAATAAATATGAAAGTGTTCTTAATAACTATCTATCTACAAATCCACCTATCTATCTTTCAATCCCATTACACTTTTTGAAGATGGTCATTAGATGCCAAATGCTATCGCTTGTCTTAATGCTTTACTCAATTTTATCTTGATACTTATGAACGATTCTTGATATCATATCATTGATATATTATTTAATATCAGCAAGAAAATGCATTGCTTCCATTTTCTGTCAAAAAAATCTGTTTCAAGAACAGAGAAAAATATGCTGACATCCTCTTTTCACAAGCGAATGTAATTGCAGTGGTTAAGAGTGCCAGTCAGCTCATTACTCCACTCTTTTATAACGTAATTACGCTGGTGTGGTTCTCATTACCGCTTATTTATCTTTTGCCTACTAGGCAAAGTTGATTTTTCGCATGTTACATTTCATCTGGAATGGCAGAAGAAATAGAGAAATAAATTACTTTATTGTTATTGACATTTTTATGGCTTAAAGAGTGTGGTCATGAATTTATTAATGTATGATAGAATTTCACAAAATAACCTTCATTGCTTAATGAGCAATGAGCATAATGATTACTTACAGCAAAGTAATATATGTGCTTCTGATAATTTAAGAACCGGCTTTTAAAAAGAGGACTCCTCTACATAAGGAATTCCTATAAACTTCAAGTGTCCAGTCTAACAGTATTTTTTTCATATTCAGTGTCATTTATTTTCTCGTGTGGTGTTAGATAGACCCAAACAATGACCGCATGTCACCAGTGAGCATAATTAAAACAGATAGTGATGTTTGCTGCTGTGTTTTCCATGGCAAGTTTGAGTGTAAGATTTCAATGCAAGTAAAAAAAATTCTGTCTGTTTACACAGATTCTACAAGCAGCTACCTGAAAATTCTTAACATTATGAAGCTTTTTCTACTGATGTTTCTCATTCTGATCTGCCATGGCAAACCCTATCGGCCAGTTGATATCATGGATGTAATGAAAATCCATGACATCATGATGCAGGATGTTCGGGATGATGATGACGATGATGACGATGATGACGACTATGACAATGACTTAATGGATTGTCCTCGTGACTGTGAATGCTCACTAAGAGTTGTTCGGTGTTCAGACCGGGGTAAGAATTCTTTGCTCTAATTACTGTGTTAAAAAACTGCATTTGCATTAAATAAATCGGTGAAAGTTTGCTCAGAATATCCAAGGACTATACTGTGTTTGAACTGATAATTGTTATGCTGGAGTTCCATGAACCCCATTTAGTTTAACACATGCAAGATATCATCACAGCAATGCTTACAAAAATGATTCAATACTGATATTTAATTCACACCATGTGTGTCCAGACTGGGGTACAAGTCACTGGAAAATGATGATGCATTCTTTTTTAAGCATTAGGACAGGTTCCAGAAAAAATTCCAGAAGATACAGCGATGCTTGATCTCCAGAATAATTACATCTCTGAGATCAAGGAGGATGACTTCAAAGGCTTGAACAACCTTTATGTGAGAAACACTTTCCTGGCTTTCTATTGTGTTTTGGAAAACACATCTGTTTCTATCACTATTCTCTATGAAAGGCCTCATTTACTACCTCACACATTTAACAATGGCAAATTCACAATTTTGTCCATTTGTTTGTCCGACAGCCAAGGTACTTTACAAAATGGCAAGTGTGACATTTAAAAACCTCAGGCGTAAAACTGGGGTTCCCACTGCAGTTTTATTTTCTATTTACGGTGGAAAATGAATACTATGGAGATGGATATTACAGAGGGGAGTATTTGCTAACCCTTTTTAGGGTCCACATATTCACCATTAACTAGCAGCTTATTACAATGCAAATTAATAGCATACTAGCCATTTGTTAGTCCTTACAAGTCACATATTAATACTTTATTCTACATTAGCTTATTCTACCCATAGTAGACCGATAACTAAAATTTCTCTAAACATAAACTCTTGATTACTGCTTATTCATAATAAGTAAGCTAGTTATTTTATATGAATTAGCTTAATATGTATATGAATCTGATCTTAATATGATTTGCTCAGTAAGGGGCTTATAAGGTGGTAGTGCAATAGGAACAGTTATTCTCAGGAACAGTTACTCTCAATAAAAAAAGACGTAATTAGGATTTATGTAGACACTATTAAGCACTTGTAGTTTTGGGTTTTGCTCCTATGAATAGACCATCTTTTCTAAATATTATTGAAGGAGAATAACTGTTCCTGTTGTACTAATGCCTTACAAGCCACATACTAACCAAAGCATATTAAGATCAGTAATCACATTAGTAAGTAACTTGTACTGACTAACAAATTGCTAGTATGTTACTAATTTGCATGTTAATAAGCTGCTAGTTAATAGTGAATATGTGTACCCTGATCTAAAGTGTTTCCGAGTATTTAATAGACCGCAGACACTTTCATGGGAAGTGGTGTCTCAACAGGTATGTGCAGTATAACATCCTTCTACCTAGCCTGAGAAATACTGAGATATTCATGACTGACAACGTCCTAATGTAGGCTACAGTGTGTGTATGGCACATCTAAATCATTAAGATTCAGTGCCAACTCAACCTAAAATTTTCCTGCTTCAGGTGAAGCTGTGGTGTCAATGACATGATTAAAACAGTTGGGTTTGCCATAATCTTCCTTGGGTGCTCCTGATTGTTTTGGTTGACACTAGAGACAGTGGAAAAAACTGCATGTTCTGCTTATATCCTCAGCTCGTGTTGGAGCTGCTATAGACATTTACTTTTTTTTTGCTCAATATGAGCTGTGGCCTACTGGATAGGCCTCCGGCTTGAAACCGAAGGATGGCCGGCTTGATCCCCAACCAGTAGGAAAAATGTGGGTAGGGGATATGGTTGAACACTGCACACCCATGTCCACATTCACGTCTGAGGTGCCCTTGAGCAAGGCATCTAACCCCTCACTGCTCTCTGTGTGCCGCAGCAGCAAGCTGCCTACTGCAGCTGATTTTCCATGTATTTTCCTGAAAACCCTATTACTGGTCCTATTGGTGTAGTTTAAATATAGGTGTATTTAACTATAGGTGTAGTTTAAGAGCAGCAAACCTCTACAGCCCATAGGTTCCACATGCTTGGCTCTGTGCCAACCACCCATTAGCTTTTCTTAAATCGGTTAGACCTATGGCCTCTAGGGGCTGGACAGGAAAGGAGAGGAGATGAGAGGAGAGGGGTGGGCACTGCAGAAATGCATTTTACCTGCGAGATCAGTCAGAGACAAACTCTAAGAATCATATTTTTAAAGTGTAGTTTTTGCCCTTCGTCTTTACACAGACAGGAAGCAAGTGGGAGAGAGAGATGTGGGAAGGGATTAGGAAATGACTGCTAGACAATCAAATTGGGGTACCCATGAGTACTTGGACCCATATGTGGCTAGGATGCTGCTGTTTGCGCCACAGCATCAAAATCCACCCATCATATGGTATTTACATCTGCCTTACCAATTCTTCCCTCTATCTGTCACTGCAGGCTCTGTTCTTGCTCAACAATGAAATAACAAAGATCCATCCAAGGGCCTTCAGAGATATGAATAAGCTGAAACTTCTTTACTTGTCCTACAATATGCTGACTGAAATACCAGCCAATTTGCCGAAGAGTATTCTGGAGCTACGTCTCAGTGATAACAACATCAACCGGATCCAACAAGATGCTTTCAAGGGCATGATGTCCTTGCAAGTTTTAGGTAGAAAGTTAATGAATTATTTTAGGACAATACCACATAACAATACTGAGTAACATTCATATTTGGCAACATGTTAATAGTTATAGGCCTCAAAGGTGATAAAAATGTATTTTAAATGGAAAGCATGCATCCTTGATTCTGTATTCAGAATTCGTTAACAGTGTCGTATTTTGAAGTTTTGAAAGGGCATATGAGGAATGTCCTAGGCAAATGTTAGATATCAAAATTATCAAATTATAGTGTACCAATTACAATACAAACGCAAGCAAGACAAAAACATTACAATTACCTTTCAAAAGTATGTTGCAAAACATGTTATCTTGGGCTATGTATGACAGCTTGGTGTCATGTTTGTTAGTTGGTCTGTGAATCAACCAGCCAGCTGACTGATGTGCCAGCTTGTAAGCTTGACTGGGCATGTTCCAGACTGACATTCTCAATTTAACAGTGGCTATCAGCCAAGTCTGGTGGCACTGCTAAAATATGATGACTGGAGTTTGACAATATGGCCAGCAATGTTTGAGAGGTGCTCCTAGCCAACACATATATCTGTAGAGTGAATATCCTGGAGAGCAGGTGATTATGTTCGTCAGTTTTATGACCATGTAGGACCAATACTGATTTGGAGATGATACCAAAACCAACAACCTGATAAAAGGATACCTCAGATAGAAACAAATTGTTGTTCAGGGTTGTTTTTGTGATTTTACATCACACAGATCTATGTTCACATCTAAATGTGTAAATACGCCAGACAAACTTAAATCCCTTGTTTTGGGAAAAACATCCCATCAAGTATAAAATCATGTATTTATACTGTTCAACATATATACTAATGTCTTATATCATTGAGAAAGCATATTTAGTCAAACAGTAAAGTATGGACTGTGTTTACAATAACAATAATAATAACAAGCCTTTCACTCATATACTTCTTTCACTACTGTCTTCCAAGAGATGACTGCCAACCCAATTACAAACACTGGAATTGAACCTGGTGCTTTTGATGGCATGTCAGCTTTATTTCTGCGGATTGCAGAGGCAAAGCTGACAGCAGTGCCCAAAGGTAAGTTCACGCCTGTAAGTTTGTGCCTGTGTGATACTGTGGATGTACTTGCACTCCTAGCACTAATTGCATTTACAAAATGACACAAAGTGTCAGTTTATTTATAAAGCACATATCAAAGAAGATATGTAATAAATAAAGTGGAAACATAAATAACGTAGAAACAGTTGAATCTCCTGACCAATTGTAATTAACTGGAGGATTCAGCTGCTTGCTGCTCCTTACATTGTTCTTTTGTCTCCACTTTGTGTATGAACCTATTCAAACTTTTATGGATGTGCATACACAGCCAACTTTGCATAGTGTTAAACCAGTTTTATTTCTGTAGATTTGCCATCTGATCTCATTGATCTTAACCTGGACTACAATAAAATTGCTAAAGTGGAGGTGGAGGACTTTTTTAGATGCAAAAAGCTGCAAAGGTAAAAACTACTACAGATGTATATCTCTATGAACATGGTTGGATTATTGCTGTTGACTGGTGGTACAGTAGAAGAATGTTGCCCCAAATCCCTTAACTCAGGATCTTTTAACAGATTGGGTTTAGAGTTCAACCAAATAAAGTATGTGGAAAATGGAAGCCTTGCCAGCATTCCCAACATAAGAGAAATTCGCTTGGACAATAACAAACTGAAAAGAGTTCCACCAGGTTTGGATTCACTGAAGTATCTTCAGGTAAGCTGTTATGATTTTTTTTTCCATATACATCTTTCTCAGGTGGGACTGCATGTAGTACCACATTTCATCATACGATACATTATGCATTAGCTTGAAGTGGAGTCACTGTTCATCTCTTTCTAGGTTCTGTTACTTCATGCCAATAAAATTCAAAGTGTGGGAGTGAATGACTTCTGTCCTATTGATGCAAGGATGAAAAAGGCCCTCTACAGTGGCATCAGCCTCTTTGCAAATCCTGTCAGGCATTGGCAGATTCAGCCAGTTGCATTCCGCTGTGTTTCAAGTCGAGGAATCCATATGGGGAACAGGAGGAAGTGAACAACAAAGATAGTATTGTGTGTCTTTGCCCTAGATGTGATTATTCCAACTCAGTATGTAGCAACAACTTTCCATCCTGTTTAGATCTACATAGACAACTACCACCAGTCACTGCCTGTAGTTCTCCATAATGGGCAGAGATATGAAGGTACAGCAGATTCTTGTTACTTGAATATGAACATTGAATTAAAAGAAAACAATGTAATGACTGAATTATCTGATAGTGGAAAGCTCTGAAAAGTCCAAGTACAAGTTTAAGATGGTGCTAATAAGCCAATATTTTTCTTTTACTTTTTTTTAACCATTTTGTTCAATCAGGTTTGTAGGTTTAGAAAGTAACTTTTAATGTTTTATTGCCATCATATGCAATACTGCCGATGTTAGAAAGTAAGTATACTGATTTCAGTGATCATCTTGAGCCCAAAAACATCTGTCCTAACCATAGCATGTCCAAGTATAATTCTTTAAAAATACTAGCTTTTTCATTTTCCCAGTAGCAAAATGTTAAATAGTCTCCAAATAGATGTGCAGAACTATTTGTATTATTTCTTATGGTACATTCTTTTTGCATCTCTTAAAACACTAAAATATTCTTTGCTACAGCTGTTCTAAAAAGCCAAGTCACATTCAGAATACTTATGCAAAGATGCAAAGAAGGGAAAGAATAAAAAAAATGGGTGTACATATGTACATACTAAATGTCTCATAAGACACAAGTTAACAGCAAATGACAAAAATGTAACTTTTGGCCAAAAATTCATATTTTGGTCCTTGTTTTATGAAGAATTTGTTTACATTTTGGTGACCTTATAATCTTTCACTAAGATTGCATGATAATATTTCAATGCAGTGAAATAACCTTGCCAAATAATAATAATAATCATGCCATTGGTCACTCATTGGAGACGTTCTTGTACACCCCCCATTGCTTGCCCTTGATACCTGGTTTCATCGAGTCAAATAAATTTGTGACTGAAATTGTACTGCGTGAGTTATTTTACTGAGCTTGTTCCACCAGTAGATGGAACTCCTGTTATATGTTGGACCAAGTTTTGTAGCAACGTTAAACCTGTACTATGCAGTACAATAAGCCTGCACAGTGAGGTGCTGCAGGGTTGTTTTTCAATCCAACAGATGAATGTGCCATGCACTTAAAAAAATGTTGAATGTAACACGTTCAACCTATTTTCCATGGCAAGTCTTTTGAATTAGTTTCATGAAACTTCTAATGCATGTATGTTAAAATCATCGGTTCAGGAGATATTTTAAAAGGTAAAATAATCTAGAACTCTGGTGTTACAAATATTGATTTACACAAAATTAATGAAATGAGGACTGGATTTGGCAGAGGGAAAATGACACCAGAAGAACTCTTTACCCACAACTTCTGAAACAATGATTATCAAGAGTCTATCAAGAAAGGCATTTAGAATTCTAAAGCTGTCCATAAAACAGTAAACTGCTCTAGGTTTACTCAAGCAGATATACTTAAATCACATTCTATAAAATGTTTATGAAAAACACACAACATTATATTTACCTGGTTAAACTGGCAATGAGCTTTGACAATGAGCTTTCTTGTCATTAATTATATGTATGCTACACTGCAAAATATTGCAATCAATTTTGTGCTCATCGTGTTTTGAACAGTAATAAATCTTCAGTGTGCATGTGTGTTGAGGGGTAAGTGTGTACAAGCGAGAAAGAGAGAGGGGAAGAGAGAGGGGGAGAAGGAGCGAGACTGCATGTGGTCAGGAAACATATGGAACAAATCTGCAGATTGGCCAGGATTGCCTCTGCCACGTCTCACATACCGACGTCTCTTAAAAACTCACAACAGGTCTGAAGCATTTATGTGCTCCCCAACCAAGAAAACACCTAGGGGGATGAAACAAACACATACAAATACACACTCTCTGACGCTTCAAAACCACACCCTCAAAGCCATGGGGGCGATTTTACACCAAAGTAAACTTCAGATTTCGAGACATGTTAAAGAAACATGCTTACTGTATACTTAGTGCAGCTAATGAACTCATCATTGTGGGTAACAAAACAGAAATGAAAAATTAAAAGAGTTTTTGATCGACCAATGTTTACAAGTGTTGTGCCTTACTAGACCACCACACAATCGACTACACAGACTTCAAAAAGGGAAATGCTTTAAAAACCAGATGTGTCTGTTCAAATTTGCTGGGAATGTTGATGTCTACAGCAGAGATACTCTTTGTAAAAGATACAGGGCACAACTCCATGGATCTCATCTATCATTTAGAAATGTTTGCAAGGTTTCACCTATTTTTGTTAAAAGGTATGGGTACAAAATAAAACCTGACTTTCAATGAACCCTCCAGACCTGTCTGATTAACTCTTCCTGCTCAAATATTTCTCTAAAATTTCTCTCAGTATCTACACAATGAGGTTCTGTTAACTACATTCCAATTTGGTTTGTGACTATAATGAAATGACTATAGAACAACCTATTATAATTATTTTCTCAATCTGTGCTCTAAGCACTGTAAACTAAATGGTAAAATGCCTTCCAAAGCAATATAAATAATAACTGTGGATGATTTTTTAAAAAGTGGTCATTATTTTCACACAGTTCTGTGAAGACTGTTTATATTGCTGTTTGAGCCACAAAGTACACATAAATGAGGAGATGGTGAATAGAATAGAATAGAAAGCCTTTATTGTCATTATACACAGTGTAATGAGATTTGAGCAAAAAGGGCAGCCAAAGTCTCCAGCTCCATAATACAAAAAGCAAAACAAGTACACTACAAAGACCAAGACTAGAAGAGATGATGCATGGTTTAGCTTCACAGCTTGTCAAGAGATTCTCTTACCCTTAGCTCCTTCTCCTTAAGTCACAGCTCAGCGACTTTAATAATCTATGCCAGGCCTATTGAGTTGGTGGCTTGCAGGCCACATGTGGCCTAGAGGCCACCCTCAAGTGGCCCAGATGATGCTCCAGTAAGAAAACCAAAAGCACCACTCATGAGCCTTCATAATAAAAGGTACAGTAAAATTAGAGACAGACCATAACCCTCTCTAAAGTCTGTTATGTTGTGGTAGACTAACTAAAGGATGTTCGCAGATACCACATTGAGAAACACCAGGTATGTTCCAGGTAAACTTTCCTGAGGGATCTCAAAAGTGCAGAATTTGATGTCATCTTACAGGTGGATCTGTGCGACCACTGACATAAGTTCTTGGTTTTGAAATGTGACCCAAATGAAAATCTAATTGAATAGCCCTGATCTATGCTCTAGCTCACACTGTCACATAAGATACGTGTGCTTACCATGGTCATGCCCATGACCTGAGCACAGGTCAAAGTTCCTGTCTACTACCAAAATGCACTAAAAGGAGGTTTTGTACATTGCTGTCTACCAATTTCATTAACACTTCACTTCACTTCAATAAAGCATCACCATCCTAATAAAGAGCTTAGAAGCATTTGTAATATAACATGAGAGTTGTAATAAGATTCATTCATAGTCAATCAAGTTATGACTGCATTCAGAAAACTTTACAATGCTGTATTTCATAATCTTATAGCCTTGTGCATCACAAAGCTTAGTGACTGTTTATTACACAATGATGTAATGAGTAATTGTTCCATCATTTAACGTCACTAACTTATGAATCACTGCCAGCATATACATTGCTGGTGATGTAATGTCATCCAGGACCACAATAAGAACTAAAATGAGCCCAAAAATGTTGGACTAATTTCTGTCTCAATTGTGCATCGTGTTCTCATGCTAAGGTCATTAGCACCCCATCAAAACTGTAATAGTTTGTCATTGCATCATTGTTCACGTCTAGACAGCAAGCTGAGCATGTCTTCAGCCTTTTCAGTTTCAACCTAAGCGCACTGTAAATTTACAGTACGACCAGAGAAGTGAGGAAAGCAAATGCAAGAAATGGCGCTCACTACCCAGAAAGCATTGAGACTTGAGCCTAAATAACAATGGGTACTGACCTTGAGTGAGAATGAAATAGTTATAGCCTTTTTCTACTAGAACTACTTGTCTTGACTCAACTTTTTTTTGGTTTTCCATTGTGGTTGTGTGCGTTTTTTCGTAGCTGTTTTGTCAAGGTTTACTTCGTGCAAAGCCAGTACTAAAGTATGAAGTGAACAGACTGACAGGCACTGCTTGGTCTGATAGAGGGCCGTCAGCAAAGAGTCACTTTTTAGTTTACATGCGAGAAAATCACCTTCACCAGTACCACTGAAATTGAACTCGCTATGTTGGCCCTTCCTCATATATCTCTAGCCAAGTCTATGTAATTAAGGAATTACATAATAACAGGCTTTATACAGGTGGTGTGAATTAAGGTAGGTTATCAATAAAAATACTGAAGCAATGTGGGCAATAGACATGGACATAGAGTGCAATGCTAGTAAATTTAACCTTAAGAGTGTGTAGACCTACAAAATGGAAGAACCACATAGAAACACATGCAAAGAGAGAGAATGACAGGGAGTGCTAGCCAGGCTAGAGCCGTCTAGTGCTTCCACTCAATGTCACATTATGCTATTGTACTAGTCAGGTACGTATTACAGATGCATATTACATATTATTTCATCCGCAAGGATGCATCATGCTGCTGATGCAAAGCTTGAAAATTCTTGCCTCTTCTAGAAAGGAGACTAAAGCAGCAAAGATATTTAAAGGCTAAAGTCTCTAGTCCCTATCTTGTGACTGTCATGAACATACAGTGGGGAAAACAAGTATTTGATCCCTTGCTGATTTTGTTGGTTTGGCCACTAATAAAGACTCGATCAGTCTGTAATATTAATGGCAGGTGTAGTTTAACATGCTGAGACAGACTATCACAAAGAAAATCAAGAAATCGACTTTAAAGAATTTGTATTAATTTATTTGCATTTTATTGAGGAAAATAAGTATTTGAACCCTCTTGCCAAAAGGACTTAGTACTTTGTAGCAAACCCCTTATTAGCAAGCACAGAGGTCAGATGTTTTTTGTAGTTGATGACCAGGTTTCTGCACATATTAGGAGAAATTTTGGTCCACTCAAGATTCAATGGCTGTCACTTGGCAACTCTGAGCTTCAGCTTTCACCATAGATTTTCTATAGGATTCAGGTCCGGAGACTGGCTGGGCCACTCCATGACCTTGATATGTTTCTTCTTCAGCCATTCCTTGGTTGCCTTGGCTGTATGCTTTGGGTCGTTATCCTGCTGGAAGACCCATCCACGACCCATTTTAAGTTTCCTGGCAGAGGGAAGGAGGTTTTCACTCAAGATTTTACGGTACATGGCTCTGTCCATCCTCCAATTGATACGGTGAAGTAGCCCTGTGCCCTGTGCAGAAAAACACCCCCAAAGCATAATGTTACCACCTCCATGCTTGACAGTGGGGATGGTGTTCTTGGGGTCATAAGTAGCATCTCCAGACACGATGGGTTGAATTGATGCCAAAGAGCTCAATTTTGGTCTCATCTGACCATAACACCTTCTCCCAGTCACTCTCCAAGTCATTCAGATGTTCATTGGCAAAGTTCAGGCAGGCCTGCACATGTGTTTTCTTAAGCAGGGGTACTTTGCGAGCACTGCAAGATGTTAGACCATTGCGGTGTAAAGTGTTACCAACTGTTTGCTTGGTGACTGTGATCCCAGCTGCTTTAAGATCATCCACTAACTCTGCCCGTGTTGTATTAGGTCTATTTCTCACCATTCTCATGATCCTGGAAACCCCACAAGGTGAGATCTTGTTTGGAGCCCCAGACCTAGGTCGATTGATGATCATGTTGTGAGTCTTGTACTTGCGCACAATTGCACCAACAGTTGTCACCTTAACGCCCAGCTTCTTGCTAATGGTTTTGTAGCCCATACCGGTCTTGTGCAGGTCTACAATCTTCTCCCTTAAATCCACAGAAAGCTCTTTAGTCTTTCCCATGTTGGAGAGTTTGGAGTCTGACAAACTGATTGATTCTGTGGCCAGGTGGCTTTTATTACAAGTCATTAGTGATATCAGGTGTCTTCAATTTAGGTGACAAGGTAATTTGGAGAGTCTAACTTGTCTGTATTAACAAGAACTCTTGATGGTTACTAGGGGATCAAATACTTCTTTTTCTCAATAAAATACAAATAAATTAATATAGATATGTAAAAGTTATTTTCTGGATTTTCTTTTTGATATTCTGTCTCCACATGTTACAATACACCTACCATTAAAATTACAGACTGATCAAGTCTTAGTGGGTAAACCAATAAAATCAGCAAGGGATCAAATACTTGTTTTTCCCACTGTACATGAACAGGTTTGCAGCTTTTGCAAATGACAGGTTGCACCGGTGTCATCCTGATTCACCGCTTCATAAAAGTTATTCATGGCAGCACATTACCACCCTCTTTTTCCTTGTTTTTGGTTCCTTCTTTTTTCAGTTTGTCACATACCACCTTTGCCAGCATTGCCATCTCTGATCATAAACAAAGCAGCATGCATAGACGCAACTATGTCAAATTACTGCCAGATAAAAAGGTGACTATTTCAAAGTGTGCTTGCTTTTTTGGATGTACATAATAATATTTAACGATGTTTTTTTTTTTTTTTTTGATTTACATTTACATTTAGGCATTTAGCAGACGCTTTTATCCAAAGCGACTTACAAAAGAGGATAACATTCAAGCTACAACACAATGAACTAACAAGGAGTGTGTATTGCTAACATAGAATCTGCACTGTTTTAAGTTGAAAGTGCAATAGTGTAACACAATGTAGAGAAATTAAATTATTAAGTGCATTCTCAAAGTTTACGTCAGGCAGGCACCTGAATTTAATTAAAATCTTATTTTTGGTCTGGTCAACCACCTGATCCGCTGTTTAGCCACAAAGTACGCAGCTGAAACCACCATGCGTGTATCTCCAGTATGTATCCAAAGGCTTAGATTTTCTCAGCCAAAAAAATTGTAGGACCATTCAATGAACAGAGAGTGGGCTACGTCCTTGGTGGGAAGGCTGAAAGCAATGTCATGATCAAATAGCTGAAGGCACAATAGCATACTTCGAATAAACAGTAATTAGGAGTTTATATTGGATAAATTCTTAGTTAATGGTCTAGAACAAACTCATGCAGAATAAGGTATTAACAAGTGATTTGTAATCACTAACAAATAGCTAATGTTATGAATTTGCATGCCAAATATGTATTTGCTAGTAGAAAGTAAAGTGTATGTGCTAGTATGAAGTGTTGAATTAGAGCGCTGAATATTTACATTACTTATTGGATTTTAGCAAGGAAACTAGTATCTCTAACTCTGACATGTTACCTTGCAACGTTCCCAACACTGTGTGGCATAAGTGTCTATACCACATTAGGTCCAAGTGTCCACAGAGACCCAGATTCAAAACCACCTTGTGTTTATTTCCTGATCCCCATCTCTCTCTCCCAAGCACTTCCTGTTATTTTTCACTGTCCGATCACAATAAAAAGTGGAAGTACAAGATTCATGAGTGATATCGAGCTGAAAGATCATATACCTACAGTTGCTTTTACTCATCTTTTTCCAGTTGTGGCAATAAGTGTGGAGGCCACAGTACATCAAACTAAAATTATAAAGCATCAAATCTATTAGTTGTAGAATGTATTTTCTTGCAATTCATCACTGATGTCTTCTCAAGACTAGCAAGTGACCATTCTGGTAGTCAACACAACATATTTCAACATATTTCAAGATATTGAAAAATTAAAGTCTTCGTTTATATGAACAACACAACAAAAAAAGAAAACATCACAAGATTTCTCAAGATTTGCATCAAATGAGCAATTCCAACATCTGGTGCGCAGCTTAAGGCTGGCACTAATCATCTGTACCCATGACACAGGATATGGAAACATTATCCTTGTGCATGACACAGAATATGAAGAGCTGCGACAGTGTCAGCATCAGTAACTAGAGAATGTAATGCCAAAAAATTACCAGCGCATGAAAATGCACATAGTAGAATTTGTAGCAGTTTGTATGCTTATTTGAAAAGTGAGCAGGATCTGAAGTTTTAAGGGAGTCAGGGGCACTTAAATGGCTTCACCTGAGTTTACTACCTAGTCAAGATTTTAATTGCTTAAGAGCTTTTTAATTGCTTGTTAATTGATCGATGTGATGTGTTGTGAAGTAATATATAAATAAATACATTTTCATAAAAAAGACATTGCACACCTGAGCATTACAAGTGCAGTTTGAAAACTCGAAAAGCCTTGAAAAGCCGATATTTGTAGCATTCAAACTGTCAATGCTAGTTCAGTCAATCACACCATTCCCACATATCAACGTGGGATTACCGTTGGTTTCTGTGGGATTACCCTTGGAGGCTGCAAAATTGGTGCAAGTGATGCTTAAGAACATGCTTAAGTCAGAGTGGCAAGGCTATAGTAAATTTGGAAATGTAACATGAAAAAATATAAAGAATAAAGCTTATATTTACTGCTTCTCTAATTTATTTACTTGTTAATCTTTTCACAGGTCATGCATTCACAGTGCCTCAGTCAGCCTCCTCAGACACCAAGTGTAATACTTGCACAATGACAAAGTACATTCAGAGGTTGGTCACAGGATAAACTTCACATTGCACCTCACATGCTCTGCTCCTGATAACACTGGTTTAATGGTAAAACTGTTTAACTGTCTTAATGAGATCAAAAGCTGAATGGCTTTTCTTGCAACTTAATGAAAATAGAACTGAAGCTGGCTTCTGGCTCTGTATCAGACCTCAGTAAAGCATTTTGTCCCCTATCTACAAATTTTCACTGTGTAGTTAAAAACCTGGATTCCTTACTCACTCTTAATAATAAAGTCCACCGTGCATCTATTTTGTCAAAACTGGATTATTATAACTAACTTTATTTTGGTTTGTCCAACTCTACTGTAACTAGATTACAAATGGTTCAGGATAAAATTGGCTCAAGAGACAGTTCCTACTTGCTTCAAGCAGTTCATTATTATTCCTGTGCCAAAAAACAAAAGTCTATCATGTCTAAATGACTACAGTCTACAGTGATGAAGTGTTTTGAGAGGCTGGTGAAAAACATTATCTGCTCATCCCTCCCAGGCTCCTTTGACCCCTTTGACAGAGCCAACAGGTCCAGAGAAGATGCTATCTCAAACCTCCTGCACACCACCCTAACTCACCTGGAGGGGGGAAGGGGAATTATGTGAGAATGCTGTTCCTTGACTTTAGTTCATCATTTAACACGTTAGTACCACTCACCTCATTCACAAAGATGAAGGCCATGGGACTGAACACCACACTATGTCACTGGATATTTGACTTTCTCACCAACCATTCAGAAGTGTTTAGAAAGGGTGGTCTGACATCTGAAACATTAACCATTAGGACTGGTGCCCCCCAAGGTTGAATTTTGAGCCTCTTGTTGTATAACATCTACACACATGACTGCAAAGCCAACAGGAGTCTCACCTCCATTATCAAGTTTGCAGATGACACAGTAGTCATGGGCCTGATTAGCAACATCAACGAACAAGCCTACTTGTATCAGGTTGAAGAGGTGGCTCAGTCGTATCAGTCTAACAGCTTGACACTGAATGTCAGTAAAACTAAGAAAATGGTAGTGGATTATAGGAGGCAGCAGAGTTGCAGTTACACCCCACTAAAGATCAGTAGACAAGCTGTAGTCACAAATTTAAATACCTTGGTGTCAACATTACTAAAGACTTAACATGGACTGTTAACATCCAACATGTTCTGAGGTCCAGACTACGACTCTTCTTCCTTCGTCATCTAAGGAAATTTAACGTATCAACATCCATCTTGAAGGCCTTCTACACCTCAGCTGCTGAGAGTATTCCTAACAGGTAGCATCATCACCTAGCATGGGAACTCCACAGTCAAAAGATTATACTACTCTGCACAGAGTAGTACGTTCAGCTGAACGCACTATCAGAACTCAACTCCCTGTCATGCAAGACATCTATTCCAGAAGAGTACTTCTAAGGGCCCAAACGATTCTGAAGGGCTCCAAATAATGGACAGTTCAAACCACTAAGATCAAGAAGACGCCTATGTAGTCACAAGGCCAGAACTGAGAGACTCAGGAGCACCTTCTATCCTTATGCCATCTGACCTACAAACACACACTATACTGACTTTGCACACATTCACTCCTCTACACTCACAAACACTACTTCATGGACTTGTCTTACATCTCTTCACACATAACATACCTCTACAACACCTAAATCAATCTAAAAACGCTGCCTCTTTGCCCCATACTTATAAATACATACATACATACATAAAGGACAACGCCCCCCTCTCACACACACACCACTGCCATCACCAGCAAATGCCCACTCCACCCATGAGCCATGGATCTGCCCAAGGTTTCCTCCTTGAACAAGGGAGGTTTTCCTTTTCCTGTTGTTCTTGGGTGCTCCTTGTTAATGTGAGGGAGTATGGCAATTTGCTAAGCTCACCCCGAAGCAAGCCACATAGCTCTTGCCCTTTGTCAACACTATTCATCACCTATCGTAATGCAGCCCTTAGCCACACCCCATATGTAATTTATGCACTATATGCACTTTATCCATTCCTACCCCATGCCCCCCCCCCATGCACAAATAGGCTGAGACCCAGACAAAATTTCACTGTATTTTTTACACCTAGTAATTATATACATGTGACAATAAAATTTCCTTGTATCCTTAAAAAGAATACTTCTGATAGATTACTCACTGGAACTAAGAAGCGTGATCACACAAACAATAAATAGAATTTTAAAAATTACGGTTTGCTTTCAAAGCCTTACATGAATCAGCACCACAATACATCAGCGACCTATTAAGTCCCTACTTTACTGCCAGGTCATTTTATTTTTGTAAATACATTACATTATCTAGTTTTCTTTTTGTGTATTTTGACTATAAAGTGGACAGAGTGGAAAAGTTCTTGTCGAAATGGTTTTAAAAAGTACAATTACACCCTATAGGTAGTTTGTTCACAGTTTTCCCACTAGGCTACCACTAGAGGGAGTCACTGCTCCATTTAAAACAATGTACCCAGGTACTTTTCTTTGTCAAGTAAATAATAGCTGAGGCTGCAGCCAGATGTCATTTACGTTGTAGCCTAAGCTTAAGTGTGACTGATGAGAGCTGGGCAGAATGTAAATGTAACTTACTAAGTGGTGATACAGAAGTTGAAGTTGGTTGATAGCCAGAGAAGACAGAGAAATTGTCTCATTAGGTTATGAACTAAAATGTGTTTATCACAAGCTCTGAGCTCTTGGGACCAAGTTCTGTGAACATCAGCTTGTACGCTAATCTTAGCCAGTAAAGTTACATACACCATGATACTGCATTTAGTCAGCTAATGATTGTTAGCAGCTTTGAGTCTGCGTCACATTGCTACTTTATTTTCATTGGTTCCTGTAACTTAGAGCAGCTAAAGCTGATTGATTGGAAATTCTACCCACAATCACTTCCCCAGTACCCTCTTGCAGATAGAAAGACAAAATCTGAGGCTCCATGTGTCATTTATTTAAATAGCTGGTAACTAATTAGGTCAGCTAGTAGCTGATTAAATAGACAAACAGTAGCCTAGTCTAACTTAGGTCTAAATGAGAAGTTTAGAAAGAATGAATAAATGTGGTGAAAGAAGTTAAAGTTGATTTAATGCTGAATGTTAAAAGTAACTGAACCACAGAATTATTATTAAAGTGGATTGTTAGGTTAGGTAGTGAGCCTACTTACTTTATTTAGACCTAATTAGAAGAAATTTAAACAAGCTGAACCAAGCTGGGACAATGAGCATGTTTACATGCAGCACTTTAAGCTGATTAAAGGGCAAATCCGATTAAAGGGCAAATACCCCATGTATCCACGCCATCTGATCAGATTCAGCTCAATCAGATTGAAATTTCAATCAGATTGAGAGAGGTGGTGTACACCTTTTGATAAACCAAATCCATGGGCATGTAAACGTGCAATCGGATTCATGGACTAGATTTTCCTGTTTGCGCATGTGTAGGGATAAATGCGTTGTGACGCAAATATACGCAAAAATAGCTTAAAAGTACTAGTGGCACCACAAAGTTATAGAAATGACCAGACGAGTTTGCATTTTCACTTATCTTACCATACAAACCTAGCTAGCTAGAAAGTAACCTATATACTTCCATAGGCTACTAAGTGTGGTATTAACTGGCTGCTACCTTGCAAATGTTAACATTAGCTAGCCAAATGGGCGAAAGTGAACGTACTTGTGATGATAATATAAGATGCTGTCGCATAATCTGATTGGAGCACAATACGGAGTTTGTATATCAAGTTCAATGAGTTTATATGCTACAAAGTTAATTTATGAACTTTTAAAAAGTTCATAAATTAACTAAAAAGACTGGCAGTAGGCTAATGGGTGCTAGCTAAGGGACATCAGATGAATGTAATCAAAAGGACAACATGAGAAACCACTGCGCATGTCAAAAGGTGACAATCGGATTAAATGTTTTGAGACATGTAAATGTGGACTGAATGGTTCAAGTGGAATGTTTAATCAGACTAACTACCCTTTTAGGCTTTCGTTCCTTCTTGGGTGGATTATTGCAATACACTGTATTTAGGGTTGACCCATTCCACTCTCTCACTCTTACAGATCCAAAATGCTGCAGCTAGACATTTAACTGGCACTGGCAACAAATTACTCCATGTGAAGAACATAGTTGATTTTAAAATACTGTTTGCTTTTAAAGCGCTAAATAGTCTTGCCCGTTAGCATATTTCCTATCTGCTTACATCATATTCTGCACCCAGCCAGGCTAGCGCCACCTAGTGCTTCCAATCAATTTCTCATTTAGATACACCGCTGCATCAGGGATCTATCTGCAGGCTTAGGTTTCCTCCGACACGGGGCTTTACAGACCAATCAGCAAACAGAGGGAGGGCTAAATGCGGAGACGTTGAACTCAAAAGGCGCGCCTGTACGCGCAACATACGTTGAACACACGACCAAGCAGTAGTGATTGGTTGAAGTATAAAGTATCTGCTCACCAGGAAGCAAACGTATCCCAATGGATAGGTTTCAGACGCTTTGCACAAAGTGAAACGGTGTGAAAGTGTTTGAAATATCAAGTTATTATGCACCAAGGTCACTTCATAATCGTAGTCGCAACTACTTCTATCAGTGCCTCACTCACACCTCAAAATCAAAGGTGACTGTGCCTTTTCTGTTGCTGCCCCTAAGCTCCATAACAGTTTCAAAGGAAAGGCCTCTATGTCTGAATTCATGACAGGTGGAAATTTGCTGAGATACAATGTTTTAAAAATGCTTTATGAAACATCTGAATGAGTGCTCATCCAAGACTGGTGATTCCATACTTTTTGCCAGGGGTTGTACAATGGGTTAAAGGGGTTATTGCATTAGTTTGACTCCAATAAAGTATGTATGATTACATACCTCCCTGAGAGTTTCATGTGTATTCATTCATCTCCAGCTCAGAATTCATGCATCTCCAGCTCAGAAGGCAAGGTGGCAAGTTAATTTTTATAGCACATTTCATACACAGAGGCAGTTAAATGTGCTTTACAAAGATTAAGAAAAATGAAAACAAAATAGGTAAAATAAACATAATAATGACTGAAAAAAGAAAACATGATTTTTAAAGAACTAAGCGGCTGTAGACCACTAATGAACCACCTTTCCACGGAAAAAAATAGAGTTCAAGCTCATGTCGGACCAAATCTGCACGTATTTAACACCTAAACACAAAGACAAAGACGGCAATCTCCCATTTCCAAGAGCCGATTCCGCATCAAACTTCCCTGACCAAGTCGGTGGACAACAGTTGCCATAACAGCTAGGTCTTCTGACAGTAAGTAGAGCAATTATGGGTTTTAATACTAGACAAACTAAACACAAAGCAATCTCTGGAACGTCTCAGCCTTGTGTTAATTCCAGAACAACTAATTTAAGTCTAAATTTCATAAGGTTCAAGAGGGCTGATGAACTGCATTCTGGCCTTCCGATAATCACGTTAGAAAAAAGAGATATGGTGGCCCTATATCTCGTTTGAGAATTTCAGAAATTGCACTTTTTCATTTGTCCATCTGCAGCTATAGATGGACACATGTTTACAACACCCTTGGTTTCCCCAACCGGGGGGAGCCCACTGTGCTGCTGAGGCCCTACATGCAGCAGATCTCTGGCTGCTAGTCTCTGCATACAATTCTATGGCTTGGTTTCTTGGTTTCTAACTATGGATAATAACGCAAAAAAAATTGTTGTACATGCCAATGTACAAAATGTTCTTTACAGTCTTGTCCAGATACACTAAACATTGTATTGCTCATTGTATTCACTTGTTACTCATGCAGAAAATAGAACCCACAAAAGGCAATAGAGATTATCCCTGTACCATTGTAGCAAGTGTAGCACTGCTTATTTGCTATATGTATTTCAAGCTGTCCTTTTAAAATTATATCCAGGCATTCATCTCACAGACTACACCTCAAATTGATAGTACCAAGGAGCATCAAAAACATGCAACAAGTGCCCTTTTGTCTGCTCCTGTTATGATGCTGGTCAGAGACTTCATGCCACCACATTAAGTACTATGTGGAAGATGCCCATTATGAAGAGCCTTCATGTGTCAAACAAAATGCCTTTGACTTGTTAAGGAGAGCACAACAAAATGATACTCATCTACCTCTTTTTGTGGCTGAAATAGTGTAGTATATATGGTAGTTGACCACCCGCAAAAAGTTAAGGCAGGGTTCACACATGATTACGTGGAATCTTCTGGCAAACGAGTTGCAGCAGTGATCAGAGATACCTTATGGTATCTTGATTCCCATCATACAAAGTTTAGGGAACGGTCAATCTGGTTACCAAAGAAGATCTTCCAGCATCTTAACAAATGGAAACAAAACAAGCATAAACAACATCACTGACACAGGAAGGCCTATTTGGTCATGAACAAAGCCTGTCAGTACTTTTGATGTTGCTCATGGTGCTGACTCAGAAGAACTCTGCATTAGCACATGACTTACATAAAATATAGGATATATCTCCCACAATCTACAGCCCGTGATGAGAATAGCAGATCAATCTTTCCAATAAGGATGCCATTAACCCATTCTGCTCTGACTGCAATACCTGACAGTGCAGTATGTCCACCACAATACCAAGAGTTAAAACAACATCTTGACAAAAATGTGCCATATACTCCTGTAGAGTCTACAGAAGATAAAAAGGAAGTCAGAGAACCATGAGAGCAAAAAGGCAGAAGCTATCCTGGAAATTAGTAAGGAGCTATCCAGTTATTCAACATGGGAGATGAGGCGATCTTTTATCTGGAATTACAACGAGAAAGCAAGTGTGAAACCTATGGTTTTGCGAGCTATCTACAGGGATCTGATCAATGAATCAGCAGCAGCGGAAAGTTTCAGGCAAGAGGATCCAGACTATCGTGTTCAATAGCGTGGTTCATTTCTTCATTGATTCATAGCAGCCAGACCTTTTGTTAGACCTTTGAAAATTAAAATGGAAATCCTGGAAGCACTTTGTTTAACACATTTTGGAAGGAAACTGTATTTTGAGGAGTGAGCTCTGGTGCAGGACAGAAGGCATGAGCACAACTTCACATACATGTCGGTTGCTATTCCAGTGGAAGAGCTCCGGCTCAGAGTGAAGGAAAGATTGCCTGACGGAACACCAATACCATCCTCAGAATAATTGTGGTTGCAGTTCATGCCAGCAAACTCATTTGCAGCAAGGGCAATTAAACACACATTCAGGCTTGATGTAAAGTTTGCTGTTAAGACCAGGCTACTGAGGTCTGAATACATAGACTCAAAGTATGCTACTACTCAGTACAAATACCTGAGGCAGTTTGCATGCAAGTACAAAGACGTCCTGTGTGGATAATAAAGCCATTGCACCTGCTGGCAACCCTTGTCAAACAGTTTCAACAGGAGTGAGAGGACACAACAAATCATTAGTTCCTCTAAGTGGTACCTTGGCAGCACTAGACTGTAAAGGAGAAAGTTTTCCAGCCGTCAAGTCCAAGTAGACACACAGCTGAAGTAGCATATGTACTCCGGGAATATCCAAGTGTTAATGACGTAAATTCAGATGTTCCCATTTTGCTGATATATTCCGATGGTTGGTCTGATCATAGGGTCACGTTCCTCTCTGTGAAGTTGGCCCTACTAGCACTATTCATCGCTCTCGACTTGGATGCATTGTATGCAGTAAGATGTGCTCTTCATGGCAGTTCGATCAATCCTGTGGAAAAAAACATGTCTTTGCTAAACTTAGCATTGCAGAATGTTGCATTACAAAGAGGGTGCTTGTTAGAGGAGAGAGGTTCATCAGGGGAAAGAGTGACCTCAGACGCGTGCAACAAGCAGCAAAAAGACACCCCGAACAAAAAGGTCTCAAAGCAGCAACTGAGCCAGTCATATGGCTTGTCAGCCAGATTCAGAAGGATGCAATTAAAAGATGAGGGTGAGTACTTTTCCAGCTGCTTCAGATGAAGACACTGAAGAGATCATGGGTCTACTGAGTCTTATTGATGAGGAAATCACAGCCACTGATGCTGTCAAAATGACTTCCAAGGATGTTTCCTGGAAAAGAACAGCAAACAGGCCTACTACACATTTCAGGTGAAGTGCACATCAGCAAACTGCAACTCCTGTGTATTGAATCCCCCACGTCTCCTTGAGACATTGAGCTTTCTCCCAGATCCAATGCTCAACCCATCTGGGGAAAACTACCTGTTTCTGCTGTATATTCTGTGTCCAAATACATGTAGGCTTTTCTAACAAACTTAGGTTATTATTATCTCTTTAGTATTCTGAATGAAAAGCCAACCACTTGTAAGATTTTTTATTGTGCACAGATGTTTTCCCAGACTTTCTGTTGGTCAGACAGTAAAGTGAAAAAAAGGCATAGTCACACCAATGACTGAAAATGAAGTTTTCTTGCAGGGACAGTGGAGAGGAAAAGTTTTTCAAAATTGTGTCAGTGTTTCAAAAATGTAATGTTGCTTGCTAGCTTCTCAAATTAGTTCTTTGTCTTAAGTCCCATTTGTGCAAGTCATTTACTGAGTTGTATGGCAAACCTACTATAGAAGTAGACAGGCCATCCCTGAAGAAGCCCAGACAGAAATCAGAGACGGCCAAGGAGAAAACAGCTTCTTGTGGCAGCAACAGTTCAGGATGTGATCAGGTTTGCTGAGCCTTTATGATAACCAGTACTATATTTTCTATCTAGAGGTTTTGAGGCTGTTTAATATGAAGATGTTATGCGACAGTGTTATGTCTTCTGCATCATATAATAAAAGTATTGAGGAGAATCTTTTTTGACATCAGTGATGTTGTATGAGACACTGATTTAACATGGATTTGAAATACCTGTGTTGCAGTTTTTGTGGTGTTGGAATATATTTTCTTAGGTTGGAAGGTGAGTAGATTTCAGTGATTTCAGTTTTTTTCACAGCGAGAGCTGCAGTTTGACTGCAGGCTAATGTACAATGACCCCAGATGAGGAAAGACAGTTCTTATTTGATACTTGTGCTGCCTATCCTTTTTACCTTCAGAATCTGAATTAGCTTTTGAATTCATTGAGGCACAGCATCTTTTTTTCAGATGTACATGTATGTCATATGCCGTGGTTATGCAGTGGTAACAAATGTTGCCTATATAGCATGCTCAGCATTCCATTAATTCTATTATTCTATGACAACTTGTTCAAAGTGATATGACAATAAGGTGAAATGAAAATTAGTCCCACCAGAAGTTGTGACAAAGAGTTCTGACAGTTCTAAAAAATACCTTTTGTAATCACAGCCTCTGAATTTTGTCCCCTCTTTTGCAGGTACTATGACTACATAATTACAAACACTGACCTAATGTGTACATCACCTGTGGAGACCCATAACTATTCAAGTGTGGCTGTGGCATTTCCAGACTGCTGCTTTCACTGCGGGAACACTGAGAAATCTTCTGAGAAAAACTGACTTCTTCATTCTTTACAATATTGAGACTGTAGTTTGTAAATCAAGTCTAATTCAGGGGTGTCCAACCAGTCGATTGCGGTCGACCAGTAGATTGCTAAGGTAGTGCAGGTGGATAGCAAAATGCTCCAAATAAAATGCTTTGTAGACGCCTCATTTCTCCTTATTTTGGCTTTGACATGCAATTGACATAAAAGCGGTCGGCTTTTGCAGCTGATGCAAACTACTGCACTCTCCTGATTTTTTGTCTTTTTTGTGCGTAGCCTGAAAAATCTTCTGCACGAGAATGCCCGGGATGTGTGCGACCATACACACCTGCAGCTTAGAGGGAACATAGCTGTCAAATTTTACACAAATTGGTGGTAATGTGGTAAGCAACAGACATACAGGTTCAGCCTTTGTGCTCCAAGCTATAATATTAGGAATATGCAATAATAATAATAATTCTCATCATTATCATCATCTATTAAAAATGTACTCAAATGACAAAGGAGGTCCTAGAAGGTAACCAACTTCTCCTTTATAGGACTTGTGCTGGCTGACATTTAAGTGCTTTGCAATTTAATAAGTGGAGTTGTGCCATTTTTCTGAGGAACTTTCTGGCTTAAACTCTGGCCTAAAAAAACAGATGAAGCAAGAAAATTCAACAAAGGTCACATGAACCAACCAGATTCTAGCCATTCCAAGTGCAAAAATGCAGATCTCAATCTTACCCAAACACAGCTTGAGAGTCTGTGGTGAGTAACTAAAGAGAAACACTTCTGCAGCCTTTCAATCCAGTCCCAGGAGCAAATTATTCAACCTGCCCCTGAGGAAAACCACTCATGCAAAAAAAGGATAACCTGCTGTTTTTGTAGTTTTTTGGCTTCCATCTAAGAGGGACTGGACACTCAATAATATCACTGTACTGAGAAGCCTCAGAGGAAAGCGGCAACGTGTACTTTTACACAAGAAAATTATATTAAATAACATTAAATCATCCATATTACGATAACATATCATATACCTGATGACATTACATCACACAGTGATCACATTAGTCAATAACCTAAATTAGAAGACAACTATTCTTATCATTTAAAATATGCTACTGAATGTATTTCTAAAACGCATTAAAATTCGTATTCCATTCCAATTGATAATTGATGATAAACATCTCTTTTCTTAACAGAATGTAGTACAATATACAGTGTAGTGTAGTTTTACTTTGGAAAGTATGAAGGAGTATATTTCCTGACTTTCAGTCCCAGTACTACTATGCCTATATCAAATGTTCTTAGAGCATTGACTGCTAAACCACCTGTTTTACTTGCCAGCTGAAAAACACATTTGCTGACCACAGATGGCTGTTGAAGCACATGGAGACAAAATGTTTTAAGACACTGTTAAATTTTCCATTTCTCCTTGATGAGCATGTAATATTTGTTCACTTGATTGAAAGACTGTGAACAACTTTTTTGTGTTTTTTCCAGTACAATAGGGGAAAAAATGCTGACACTAAAATTAACATAGCATTTCTCAAACAAAAATGGTACTCATTCAAACAAATATGAGAAATTGTGCACAAATTAGTCACTGAGTTCAACCATTTTATCAAATCCTTTTTAGACATGCTTTGGGCTACTCTGAACAGACATGGTTTTTCTGCTGAATGAAAGTATGCTTTTCAGACTTTTCAGTTTTTCACTTCTAACGCTACTTGTAACCATTAACCTGAACTTTCTCTCCTGAAACAATTCCAAGCATAAACACTGTACCTACGTTGAATACCTACTCTTCTACCTTGAGTAGGTTCCACTGAGTAAACCGAATCTAGGAACTCTGAAAGCGTCACCAAGTGGTTGTTTCTACTACACACACAAAATAGCTTAAAATCTGCACAAAAAATTTTAAGAAGGAAAAAAATTTTAAAAAGCAAGAACGGATTACAGACTACCTTATGCAAAAAAGCTTGAAGAAGGGGGAAAAGCAAGAATGGATTACATGGCTCAGTTCTTTACTACCATACAAGTCTGCAAAGCCTTGCAAGAAACAATGTGCAATGTGCACTAGAAACTAAATGGTAGGTTTTTTTTTTATAATAAGACATAATAAGAGTGAAGCCTATGACTAACTAATGATATGAGATTTCCACACAGAGATATAGAGATACATATGCCAGAGATGAACCTCATAAAAGTCAATGATATAAAACGAATCCGTAAATGGGAATAGAAACAAATTCAGCAATCGACTCTGGGGCTTTCGTGAAGACAGCGGAAATCAACAGAGGTATGTTACAGTCTGCTTAAAAACTATAACTTATAATGCTTATTTAACACTACTGAGTTAAACAAGCATGCCGTTTGTTCGTAAGGCTCATGGATATGTTGCACAGGGTTAGAAAGTGGAGTGTAGCCTCTTTAGTGGCACAAAAGCGCTGTTTACTACAAATTTGCCCACATTGCTTGGCTTATTAACTGCCTCGGCAGGCTCACTGCCACCACAATATCTCCGCCCAGGTTCTCCTTTAATGTGTCACAGGGTACTTGCGACTTTTGCCGTGTTTAAAGCGTGAAATTGCCGTGAAACTTTCATGTGCCATTGATTTTAAAAAAAGATTTGTGGATGTGCGTTTGATCTCAAAACAAAACAAACAAACAAAAAAGGAATCAGCTGGCTTAACAACCTAAAGAATATACAAGCTAAGCATCCAAGTTTTGGATGCTGCTATGTCTTGTCTCTATGAAGTAAATTGTCACAGAGAGCATTAAGTAAATTAATACAGTCCTATTATGCCTACGTTTTGCTTTGGACAGGGTCATACTTTGCTTTTGCCAAGTTTACCACTTCACTTATTACATATGCATTGTCAATGTCCATGACAACAATTTGCTAACTTAATGTCTATCAAAATAGACGTGAGACATCAGACATTGCGATTGTTCCAAGAATGGTTCCAGAAACTATGTATTAAGAAACTGGTATTCTGATGTATTTTAAAGCAATAAGAGGCAGATGTAAACTGAACTAGAGGACAAATGACAGCAATCTCATTAATTTCTTCACTTCTCCACTTTCACAAACATTAACATCAATATCTTGTACAGTTACAAATACCGTGGGAACCTGGACAAAACAAGTCAATATAACATAACTTGGGCCATAGAACGTTCAGGCATTGTTTTAGTTGTTAACGGTAAAACCGTTCATACTCAGCCCGTACCTGGTATAGGTAAGCCTATCTATCTAATATGGATATAAATTTATGAGCATCATAAACTGGCTATACGTGTAGTCCTACATACAGTATGTGATTACTAAAGCAGTCAGTCTTAAATACCATGATTTTCAGAGCCATTTCAGTTTCTAAACCAGGTTATGAAATAGTGTTTCTTACGTAGTGAGAAAGGCAGCTCAGATGAGAGCCAGAAGTTGGAGACTAAAATAACAGAGACAGCAGCAAACTTATGCAAACTTTCGAAACGTCTTTCATTTCGCCTATTAACACTGCAACTCCTTGAACTGAAACAGCATCTTGCATTGGCACTGTCTGCTGTTCAGCATCCAAAAAAAACACAGAAAATATAACAGGAATGGAATATTGCTGTCATTTCCTACACTCAAGCAAACAAAACCCTAGAGAAATTATTTTTTGTGAGACATGCCAAAGGAGTTTAGTGTGGAATAATCTAGGCTACAGAGTCTTGCCTACCAGTGCACAAGTGAACGCTTTTCAATTTTATTTCAATGGAGAACCACTCACCCAAAGCCTGAATCGCAGGCCGCTCTTTGGTGTTTTGCTGTTCGCTTTGTCGAATGAAATAAACGTGGCTTAAGCACAGCTTATCATGACCTAAACATTGATTATTTGCCTGCGCCATGGTTGAGAAATGCTGGTCTGGCCATATCAATAGCCCTAACACTGATTTAAATGGAGTAGACTCTGTTTTAATTGACCAGTCTCTGACATCTTTTGCACAGTCAGGAAAATACTGGATATATTAAACGGACATACTGTAGACAAAAGATCGACCACGAAACGAGAATCGATACTAAATTGCTGAATAGATTTTTTTAACCCAGTCCTCCTAATTACGTTGGTGTGGCCTTATGTATAAATTGTAAGGTATCATTTAAATCATTTACTGTGTGGTATATTAGAACATTTTTTCTGAATACTGCTAGCCTTTTTGTAATTTATGAGAAAAAAAAACATTGATACTGTCTAGAGTTATTATCATAGCATCATTAGTAGTTGCTCTAGGGCCAGGGTATTCAATAAGCAGACCGTGGTCCAGATACTGACCCAGATGAGGTTTCATTCAAACCCAGACCTATCCCATCGTGGGTAATAATCTGTGTGGTAATC
Organism: Tenualosa ilisha; assembly: GCA_015244755.2. Classification (NCBI taxonomy): domain Eukaryota; kingdom Metazoa; phylum Chordata; class Actinopteri; order Clupeiformes; family Clupeidae; genus Tenualosa; species Tenualosa ilisha. The sequence continues at coordinate 1,248,822 of PYXC01002776.1, read as the reverse complement.
ATACGTCATCTATGTGAAATTTTCACGGGGCATGATAACAGATTCCCAGCTATTTTTGTGAATTTTCGTGCACTGCTCAAACTGCTTAACGTCCTCTATTCCATCCATAGCTGTAGCTGCATCAAAGACAATGTCACAGTCTCAAGTCCGATATTGTCAATTAGTTGTGCATAATCAGCCATCGGTTTAAGTAGCATGCTGAATGAAGTACAAAACATCTGCTGAATTTGTCCTGAAATGGTGTCTATCTCGAACAGACAATAAAACAAGTGTACGAGAGCTGGTGAAAAAAATGAAACTAAGTTTGCGCATTTGAGTCAGCCGCTCAACCGTTGAATATAAGCCTATACTTATTTTCTTTCCACTATATATATGAATGCAGTTTACTACTTATTTCATTTAAGTTTTCTTTATTAAGATACAGTTACTAAAACTAAACTGAAATGCAGAGGTGCTTTTAATATTAAATAGGCTATTATTGCAAATCATACAGTTGAATGTAATATGTATATGTATATATATATATATATATATATATATATATATATATATATATATATATACACACACACACACACACACACACACACACACATAAACAACAACTAGCTTACTTATTAATCTGCATGGTAATAAGCTGCTAGTTAATGGTGAATGTGTGTACTCTAAAGTGTTACCATATATATTTGTTTTACATGACATGGAATGTATTTTCATCCATCCATCTTTCATATTGTATCGCATTGTATTGTTATATGCATACTGAATTATTAGACCTATGCACAATATTTACAAATTACATGACTACCGGTTATGCATTTACATATTGTCAATGGCAATGGAAGACTGTGCATGTGGTTTTTCAAGTTGTACAAGTGCAAGACAAGTCAGGTGTAGATTTTGCATAGGCCTGCACCTATTACACATCCATTAAAACTGAAGACATTGCAGCAAAAACTGATTAAAACCACAAAATTTTATGTAATTCTGTTTTTCATGTAATTTGAACAATTGACCTGTGCTTGTCCGGACCCTTGAATCACTTATATTTGAATAAACCTGTTCTGGGGTGCTCCTTGTTGATGTCTGTGAAGTGCCACAAGAAAATTCTATTGTAAATGGTGCTGAGTAAATATATTTTAATTTAATTTAATTGAATAGTCGTGTTCAAAACAACAAAAAAAACATGTGGTCACCACATGGTCACATTGAACTCAATGAGTCTGGGTTATAACTGCACATCTAACAAAGATTTAAATAAGCCACTTAATGTTCAAACACACGTTACCAGAACTGGCTTTACTGCTCAAATCCAGGACTGGTATAAGAGTAGTAGACACATTTTCAACCTGGACAAAACCTCCTGTTTACTGCTGCCCAGTCCCAAGAAAAGCACATGAGGTAAAAGAACAGCATGATGTAGATTATTATGGTTGGTGCCACTTGTGCCCTCGTCATCCTCCCACCAGATGTTCCAGTGGAGCCACTAGAGAGAATAATTTACAGTATCTAGAGAATACTAAGCATGTCTTCAAAATTACCTAAGGCTCATTGAATCCAATGACCATGAGCAATTCCATGGGCAATTGCATAGACTCATTTCTCGTTTACTTTAAAAACATAGTATGTGTATACAGGTGGTGGTTGTGTTGGGTGGTCATAATTATTTTACATTTTTTTTCATCTATTTGTATTGCCTTGGCATGTTTGGCTAAAACTCCATTTTACACTATAGCCATTTATGTTGCTCAGTATTCCTCAGTGTGTACTGGGGCATGAACGTGATATACTGCATGTGACTGGTAAAGGCTCTGGCACACACTGCTGAATCCAACATGTTTACCAGAACATAGACAGGCATACAAAGCAAGATTTCTTGCTTCCTAAGGTAACTTCGAGGTTACAGCTGATCTCAAAACAGCATGTCTTGTCATATACAATACATAGAGAAAACTGTTCTTTTAGAGATCAGTGGAAGTTACCTGGGTAAAAAGTTACCTAGGTAAACCAGTAATCTTGCTACATAGTTGCTTCGGGTGTTCTTCTGTTCTTGGGAGCTCTGAATGTGTCTTGCAATAACACTTCATATTTTACATTTTTTAATACAGATTAAAGGCATTTACAGTTATTATGATATTTTCCGGCTATTCACAAAAAAATTTAAGGCCATGTATCCTCTAAATAAACAATGAACAAACTACACAGTATAGAAATTCTTTAACTTTGCACGTTCTTTTAATACCTTATGTATATTAGTCAAATAAATAATAGAATCTAATTAAACATGAATCTGTGAACAGTGTCCGGGTCTAGAAAAGTGATTATATATTATATTTTATCAATGCAGGCTGTTTTCATATCTGCCAGTCATGCATTTTACAAATTCAAACAGTGACATGAAATTGGACAGAAATGCATTAAGAGCATTAAGATGCAATACAGATCAACACAGACTAAATCTAATCTGTTGATATCTTGTCACTTATCAATGAACTGGTGTCACACCTAATATTCGTAGCCAAGTTGGAATAAATTGCAAACAATATATCAAACAACCATCAAAATCTCAACAAAAGATGTCCCAACTTTGTAGACACAAATCCTTCCATCTATGCAACGGTCCAAACTTATTAACCCATGCATCACAGAGTTCTGTTATTCATGCAGAATGTTGTTAAGTAAAAACTAATTCCTGTAGCTTTTACATTTCCTATCCACTGTGAGTGCTTGCACTGAACACTGATAGTATGACACTGGAAACTCTTTAAAGCTATAGCCTAGGTGCTAACCTGGTGAACCTACAGATGTTTTATAGTTTTTTAAGCCATGCATTGAAATACCACCCTTACAGGGCAATGTACTATAGAAAATTAACACAGTAAAACATTTTCCAGTTCTTGGCTATGTTCCCAGAACAGTAAATTTTTACAAGTTCTGATAATTGCTAACACACCTGTAATACAGCTCTGTTTCGGGCAACTTGTTTCCATCCCTTAAAGGTTTGTTTTTGGGGTGCATTGCTAATACGCTAAAAAGTTACCCCCAAAAGTGTCAAACTTCTTTGGGGAAGGGCCACCTGTCAATTTTTATTTATAATTCATTTATAACTTCCAGGTTAAATTGATGGACTATAAAAAAAATACTCTTGATCAGAACAGGTAAATGTAACAGTAGAAATAAAATCAAAGTATACCAATCCAGAAAATCAGGCTCTTAATAAACAAACTGGAAAACTGCTTTTCCAGTTAATTACAGATATTGGCCAGAATGTGAATTAGACTGATCATATTAAAAGGTAATTTCTATCAGAGTAAAATTTGGAAAGAGTTGGGAGATCCATTTATTTTTTACTGCATTAAATATTGAAATCAATTAAATTCTATTCTATTTACATAGTGCCATGTACAATAGAATCATCTTGTGACGCTTTACAGACATTAACAAAAAGCACCCAGGAGCAACAGGGGCAAGGAAAAACTCCTTGTGGTTGTTATTCAAGGAAGAAACCTTGGACAGATCCACGGCTCAAGGGGCAACCCAGCTGCCAGGGGTCAAATACAAATGAAATCCCTCATACAACTAAACATATATTTTAAATCGTCACTAGAGTTATTCTAATGCCTAATGATTGGATGACTAAAGCTGGTTGTTTTGTTCTACTCAGCTGCAATGAAAGCCTAGGAGTTTAATATTTTAGTCTTCTGTGTTTTGAGGCAGTTTTCCTAACTGCAGTAGTTTTTAACCACCCCCACCCCTCCAAAAAAAAGAGAGAGGGAAATTGACACCAGTAGCAGGAGCAGTTTGATGTAACCACCCAGCATGCTAGGGGTTAACGTCTGTTCCATAAACTCCAGCTTAAGAATCCCCTGGCAGCTACTCGTGCAGGCTTTAAATACAGATTTGACAGATGCATTTTACTCCCAGGCACTAAGAAAATAGCCTCCATTGCGGTCTAACACTCCAACACAACAGCAAGCATTTCTTCAAACTTGTGGACACGATGGCAAACATAATGAGATCCATGTTTTTCACCTTTATATTTGCTCCGTGGTTCCTCTCAGCATCAGCATGGCAACACTTCAATGGTGCACATTCCAGAGGGGATATACAACTTCATGAAGAAGACTACCTTCACTCAAGGTTCAAGGTACATTCTCTTTTGCATTAGCATCTACTTCACATTTTTAAGAAGAACTAACATGTATTTGATGGCCAATTTGCAATGGCAAAATGTCACGGTATTACCAACAAGTTTTTTCTGGTTTTGTACTGTTAACTTGCTCATTTAGTCTTTTAATAGCTGCTGAAATCAAATTGTGGATGATGTGAAAATGATACTTTTGATAAATTTGATACGCAAAACAGAAAATATATATATATATATACAAGTGTAGAATTTTATTATTTTAAAATGCATTGCTCTTTGAGACAGATTGAGAGAAAACCTTGACTAGCACAAGGATAGATATTGCTAATGCAAAACAAATGAACAGCTGAAGACTAAACTAAATAAAACTTTAGTTGTACGCTGTCAGCAAAAAGAAAAATATCTGATTGAAAAAACAACATGATGGATTCAGTAACACTGTCCATTTTCAACATCCCAATAATATTTTTCATCTGAAGTGTAGTTCATGTGTAGTTGTTCAGTTTCACTGTATATTCAGATTGGTTCCTCATGTTGGTCCAAACATTTTGTACAAATATAAACACAGTTGATTCAGACTGTTCATGGCTGGGTCTGATTTCTTCCATTCTTGAGCCATCCCACCCATGAGGCATTCAGCAGTTGGCTGAGTTTTGTCTGGGCTGATTCTGATTAGTCAGCACAAGGGACTACTGGGCAGTAAAAGACATTCCTCTGGCTACAAAACTCTCCAGCTGAGTTTAAACTGCAATCCAACCAAGAGGTCAGAGCTTAAAGCCCTAACACAGAGAGGGTCACCCAACAGACTCCACTCCAACACTCCACTCCACTGCAGTACATCAAACCCCATTTTGAAATTAACACAGGTTATGGACAAATTTTCACATGTAAAACGTTTACAAGGACAGAAAGAGACCAAAATACATAAATGAGTATTCCTAAATATTAACATCTACATCAAAATGAATAAGTCTGACTTTAGAAAGATCTATTGGAAACAGCTGAACTGTTTTACTGGAGCTCTAACACCTCTCCTCAATGCCATCTATACACCAATTTGAATTTCATCCAAAACCACAGAGAGATGTAACTACTCTAACAGACTACGACTCCGACTCCGTTTTCTTGCTGGCTGACACTGCAGAGGATACTGCAACGGGGACAGCTGATGGTAAAGTAGTTCTGAGGCACTTGCAGGAGTGATTTATGAGGCATGTCTACTATAGTTTTATAGATCTGTGTTCCTAATGAAAAAAGTATGCAATTCGAAGCAATCATGCACTGCTGCCATACACATGTGGGGATAAATACAAACTGGTTTTGCTTTGTAGTATGACAGCAGCTGCTATGATTGCAGTATTCTGTCAGCACTGTTGTAAAATCAACAGGGAATAGAGAACAGAAACAGTGAAATCAATTATAATACACCAAATGCATTCTAATGGTGCAAGGCCTAAATGACAAAAAGCTGTGTTCCCATTTCCAGATCTCCCCACTTGTCTGCTCTGTGTGTGCCTCACTGGATCAGTGTATTGTGAGGAAGTAGTGCCTGACATGACATCGGTACCAGCCTTACCCAAGGAGACTGCCTACCTCTATGCACGCTACAATAAGATCAAAAAGATTACAGCCAAGGATTTTGAAGATATTGGTGAGCTTTGCTAGCCCAATGTACCAGACTCACTCACTTCTTGAAGAGAGTCTGGAATCTCTCCATTGGGAAATGTTTACAGCCCTAGCATTGCAATAAGGGTAGATATTGTGTTGACTTTGAAACAACGGGTTCAGCCTAACCAGTGGCATCAAGGATTCCCTAAAGATACTTCCTACTTTGCCGAATCTTTGCAAACTGATACTAAACCACACTGGCAGTCAGAATGTATTATGTATTTGCCTTTGCTTTATTAATTCACATTCTTCCATCTTCTGTGTTTATGTTTGATGTTGTACTAAGAGAAGCCAGAGCAGAATATTGGTAAAAAAAATAAACAAGCTAGGCATGCAAGACCAAGCTAGAGCTTTACAGCAACCACTTGCAAGGGCCCTGAGGTTCCCTGGTCAGTGCCACAGATCTGGAATTGTTTCACTGAAACTGTACTCATTCTATTATATAAACATGATGGACCCAGATGACATGACTCTGCAGCTTCCCTATTATCTCAATCACAGCTTTCATGTACTAGGCAGACAAAAAAAAAAACATACAAAGAAAAACTTTGTACCTTATTTTGTTCACTCAAAGATGCAGAAACTTTGACACTATGGGATGGAATAATGTAAACGTGTGTGTAGTGTAAAGGTGGAATGTATGTAATTGTAAAAACATGCATTTTCTAAATAATCATGTTGTGAAAGTTGGAATTATATCTCAACATACAGTTGACTCTGCCAAGTACATTATTTCCCTATATCGGAACACCTCATTGACCATTATCCTGCTAATCGCCCGGTTGCAACACATGCGTGTGGATAATGCGTTCAAGTGTTCAAAACAAAAATGAAACTTGCAGTTCGGTTTTGAAAGCAGCTAACCATTGTTGTTGCTTGCTAGTTCAGCCATTGTTTACAGTGGTTATTATGGTTAGATTCAAAAGAGCATTGATATGGAATGGTGATTAAGCTTCTTTACCAGACCTGCTTCATAGGTGTCCCATTTTCATAGAATAACACACACCCTGTCAGCAGATGAGAAAACAGCATTTCATTCCTCTGTGTGATATATAGCATGTTAAATATTTCTGTCACAGAGAGACATGGAGATTGACCTATAGTGTAATAAGTGGTTAAGACAGCGGTTCCTTATCTTGATTCTGTAAGTTAACTCGACCATCATCATGCCTTTGTTTTGCAGTCACTTTGAAAAGGATTGACCTCACTGGAAACCTCATTTCAGAGATTGAGGATGGAGCCTTTTCAAAGCTTATTCTTCTAGAAGAACTCTCACTGGCTGAGAATCAGCTGGTAAAGCTTCCAATGCTGCCTGCCAAGTTGACCTCTTTTAATGCTAATCACAACCACCTCAAGACCAAGGGTGTCAAGTCTAATGCTTTCAAGGTAAGGACCCCTAAATTGCTGGGATAAAACTATACTATGTTCCTGAGTATAAGCTGCACTGTGTATAAACCTCAGATCAATGTTTAACGCAAATAAAACTGTGTATTGAGCTCACCCGAGTATTAACCACTATCATTAATTAACCACAGTTTACTAGGCATTACTGACAAAGACCATGATTTCTTTAGCGTGTTGTTGGCTAATTCATTCTTTGCTTCGTTTCAACAACAGAAGTTGACCAAGCTAGCAAATCTTTTTCTTGCTCACAATGAACTGGAGGCAGTACCTCAGATTCCAGAGACTGTCCGCCTATTGCACCTGCAAGTAAGTAGGCTAAATCACCTTGAGCTCACGCGTGGGCTGATAAATGAAGAAGCAATTAAAACAGGATATGGCAAAATATGACATATATATAACAATGCACAGATTATTCAAATAGAGTTGTGTGAGTATACCTATTGAAAGTAGAAAAGCCTAGCAGGAAACCATTAAATTTGTCACATTTTTTAATTAAGATTTATAGTTTTGCTTCAGAATTTTATTCCATTCATAAAGGAGAACTGACATGCAACGCTTGCATGAAACTAAACAGTTTTTTAGCTTAGTTTTTTTAGATGTTTTGTATGCAATGCAATGCTTTGTATTGCAATGCTCTTCCATAATCTGGATGACACAAATCTATTGATGCATTATCTTTAGAAATGTTAGCAACGGCAAAGTTTTTAGCCACTGCCATGAGGCCATCCATACCATTTACATTTACATTTATGCATTTAGCAGACGCTTTTATCCAAAGCGACTTACAACTCATCAACTATCAATTGTTCCGGGCCAGTCTCCCCTAGAGCAACTTAGGGTTAAGTGCCTTGCTCAAGGGCACAATGGTGGCAGCCGGGATTCGAACCCACAACCACCCCAATAAAAACATATCTTTCCGTCAGACTAAAGTGAGTCAAGATTCAATCTAGGCCAACCCTGTTGATACTAAAACTCAAAACATATTTAATCCTAGTAGTATAATAGTTGTGTGAAAGGTCTACACGTGTGCTATCAGTCTAGCTATCAGTAGCATCTTATGGAAATCTCAGATTTCATAGTCTGTGGACTATCAGTCCGTATTTGTTTGGAGTTTGACATGTTCAGTCAGGTCTGGTGGAGTTGTAGATTGTCTGACTAATGTAGACCCATTTCGACAACTATAACTACGTTGAGAGCTTGTTTCCTTGACAGCTAACCAATATTCGCATGCAGAATGATCCCGAGAATGCTTGCTTTGATGTAGATCTTTCTACTCTGCTCTACATGACGTCATTTTACATTTGAAATGGCTGACTTTTGGACACAGTAACATAAAGAGCAGCTTCCTGAGCTATGGGAAGAGAAACTCCAGATATATCACCTTCGGCAAAGCGCCTTTTCAATTTCTTTTAATAATTCTAAATGAAACTCGTTGTTTGTGTTGACAGTAAAGCATGCTCATGAGACAATAACTTGCAGACATCATAACTTTCGCTAGGTTTTATTTTTTACATGTCCTGGGCCTGCATTCCCCTGTGAGATGGAGTGTGGCTTAAGCGAATGGTATAGTAGCCCAATATGTGCAACATGGGTCAGAAGGGAAGGGTTTAACGAAATAGCGCACTTGACATTATGCATAAAGACAGTGTTTTTTCTCAATGAGCATTTCAATAAATTGTTACAGTAAGAAAACAAAATGTTACATAATGTTACAGTAAGAAAACGAACAAGCTTTATTTTCAATTTGTTAAGTAACAAAGCCCTCTATGCTCAAAATTTGTGAGGAGTCAGCAACGTCTACAGGCCAGTCAGTAGTGTAAGTATCTTAATTCAGTGGACGTACACGCCTGACAATACTAAAGACACAAATCAGTTCATACGTCACTTACTTTTATCCTAGGTGCACCAAGCTTATTAAATGTAAACTGCCTTGGCAAAAGCATGTCAACAGTGCAGGTAGTGCACTTAACAGGTAGAATTCCGCCCTTAGAGCATAAGCAGAAGCATTATTTTAAATAGAATATTGAAACATTAAATAATGATTTACTGTAGTTGTTTGCATTTAAACTTTTGTTGTGATTAAAATATTATGCAACTTATACTGTGCAAACAATAATTAGCATTTAGGGCACTGCTTACCAAATAACCAGGTGCAGCCCTGTAGCCAAGAAAATTAAAGTGATCCAAAGTATTCTGAAGTATTCAGATTACATCACAAAATTCACTGTAGGGCATGTATTCTGTAATCTGTACTGGAATACAGTTGAGAAGTAACCTTCCCAATAGTGTTCATTATCACTGGAATTAGGATGTTTCACCCCACTGCATCAACATAATAGCCAGGCTGGCATTGCCTAGTGCTTCTGCTCAATATCATATTTCACTCCAGCACAGGCTGCGATCTCTCCATTAGCTTAGGCACCCTCTGACTGCTATCAACATAAGCCAGCAAAAGTGAAGGCATATCAAGGGCAAATATATCAAGTAAAAAATTATAAGTGAAAGGAGAAGAAGACATGAGAAGTAAGGGAAGGAAAATCACTAGTAGTAAATCACTATAGCAAACTAGCCAGGCTAGCTCTGCCTAGTACCTCTGCTCAATAGCCTATTGCATTTCACTACAGAGGGCCTACTAGTCTTTCTCGACGCAAAATCCAAGATTTTGCCTATATCTGTGGCCTCCTGGCACACCTTGATTGCTGTGTCTGTTGTACCACACTGCAGCTTTATAGGCCAGATAGAGCAAAATTACCTTGGCCACATTCAGTACACTCTCAACATCCATGTTAAAGACCAAAATACGTGGTGACAAAAGTCAGTCCTGTCAGTTACAGTCTGGTCAGTGTGGACTGGCAGTTTTGTTTTTTTGCGAACATTCTTAAGAATATTCTTATTCTTAAACTTACAAATCCTGACAACTTCCAACTTTGGAATGTTGGAGTTTGGTGCTGTTTGTCAGGGTAGTGTGAAAGCAGCTTTACACTCACAATTCCTCAGTTTAGCTGAATACAACTTGTATTGATTGGCCCAAGTCTTGTTTCAAGATTTCTGTGGTTTCTCAACAAAAAGGGGTCACCTTATAACCTTTACATGAATTTAACTACACTGTTTGAGCCTCAGTGCAATAATCACCAATGTTCAGATATTTTGCAAGATAATTCCACAGAGCTAAAACAATCTTCTCCTTTCTGTGCAGAACAACAACATCTCCTCAGTTAGTGATGACACATTCTGTAAAGGGAACAATACCTACTACATCCGACCAAACATGAACGAGATCCGAATGGATGGAAATCCGGTCAACCTGGCCCAGTATCCAAACAGCTTTACCTGCCTTAAGTCACTGCCAATTGGACGATACCATTAAGCATGATTAAAATTTGCAGAACTTGCAGAGATGTGCCAAACATGTTTTCGTGTGTCTCCAGTATCATGTTATGGGCTGATTCAGTTTGCTATGGATGACTCAAAGTCTTAAATTATATTTCACAACCAAGATTGGGTGATTTCCCTGTCATTATGTTGTGCCAGTCACACAAATGCTCCCTGACAGCCTTTCTGCTCATCTCTGTATAATAGTTAAGTTTCTTTCTAGACTGACTTTCAACAGTGACTGACCTTGAATCATAACATGTCCCACTGTACATAAAATCCCTCTTGTAATAAAATCTACTGCCTTTGAAAATGACTTTACAGAAAAGTGGAGTAAAGCTCCACCCTTCTCTTAGAATTCTGTGAATTTCCTTCTCTTGAACTGTACTTAATTTAAATGTGTTTCAATTGTAGAACTAAGGAAAATAAGGGACCAACACAGCAGTATTGCAAAGATAAAACAAGGTGGCTAAGAAACCTCAAAGTGAATTATTTTTCTACCAAATGAATGTGTTCATTATTCTAATTATATTATGGCTACTAGAGATACACATATTAATCTGAAAGTAATACATAGGCATATTAAGTCCCTGAAAAGGATTTTCTGAACAGTGATGTTCAATACTATCTATACCCTTTTTCAACACTAATGCCATAACTTAATTACAATACAACACTCTATAATGTATTGTTTTCAAAACAGGTAGAAGTTACACTTACCAGTTTGTAGAATAAGAACACTTGTTGGCAGCCCAACTCTCCATTTCATTTTTCTAACTCACAATATCGGTGATGCCATCCATAACTGGCAACTGAAACATACCTAAATTAGTCCCATTTGGCTGGATAAGAATTTTCATGTGACAGTGCTGCTAATGTAAACAATTACAGATGGCTAAATATTTGCTTGCAGGCAAGCCCTTGGTAGCCCCCTTCATCTTGGAGCTTGTTTTCTTCCTTACCATTACATACAGTGGTAAATGGAGTCACAGGTTTGCAGCTGGTAAAAGTGTAGTATGGAAAATTAAACATTAATCCATTTTTTTTTAAATACAAGTACAAAAAGTGTTCATGTTGCACCATCATTTTATCTGATTTTGCTATCATAATGTATTAACCTAAGGTTAACTACCTATGTGAATTACCAAAGTATGCTGTACAGAAATGCATTGTCTGTGTTGTTTTATGGCATCTCTAATTATTTTAATAAAACAGTTTAATTTAAATCTGTGGTGAGTGATTTGTGCATAACTGCAAGAGTATTATGGCTACTGCATATTAAGTTTTAATAGAGCACTTGTATCCCAAACAGGATGAAAATTCACACTATGACATGTGTACACACACCCCCCACCCCCGTGAGCATGCACACACACATTTTGGAAAATGTGTGTCAATATTATTCCATTCTCTTGGCCAAATTGGCAGTCATAACATGCTTAAAGTCCAAGTAAATAATGGAATGGTTTCCATATTGCCTTTGCCATTTCGATGCTGACTTTACATTGCTGCCACAGCAAGGAATGTGGTCTGATTTTGACACTAAGCATTGCTTCAGCAAACTGTCTACCACCACACACACTTAAAGACATAGTCATTAAGCTACTCAAACCACTAAGAGGATAAATGTGAAACAGTGAATACAGATAAACATACAGAGGCCCATACAAGCCCAGCCAAAGGTACATGTTCAGTATTTATGCAGGGTCAGTTTTGAAGTCAGCTACATACTTGATTGGATAAATAGATTTAAAACAATTGTCTTGTACAAATGTACAAAAACTTTCAAATTGTAGTTTCCTTTGTTTGAGTCCAAACACTGGCCATTTTACATTGTGGCAATCCAATGCCACAGCTCATGTGGGAATATGAGCCACATGATTACTATTGCTGAGAAGGGTAAGGGGGATGGATGACTACCCACTGCATCACTGTTTATTATTTAACTTTATACTGTTTAGTGGCTACAATAGCTGAACAATTTGCATTCAAGCTGATGTTCAATGTTGAAACACATAATTAGGTAAAGGTGGCAACGGGTGAAAAACGGAGGACTTCAGGTTTTTCTATCATAACGCTATTCATTTTTATTTAATGTATTACTTTATTTTATTTCCTGCTCTTTTTCTGCCCTTAGAATCTGTTGTGCCAGCAGGGCTTGAGCCAGTGCCATTAGATAAGTTTATTATGAACTAGAGTTTCCCAGTCAGTCACATCTTTTTATAATTATAACTAGACCCAACATAACCCAGGCAGACATACCAAATTTGGTCCACCAGAAAAGCCCTTCTAACACATAGTCAATTCATACCCATATCAGCAACCCTTTACTCCACTGCTTATCATAATGCTAATCATAATTGTTTTGCTTGCAAGTGTCACATGAATGAGTCATCTGATAGGAACATCAGGACCAAGGGTTTCCAAATGTCTGTGGACTCAAACAAATCTAATGCCAGTCTTTTCCAATTGTTCTGCTTCAAGAACTCAAAGTCAGTGTCTTAGTATGGGTGTTAAGTGCAAATGCAGCAAGGCTGTTGCAGCTTTATATGAATTTGCATTAGTGTGGACATTGTCTAAAGTTTCCAATATACTCACTGTGGAAGTCACTGTACATACAAGGTGTGACATCACAATGTCTTCTAGTCAATATATATAGTGTTGCACAGGTTTAATGGGTAGTGGGACCATATTCTCCTGAACAGGTGTCACTGATGTGCTTCTACTGGTGACCAGGCACAGAATATCCCTGTTTTTTTAATCAGAATATTGGCCATATTCTGATTTCACGAGAGCCATGTAAACCCCTGATTCTGATATAATAATCTGAATAAGGCCATATTTCAGATTCTAAAAACCTGATTAAACCCCCTTCCACATGACTGCATTAACCTGAATAATGGATCACGTAAACACCATAATCGGAAAATGCTCTTTAAAGGAACATGCCAGTAATTTGAACAATATACTCATTTTCCATCTCCTCTGGAGCAAAGCAATTGAGTTTAACCTTTCTCCAGTCCATCCAGCTGTTGGCTCAGTCTGACAGTAGTGCTTTTAGCTTCAGGTTAGCGTAGATCATTAAATCCTAACAAACTTGAATATATATATTTTTTATGTTTTTAGGGTAGGGTTCCATTTCAATTTCAGCATACTTGTTTTTACATTTGGGGGCTGGGCTTATGAACTAAAGAAAAGTTAGCTGTGCTAACCATTAACTTGGCATCATCTTAAGAACTACATACAAAATGGCAATTACTAATCCAATTCATGATCCAAATTTATTTGGTGCATTGTGCATTGCAATACTACTGAAACAGCCCATAATGTACTTTACAGTCCTCATTCCATGTTATTTCTATGAAAGTACATAGGTAACTACTGAGTAATTACTTGAAATTAATACTGGATGTTACCATTTCACTACTACATTTCAAATCTGACCATTACAACAAAGCAATTCCTTGTTTTTTGTCACCATTATGTAATTATGAAAATTTAATAATGAAATTATTGCATACTAACTGTCCATTTCGCTTTGTACAGAAAATTTTACATAGTACAATGTACATGATTTTTTATTTTTCTTCTTAAATGCTATGGCTTTACCAAGGCTAAGGAACTCACCAACTCATAATCTAATACCTCTTAAAAGGGCTGCATGCAATATTGATTTCACAGCTAGATGGCATAAGTGATCACTTAAAGTTATAGAAAATCAAAACGCATTTCAGCACAACCCCACCCATCTCTCCAGCGCATTTCTCCACCCTTCATGCCTTCCTGACAAGTAGCCTACCATACTGATAGCAATAATTTTGGAAGTATATTCTGCCTCAGACAGCCAGGAGCGGACACCATTTGGCATGGCACAGAAACAATAGGGATCATCCTCCCCCGGTGATCAATGTAAATTAACTGCTGGTACCCCTGTGGCTGGGGAGAACCTTTTGCTCATATTTACATTGCAAAGACAAACTTACCTCAGATAGATTTGGAATGTATATCTGTATGTTATGAAATGTGAATTTATTCATGTTTGGTATCATCTTTATTGTCTCAGTACAAGGAGTGCAATAGTCAAAGTGTATGACTGGTCAGGACAATCCATAAGTAATATTTCTGAATCTTGGTGAATACATACAACTGGATAGCCACTTAATAATGCTAACTGCCGTAGGTGTGTCCTTGGGCCATTAGACACAATGGCGCCAGGCAAAGAACCAATCACCTTTCATTGTATTGTACTTCAACTGTATGCTAACTGTCTGCAACTCCCCTCAGTTAAGTGTATTTACACTTTCATTGTTTAAGTTAGATTTTAATGGTGAATGTTTTCGGGCTGAAACCCTTATGTCTCCTTTGACGCACCATTGTAACGATTAAACCTGTTTCCTGAAGTTCCGGAGTCTGCCACCAGTCTGCAATTCTTACTACAAACTAATTGCTTTTAATACCCAACTTCAAATGCATCAGATTACCCATTATGCAGACTATTGCATACAGGCTGTATGTGTAAAGAAATGATAAAAGACGATATTCATAAAATAATGCTTTATGCTTTATGCAGTGCTTAAAAGAATAATGCCGAGATTTTTTTTCGTAAGGGTAGGTCTGACACCTGAACTCACTGAACATGGCAAGCGATTTATTACACATAGGCTTATGCCTCACAAGTTTCTGCTACAATCTTTTGCTTCCAAATCCATATAGGACAGTAAAAAAATCTTCCCTTATCTGACAGCTTTAATCAATCCCTACTGACATCCTTTCATCTGATCGCACATCTTCAATCTTATTTAACTAAATAGACTACATGCTCAGCATTACTCGTGGCTGGAATGGCCAGCAGAATAGGTGATAAATGTAAAGTATTCTACACAGTTAACTTTCGCAAGTATCCATTATCATTGGGTATCGTTTGGATTTTATAGGTACTGATACTGATACTGGTAACTGTTCTTAGCGATACTTCACTCCATAGTAAAGATTGAGGACATGTTAGATATAGTCCTATATTCAGGGTGCGATTTGTTGGGGGGGATGGGGGAGATCATCCTCCCCTCTGGTTTTTACCTCTGCTGAATTAATTTTATCCTCAGGGGGATAAAACCCCATCAATAATAAAAAAAAAACGATTGAAATTGAAATCAGGTTGTGACAGTTTCTTACACAGCTATCTACATTGTTGGTAGCCTACTAACTTTCAACCTGACCCGAATTGTCGGTAATCTCGTTGTTCGCGAACGACAATCTCCACAACTCGTTTTCTGCCGTCTCCACGCTCCCTGTGTCAACAGAAGAATGTGAACGAGGATTTAGAGCAATGAATCATATCCTTACTAATGAGCGCAACAGAATGAATGTGTCCACACTGAACGGTCTTCTTTTTATCACTGTTAATGGGGCAGATGTGTGTTCGTTCCCTGCGCAGAGGTTCGCAGAGATGTGGATAAAAGAAGGACGGAAAACCGAAAACCGAAAAGGCCACATGAAATCCATTTACCATTTATTTATCCGTCTACCATTAACCTAAAAAACCTGTTGATTGCTTACTTTTTCATGATTAAAAAACAACAACAAAAAAACATCCCCCCCTCTGTTTTTTTTTGACACATCGCACCCTGCCTATATATATATATACATATATAGGGTAAAAGTTCTCTCTGAAATAATCACTATAATAATTTAACTATAGAATAACTTTCAACTTGGAAGTCAAATTTTACAAAAAGAAAAAAATATTTTGTTTTACTTGTTTTACTTGTAGTTTGTTAACTCCATGTTTTCTTAATTTCAAATTTGGACCCCTCAAACTTCATAAGTATTTTACTGTTTCTAGCCACTTCCTTCAGAATTCCATTTTTTTATGAAAATATTTTATATTTGTATATAATGACATAATACGTCATATACTTCAATACTTAGCTATTTTTCTACACTTGGAAAAATGACTGATGCGCTAGTGCAAAGAGCTAATCTGTCAGTCAAACCACAAGCCTTGTACAGTGATACACTGGGAAAAAATAAACACAACACCACATCTTTCATCCCTTTAGAGAGTTTTTTTGAAAAACTGTTTTTTAAAGGTGGGCTTAAACGGTGCCACAAACCACAGCCAACATAAGGCAACTTTGACGAATCATAAGTTCATACTCATAAATGTATGCAAAGTAATATTCATTTTCATGTTTAGTTCAGATCATATTTTGGCTTCCTGCATGATTCTGTAAACATTTTGAGAAGAACATATTGTCATTTTTAACAACTACTCAGTAAGGCACCAATTAAGCCCACTATGGCCTATTTAAGCCCACTTCAATGTATCTCAGTGGGGATTGCCTCACTTTAACTAGTTTTTCCTAACCTCTTGTGTGGAAGTGTTAAAAATAACCTTAATTATTTTTTGTTCTTTCACCTTTTTAACCTAATTTACAACTAAAATAGGTCTCCATACATTATTGACCAAAGACTGCTTGTACCATTTTTCTAATTTATACAATAGGCATAAGCTAAGTGCATATCAGCTGTTTTCAGTTAGAAAAGGGCAATAAAAAGAAAAAGAATATGCATATCATGTTTAACATAGGTAGGGATGCACTGTTGTGACATTCTAATAATTCATAAAAATAATTCTGCAATTCCTAGGTTTTGAGAGTCCACCAATAAACAGCATGGATCTGATCTTATTGAACATTAAGCTGTAGATTTTGTTTTGGCTTTGTATGATGGAATGAATGAAGAAATGAACAAATTAAGAAAGGAAGAAAGAAAGAAAGAAAGAAAGAAAAAGGAAAGAAACAAGCAAAGAGGGAAAGAGGAGGAAATAAAACAATAACAAATAAAGAAAAGACAACTGTAAAGAGGTTATGATTCAGTCTAAAGGGTAATTGTGTCTGGCTTTTCAGTCCCTGCAAGTCCCACATAAATGAGGGTTAGGACTTCAAATGAGAAGACCTAGATCTAGTTTTATCTATTCAACATGTCACTGAACTTGTTTTTTATTCTTGTAAAGCAATAACTCACTATATTTTAATTTTAAAATGAAAGTACCACATAACATTTCCAGTCCTTCATGTGAGGAATTACAGTACAGTGAGAAATATTAGATGCTTCATTATGCTGCTTTCTCTCTTCACAGGCCTCGGTTTTGCAACATAATTCACATTTTCTGATATTTTACTAAAGTGAAGTCAAAGGTTTAGTCTCCGCTGAAGCCACACTTTTAAACATCGCGCTCTCTCCCTTGTTTTACTCTGCTGTGTCCCCAGCTTTGCGCCTTTCAAAATCAAATCCAGACAATAAGAGCCATGTCATTGATTTTATCATGAAGATCAGATCACTCCTCCTCTATACAAACATGTGAAAGGGCTTGACATTGCAGACGCTGTAGACTGACACAACGACACAAAATACTGATAGCAGCAATGTTTGCAGGGGAGCTTAACGAAGTGCTGTTACTGATAAGGCATGGGACAAGCACAAATCTGCCTTATTCCTCAGAGCAGGGGCATGTATCGTCATTGTCAAAACTGACCTATTGCAAACTATAACTTTACAGCCCAAAACTGTTAGTTCTCTCTCTCTCTTTCCCTTGCCGCTAGATCTCCAGTCTTATGTGCATTCCACGATTTGATGAAAGCGATCCTACCTAACGATCCTACCTAATAGGTTAGTCGACCTATTAGGTCTACTTAAGTGTTTATTCCCATAAACATCGCCCAAACATTAATTCCATGTAATAGCAAGGAAATAATTATATTTTAATAAGTTTGTAAATTCATTTAGCAGTATCACTTCCAAACATGGAAGTAGGCCTAATGTAAGCGTGAGGATATCCATGGCATTTTTGGACCTTTCAGCAACTTTAACAATAACTTTGTAGTTTAGTTGTTCAAACCAGCTTGCAGTGAAAAATAAAATTATTGTCTTATCATTGTAACTGGTGCCATTAAACTGCACTCTTGTATTGCTTTGAAGTATGGTATACCACACAGACTCGCTTACTGAAACAAGCTGCTCGTAATCTTAAAGTGTTCCGCCTTGCTTGTAAAGATAGCTTAAAAGAGTGCAAGACAGCACTTAACAATGCCAAATCAGCACATTATTCCTCACTTATACACAATAATAAAAATAATCCGAAATTCCTCTTTAACACTATATCCCGTTTAACAAAAAGCAAGAACGAGGTGTCCCATTCCATTCCAATAACTCTAAGCAGCAAGAACTTCATGGACTATTTTAATGACAAAATTGAATCTATTAGACTTAAAAT
Organism: Tenualosa ilisha; assembly: GCA_015244755.2. Lineage (NCBI taxonomy): Eukaryota > Metazoa > Chordata > Actinopteri > Clupeiformes > Clupeidae > Tenualosa > Tenualosa ilisha. The sequence continues at coordinate 1,229,956 of PYXC01002776.1, read as the reverse complement.
AAACAACTCCCTTGTAACCTCAATTCCTGTTGGACCACATGTAATGGTTACAGCTAGCGCTAGTCAACCTGTAGCATACCTTGATTCATTCACACCCACCAATATATCAGAAATTACGTCTTTGATCTCTTCAGCTAAAGTCTCAACATGCTTATTGGACCCTATCCCAACTGATCTTCTTAAGGTAGCTCTCCCTCTATTGGCTGAGACGATTCTTAAAATTATAAATGACTCACTCATAGCTGGGCATGTCTCAAAATCTTTCAAGACATCTGTTATTAAACCATCCTGATGTCCTTGCTAATTACCGACCCATATCTAACCTCCCATTTGTTTCAAAAATAATGAAAAAAATAGTGTCTAAGCAAATCTGTAGCTTCTTAAATGACAATAACATCCAGGAAACCTTCCAGTCAGGCTTTAGAACTAATCATAGTACAGAATCAGCCCTAGTTAGTCTTCAATGACCTCCTTATCGCATCTGATAATGGATATATATCAATATTAATTCTATTGGATCTTAGCGCTGCCTTTGACACTATTGACCATGGTATCCTACTACACAGGCTTGAACACATGATAGGCATCAAAAATACTGCATTAGCCTGGATCAAATCATACCCCCCTGGTTGCTACCAGTTTGTACATGCTCATAATGAGTAATCGACCCATACCAAAGTAAAGTTTGGTGTACCCCAATGCTCAGTGCTAGGTCCTCTGCTGTTCTCCCTGTACATGTTAACTTTAGGATCTGTTATAAGGAAACGTGGCATTAGCCTGGATCAAATCATACCCCCCTGGTCGCTACCAGTTTGTACATGCTCATAATGAGTAATCAACCCATACCAAAGTAAAGTTTGGTGTACCCCAATGCTCAGTGCTAGGTCCTCTGCTGTTCTCCCTGTACATGTTAACTTTAGGATCTGTTATAAGGAAACGTGGCATTACTTTCCACTCCTATGCTGATGATACCCAGCTTTACCTTTCTATGAAGCCTAATGACTATATGCCAATGACTAAACTTGATGCACATCTCCTAGACATCAAAACCTGGATGACTAATAATTTCCTTTGTTTAAATTCTGATAAAACTGAAGTTATGCTGATTGGCCCTAAACAGCTGACCAACACTCTACCCCATCACCAAAACTTACTCAGTGGCCTGTCACTGTCATGTAATGCAAAAGTTAAAGACCTCGGGGTAATTATTGACCAGGACCTCTCTCTAAATAGTCATGTAAAACACATTTCAAAAACATCTTTTTACCACCTACGAAATATTGCTAAGGTTAGAAAGTTCCTATCCTTTGAGGATGCTGAAAAATTAATACACGCATTTATTACTTCCAGTGCAGCCCAAACACTCACCAGGACTAAAAAATATGAACATATCTCTCCTAGCCTTGCTTCCCTCAGTGGCTCCCTATTAAAAGTCGAATTGATTTTAAAATACTCCTCCTAACTTACAAAGCCCTCAAGGGCGATGCACCAACATATAAGACTTACTTGTCCCTTACCACTCTCCTAGAACCCTAAGATCCCAAAATGCTGGTCTCCTTGTAATCCCAAGAATATCAAAATCTACGATAGGAGGAAGAGCCTTTTGTTACCGTGCACCCCTCCTGTGGAATAATCCCCCCCCCCCCCCCCCCCGACATTCGACAAGCGGACACTCTCAATACCTATAAAGTCTAGACTTAAAACCTTCCTCTTTACTGTTTCCCATTTTTAGAGATGGTGCATGGCAAATCATCCCTTCTCATGGGTCTCTTGGGAGGGACTGCATCTGCTGTTGCCCCCAGTTGTGAGGCATGGCGGCCACTGACCATCCCTGCAGTGGTGCTGGGTTGCCACGCATCATACCTTAGTTATGCTGCTATAGCCTAGTGCCGCCACACAACCTTCATGTGCCATGCCACTCTCTTTCAGCTCTCTCTCAATATTTATTTTCATATATATATATATACATATATACACACACACACACACACACACACACACATACATGTATGCCCAAATTACACATTTGCTCTCTGCTGTGTGAGCCTGGCCTAATTCACTTTCTTCCTCTGTCCACAATGATCTTTGCTGAGTGTCATCCCTGCCTCTTTCCGGCCGACTCCTCTCACCCTCCTGAGTGGACTACAACCAACACTACGGGAGGCCCATGTCAGGACCCACTCTCCATCATAGAGGCCCTTCCTGCCCTTCCAGATGACGGACATCTGTAAAGACATCGTCAAATACCTTAATAAGGACCAGTGTAATTACAACACCACAAGCCTTAGTTCAGGAGTGTGAGACAAACAGGAATACCAAAATAGGCATGCTAATAGACAAGCTACTTGAAAACTGGGGACAGTTGGAGCGCAATGAAAGTGTTTATCAGAGCAAGCTCATGTCTGTGATCGGATTTTCTGGAACATTCAAAAAAGCATATGAGGAGCACACTGCCAACCAGTAATGGGAGTACATGGTTTTCCTGCACTCTAATCTGCTTAACGAATCACTGCTTAACGAATCACAAATGTCACTATCAAGGACATGCACAAAACTGCCCTCTTCCTCTGTTCCTGGTACAAAAGCCTCAAAAATGAGGCAAATCTTGCAAAATCACTGACCAACCATGAGAATTTCCTGAGAGTCTGACCACTTCAGCACCACAGATAAGGGTGACAAGGGTGAAATGCTGTCCTAGGTTATGATTATTAGATTAATTTGATTTGATTACATAATTCTTCGTGCCATGACACTGTTAAATCTAATTATTATTAATCTGTTATGACTACTCCAGATGTCATTCAGAGAGAGTTGACCAAAAGTGGACTTTGCATAATGGGCAGACAATTTCTTTTCTGATGAAAAGAATGAAATACAGAGGTACCTTGCTGCCCAATTCTGACCGGATATCTTTGACGAGGACCAATTGCTAGCATTTTTGGAGAGGTAGGCAAGGAGGGTCCTCTGTGTTCCACTTGATGAAATTAATTAGTGTTTGAAATTCCTTAAAGAAGTTTCCCAACAACGCCAATGATTTTATCCTTATCTGAGGGCATCAATATGCTTCAGATGAATCGGTCCAACATACTGGAAAGCTGTACTTACGTCTTAGCATTGTAATTTTATATAGCTAACATAATAACAACGCTGGGACAAAACATAATATCTAGTCTATTCTAAATCTAGGCACCTACAGCCCACATAAACTGTTATGCCTGCTATGTTCAACTGCTAATGGCACAGTAACATTTGTTTGTCTGTTTGTTTACTGTTAATGAAACTTCATAAGGCAATGATTAACCAAGAGCACACTTTATGTTTTTTTTGTATGTCTGTTTAGAGTAATTTTTTAATTCTACATGTTAATATGCGTGTGTTTTCCCCGAAATTTTAACGTGATTATTCGTTGACTTTGGAAATATTGCATTCATTGCATTTAAAGAACAATGAATGTGACATTTTCCTTGATACTTTTTCTGTCAAATAAATACTCAAATTACACTATTACAGTCCAGGCTATATTCATTAATGATGAGTTTGGCCTCATCATCACATAAGTCTAAATGTAGAATGCAGTACGATGCAGATGCTGAAGGCCTAGTTTAGCAGCTAGACAAAAGGCTAAATAACATGAAGAAAGATGGAACACCTATCACATAAGCTGTCTTTAAAACACCCCCACCACACACAAATGCGAATGGAAATGTAGGGTATTGTAGCCTACATAGAGACAGAGGTTGCCTGTTAAAGTCCATCTACAAGAATACCACACACAGCCAATGCTCACCCTGTTCCCCGCTCTCTTCCTTTTTCCCCTTGTTACCATCACTCTCTCTCTCTCTGCTTCCGTCACTTGCTCCAACCAGCTCTCCTACTGGCAGAGGAAATTTGCATGATTTGCAAGAGAATGTATATTACTCACAGGCATCCAGGACCTGCTATCGAAATATGAAAGACTCCTGAAGCTCTCAGGAGAGTTGAGATGTCTGTAGTTGAAAAGGGTCTTCCAGTGTACAATAGTGCTTCTTTTATGGATAGTTATGAGGACATTAATGGGGTTTGGCAACTTTTTTGCCTTTTCTGTCTCTGCTTGTTGGTCATAAGTCACTTAGTGTTTGAACCTAGCCACAGTCTGTGCCACTGTTTGTGCTTTAGTGGGTTTGCTCTAGCAGTCTGCATATAATTTATTAATGCAAAAGTGAATACATTCATTTGAGAATGAGTTTTGTGCAAGTTTGCCCCAGCTGATGTCAGCCTTGATAACCACCATAAATCCATAAATCCATAAATCCATGGAGTGTAGTCATCATTGGAACAGCATTTCATTATACCGGACAAAAATGTTACATAGAACACAAGCCATTTTCATACAAACGCCAAGAAAAGCCCCCAAAGAAAACATTACCTAGCTGCAAAAATCAGTCATCTAGGCAAAACAAGAATTCAAGCATCTGAATTAGGCATCCATGTTATGAACCTGCCACTGCACATGCTACAAAATATTTTGCACCAAATGCCAGCTTGAAAAAATATATTTTGGATGCACAACGCTGTGAGCAACAATGCCAGCAACAAGCATAAACTAGGCTTTAAATAATGCAGCAGTTTGGAGAGAGGGCTGTCTCAAACACAGGGCTTCATATAAAGACTACACAAAACATCGTATATCAGCAGCCACCAGCCCTGAATGACCTCGCCCCACATGCAAAAAAAAACGGGGATCCATCCCATCCTGCACATCACCTGTTTAAACCAAACCAAGCATGTTGTGATGTGTGACATTAGTGAATTTATCATATTCTTCTATGAACTATATATTTTTAATTGAAGGATGGTTCTTGGATTGCACTGGATTGCATAAGCAATGCCAAAGAAATAAACCTAATCTAATCAAATCTATTTCATCTATGCTACATCATTCTCAAATGTTAATCAAGTATTGTAAGGACTACACAGCACAGTTATTGACTATAAAAATCTTACCTTGAAGTGTTGAAATGTTTTCCTTCTGCCCTCACAGTTTCCAGAGAAACTCTTCAATGTTCTGAAGAACGAAAGAAGGCTGTTGGTCTCTTCCAGTCTGGAAAAAAAAAAATCATATACTGCATATTATATCACAAGAGTACTCAAATTCTGAGTCTGATTGGTCCGCATTCCAAATTTTCTGATTCAAGTGTCTGAACAAACACAGGTCAATCAATCAAATGACAGCAAGGGTAAGAATTTCATACAGTTTTGTAGTTTTAATGAGAGTTTTTGCTGCAATGACTTCAGCCTATTTTTCTGTTTGTCTGATGGTTGCAGCTTATTAAAAAATCCACCCCCGACTTGGAAAAGCAAATGCCACTCATTTTGCAACTGGCATTACCCAATGCGCATTTAGTCATGGCATGCATTTTGAAAATGGGCAACTGAATGTAATGGATGTTATAGAACTTGAACAAGCATTGTGTACTTTACAGAAAATCTTGAGTACATTTGTTTCATGCAACCTATAAATCTGAGCACAGCAATCAAATTGCATGTAATCATTCACGTTCATTCAAGTTCAGTGTGTTTGTGGGAACGTCCACATGGGTGTGAGTAAATGCATGCAATGCTGAGTTAATGTAGGGCCAAGGAGATGGAAACTGGACCGCATGGAAGGAGGGGGTGTCAGGGGAAAGGAATATTATTTTATTTATGTATTGAATTATTTTTACGTATAATAACAATAAAAATAACAAAAATAATAATAATAATAATAATAATTTTATTGATTGAAATGACTACCTGAGCACCTATTTATGGCTATGGTGCTGGCCCGCCCTCACCCAAGGTATGCCATGATGAGAGTGGAGGAGAGGTACTGCATGCCGTGGGCCCAGGGCCCCCTGCCCTCAGACTCGCCATATTTTGATGCCAATCCCTCACACCCTTCACACCCCTCACACAACATGCCAAACCTGCCCTATGTTTGAATGGATGTGATGGGATTATGTGCCTTCTCTAATGTGTATTGCATTAAAAGTGGGCATGCAGGGTGAAAACCTGCACAAATTCCCACTTGCACACCGCATTCAACCTATGTAAGCACAGATGTATACCTCCTCTGAAATGTATTTGCATTAAAAGTAGCGAGGTGTGAGGCAAAAAAACAAAATCATGTTCTCGGTACTGGTGAATGTATGATGTGTGCTTCCTACTGTGTAGGTGTGTTGCGTGATACAGGAACAGGTGTGTGTGTGTGTGTGTGTGTGTGTGTGTGTGTGTGTGTGTGTGTGTGTGTGTGTGTGTGTAAGGGGGGGTGGTTATTAAGGAGACCCTGAAACCACCAATACCAGCTTCAGTCAGGAACCAACCAACGGCAGTTCCTGACAGGATTGGGCGACCTAAACCGACCCAGAGGCTCAGGTAGAACAGGAATGGGTGATGTAGAGAGGGCAAAGTGAGAGGAAAAAGTCAAGTCGAGGGGAAAAGAAAGAGAAAAAAAAACTCCAGCTTCCATCCCCCATTCTAATATATATGGCTATGTATTAACAGATAAGGAGAGATATAAAATTGAGACTGGATCTCAGGCACAGAGGGTCAGGTCATGTCGGTAACACTTTACATTACTACCTTATTCTACATGCCCTTTTTCTACCCATAATAGACCATTAACTAAGAATTTCTCCAGTATAAACTCCTAATTACTGTTTATTCGTAGTTAGTAAGTTAGTTGTATATGAATTATGATCTTAATATCCCTTGGTTAGTATGGGCCTTAAAAGGCAGTCGCACAACAGGAACAGTTATTCTCCTTAAATAATATTTAGAAAAGATCAAAAAAGAAAAAACAAAACCAGAAACTACAAGTCCTAATTACATCTTTTTGACTGAGAAAAACTATTCCTGAGAATAACTGTTCTTGTTGTACTACCACCTTATACACCCCTCACCAAGCAAAGCATATTGAGATCAAAATTCATATGCAACAACTATCTTACAATGAATAAGCAGTAATTAGGAGTTTATATTTGAGAAAGAGTAGTTAATGGCCCACTATGGGTAAAATAAGATTATACAGAATGAGGTATTAATAAGAAACTTGTAATGACTAACAAATGGCTGGTATGTTATTAATTTGCATGGTAATAAGCTGCTAGTTAATGGTGAATATGTGTTTCCTAATTTAAAGTGTTACCGTCATGTCTGCAAGAAGGTAATGAAAGATAATCAAGGCAGAGGGTGTATGTGTGGGAGTGAATGGATTGTTGAATGATATATAATCTTATAATAACAGTTTTTTCCAATGGGTAATGTGTACAGCACTTCTTGATTTCCAGTTCATGTGGATTTGTGCTACTAGCAATATTTTATTGTTTGTGGTGCTTAGAGAGATTGCAGATGTATATCCTTGTTAGGGGTGTCAAATTATCGCGTTAATTTCGATTAATTAATTACGGTCATATTTAGCACGTTATGTCTTTTAATCGCATTAATCTCATTTTAAATCTCTTACTGTTTTCTGTATGCCAGTTGCATCATTATAAAATCTGTTTTTTATGTGTTGGGCTCCTTGTGCTTGAGTTGCTGGGGGTGGAACAATGGTCAGTCACACCCTGAAGTGGACATTGTTTGGCTGTCATTGTGTTTGGGGGCAAGGTGAGAAACGGTGATTACAAAGGCGAGGAGTTGTGAAAAATGGGGGAGCATGTGAGAGTAGTCGGCCCAATAAATTAAAATTTCACACACGCCCCGACGGCACCATTAATAAAGCTGAAGTGATATGCCTTTACTGTGAGAAGGAGTTTGCTTACCATTGAAGCAGCTCAAGTTTAGTCTACTACATCAATGCAAAGCACCCAATCGCGAGTGCAGTCACAGCTAACGTTAGCAGCGAAGACAATAGCAATTTAGCGAGCCAAAACAAAGCTCTTCACCAAACTAAACTCGAGGAAAACACCCCACGTATGAGCAAATCTGCAACCGGCTGATGAATGTTCTTGCCAAGTGGATAGCGATGAACTACAGGCCGGTAAACATAGTAGAAGACAAGGGGTTAACAGAGGTGTTGCAAACTGCGTCCAATGACCCATCATACAAGCCTCCGTGCAGGACTACAGTGATGTTGATAACTTACACCACTTTATATGGACCTGATGTTTTATTTCATTTGTATTTTCTAATTATTTGGAGTTTGACAAAAAAACACAGCGGAATGTAAATGGATGCATCTATTAAAGTTTGTTAAAAAATAAATGACTTTATAAAGCCACTTTTTTGTTAATGTCAATCTTTTAATCTACCACAATAATGTAATAATGAATTTAAATGAAAATACCTCAGATTGAGGGCTTTTCTTAGAAATTTAGGTGAGATTAAAAAAGAGATTAATTAGATCAATTAATTAGAGATCGTAATTAATTAATCTCTCAATTTTTTAATCTCTTGACAGCATTACTCCTAGTATGCATAGGGAAGGGGTTGCTGGGGTGTGACAGCAAAAGAAGGTAGTGAGTGATTCTGTGACACTTACCCCAAACCGATTAACCAGAGCGCAATGCCAAACAATGTAAATGTATGTATCTGGGTAGTCAGAGTCAACTCATTTTAGATTCTATGTGGTGAGGTGAAATCTGTGAAGTACCTTGTATTGTATTAGTTGTATATAAGTATTTAGTCATGAGGTAGATGTATTTACAAATTTGGGTCCAGAAGCCGACACCGGGACTAATGGACAATGTTGATTCTCATTTGTGATATGTTGTGACAGTTTTTTTCAACTGTGACAAAATTTTGTATATTTTGGAAAGAATTTTGGGGGGAGGGTATGTTAATCAATTTCAAGATTGGTGGGGGAGATAGAGATCTGAACTCTCATTTGAATGTCAGTGTTAGGGACGGCCACCATTTAATGCCAAATTAAGTACATTTTTCGTATCTCCTTCACAGTGTAAACTTTACTCTTTCCGTATGACTGGCACTTACATCGACGACAATGATTTGTTTTTGTTTGAAGCTATCGGACTCGTAATCGACTGTAAAGCTACAGCCATAGTTGTGAGTCTGCCTATTAAGCCAGTTCAGTTAATTATAGTGCAAGTTAATGGCGCTGGACCTACCTGGCACTGAACCTACTTGGGAAGAGTAAAATGTTTTTAGAGTTTAAATTTGTACGCAGAATTGAATATATAAGATATATATTATGTAAGAGTTGTCTTTGTGTCTGAGGGATATAGACAGATGAATTTGTTTTGTTAATTTCACAGCTGTTCTAACTGATTTCTTCCAGTTGACTAAGGGTCAAAAGTAGGGCTGCAACTATTGAATATTTTTGGAATGTGAAAGTATTCTGTCAATTTTTTCATTGATTACGTAAGTAATCAGAGAAAACATACTTTTGTGTTTATAAGCTGCAATATCAATAGTGTGCTAAGCGACATGAAAGGCCTGTTAACATGACCAAGCAACTGGCTTTAAATCCGGATCAAAAAAGGTTTTTACTCCAACTCTCTAACAATTAAAAACTACAGAACACTTCACCAATAAAGGCCATTTGTCCATAGTTATTATTTTAAAAAAGAAAGAGAGTTGCATCACCTGCAACAAATTCATCGGAGAATAAAGAATAAATGCATGTGCAAAATGGGGAAAGAGAGAATGCTTGCATGTACATCCATGTTCACAGGAGGGAGAAAGACAGATGAAGAACAGCTGACATGAGATCTTCGTATTTACATAATGCTGTGTCATTACTACAGACTCAACAAATCACAAATACTGTTCTTTCTAACTAGCAGCAGTGTTAGTAATAGTTAGTAATCGTAAATTGGCTAGCACCAAGGTTTACGCAACTTTGAAGTTCTGCTTGGTGAACTGCAGTTAACGTGCGGATGCTTTCTGTATTTAATGGTAGGCCAGGTCTGTTTCACAGAGTAGCCTATACACTGCACGATGTTGTCCTCCAAATTAAACATTAAATGTACACATTTTACACCTTTTACGCTTGCCGTGAGTTTTCTGACATCACCATAGACAGTAAAAGAAACCACACCTTTAAATGCCCTTCAATAGCAAAACTCCAGAGCTTATTAGTAAGTTACAAAATGCAAGTGATATCATAGAAGAGACTTTTTAAAAAGATTCACTTTGTTGACAGAAATTAAACAAAGCAACGTTTTTTGTAATCAAATTATTAAACTTCCAATCTAACGCTCAAAAAGTCACTAACACAGACTGTAGAACTACACAGTCCCAGATTTGGGTGTCAGAAGTAAATGTTATCAATTTTCTCCACTGAGATTTTGAAAAATTACTTTCTAAAACATTTTAGGTCTGGACTCAATCTAATAAGTTACAAATTATTGGCAAACATGTTACATTAGTACTGAAACTATGATGTGCGATGGATATATAATAATAGATTATGGGCCACTACATCTTATTTTTTGACTGAATGACAGCATGAAGAAGAGCAGAGGGCAACAATTAGCCCTCTGGCCTTAGTTTGGCCATCCCGGTTTAGATGTTTTTCATCGATGATTTGCAGGGACATAACTTGTCAAACTGCAAGATTCATCTCTCATTTGAAAATGTATGCATTCATGTTTATAGATTTCAAAAGATATAACAAAGATATTTTACAAAATATATCAAAAGTCTGTCATGGGCTTAATTGGTCCCATGGCACCATTTAAGCCCATTGGTGTTCCAAATAAGCCCACATTATCATTTTTTTGATAAAATATAATGATTGATTGATTTACAAGAATAAACAACAGCAATGCATTAATTCAGTGACATGTAAATTGAAAATAACTCTTCAACTAGATCTAAGTCTGCTCAGGTGAAGTCCTAACCCTTTTTATATCCAGTGTTAGGAAAGTTGCTTTTAAAAAGTAGTGTTTGCTCGTTACTCGTTACTTCTTTAAAAAGTAATCAGTAATCAGTTACTTTACATAGTTGCCCTCTACGGCAAGTAACTTTTTATGTTACTCGTTACTTTTATGTTGCTCAATCGGGCAGAATTTTCGCTCTCGTTTTGAGGCAGTGACATCGGTAAGCGTAGCTGGCAATACTTGTGTATTCAAGTGACGTCATGTTTCTTTAATGCATGAATCTCTTTGTCAGTTAAAACAACACAAATAGGCTGCATTGAAGATTGTCCCTGCCTCCATCCCTCAAAAGTTAAGAGTTTGTCTTGCCATGATTGCTCTTCATGCTACCATGAGAGGTTACTATTGCACAAGCAGCAAGCTGAGAAGGCAGTGTCACTGTCAAATCTGTCCCTGGGAAAAGTAACATTGCGCCAAATTGAAAAAAGAACTACGTTTTGTCACCAAATTTTCAGTAGTACACCACTTTTGACCCAAAAAAGTAGTTACATTACTGTAATGCATTACCTTGCAGCACATTACACACAACACTGTTTATAACCATAACCAGTCATTTTTGATTTCTGTTATTGCTTTATTTTCTCTTCTTTCCTTTCTTCCTTATTTCTTTCTTTCTTTGTTTATTCCACCATACAAAGCCTAAACTTTCCAGGTCTAACTTCTGTTAAGATGCGCACCTACGAATAGTACTTTGACCGAGGATGATCTGCTTAGATTCAGTCTATGTTAAGTTCATGTTTACCTACAGCTTAATGGTCAATAAGATCAGATCCGTACTGTTTATTATGTGACTCCCAAAACCTAGGAATCATATGAGTATTTGAGAACAAAGTCACAACAGTGCATCCCTACCTATGTTAAACAAGATATGCATATTCATTTTTCTTTTTGTTGCCCTTTTCTAACTAAAAACAGTTGATATGCACTTAGCCTACTGTATAAATTAGATTAGTGCAAGCAGCCTTTGGTTTATAATGTATGGAGGCCTATTTTTATACTTGTGCATTAGGTTTAAAAGGTGAAAGAACCTGACATTAACAACACTTCAGCACAAGAGTTTAGAAAAAACTGGTTAAAGGGAGAAAATCCCCATTGAAATACATTGAAGTGGGCTTAAATGGGGTATAGTGGGCTTAATTGGTGCCTATACTTAATACTCCTCTCAAAATTAAAGATATGTGTACAGAATCATTCATGAAGCCAAAATATAATCTGAAAGAAACATGAAAATTAATATTACTTTGCATACATTTAGTCATGTAAAACATATTTCAAAAACATCTTTTTTCCACCTATGAAATATTGCGTAAGGTTAGAAACTTCCTATCCTATGAGGATGCTGAAAAATTAATACATGCATTTATTACTTCCAGGCTCGATTATTGCAATGCTGTTCTCTGGGTGTAGTAATACCTACATCAAAAACCTACAGCTAATACAAAATGCTGTGGCCCAAACACTCACAAGGACTAAAAAAATATGAACATGTCTCTCCTATCCTTGCTTCCTTACATTGGCTCCCTATTAAAAGTCACATCGATTTTAAAATACTCCTCCTAACCTACAAAGCCCTAAATGGCCATGCTTCAACATATATTAAAGACTTACTTGTCCCTTACCACCCTCTTAGAACCCTAAGATCCTAAAATGCTGGTCTTCTTGTAATCCCAAGAATTTCAAAATCTACGATAGGAGGAAGAGCCTTTTGTTACCGTGCACCCCTCCTGTGAAATAATCCCCCCCCCCCCACATCCGACAAGCAGACACTCTTAATACCTTTAAGTATAGACTTAAAACCTTTCCTTTTTACTGTTTCCCATAGATACGGATGGTGCATGGCAAATAATTTTTTTAATATGCAAATATTTTCAATCATTATGTACTGAATTATGAAAGATATGGCTAGGGTGATTGGTTGGCCTATTGGAATTGGAATTATGGCTTATGTGATTTGAAATTAAAAACGCACTGCTTTATTGATTAAGATCATGAGTGGAACAAAATATTTTTTTCTTTTTGTAAAATTTGACTTCAAAGTTGAAAGTGGGCTTCAATGGTATATGGGCTTAATGGGTACTCTTATATGACCATAAAACAATTCATTTTGAGCAAAAAGAAAACACAAAGGTACAACACCACAGATATTTCATTTTCTCACAGAAGCAACTACTCATCCCATAAATCGCTGTGAGGGATACAACTTAGCAATTCAACCAAGCTCCTTCTTGAACTGAGGACAACATGACTAACTTCCTACTGCTTCCATCAAGCAAATTCAACTTTCAACGTAAGAAAACTTTTTTAACCCAATTGTTCCTCACTACCCCCGCCACTTTTTTTTGGAACAATACTTCTCTAGAAACACAGAGGAAATATGTATTGTTTAAGACATCTAAAAGCCTACTGTATGTCGCTGAAAGCCTATGTATAGTATTCAGCATTAATCACAACTCTATTTCCCTCTGTGCCCTTTCCTATTCAATATAGGGAAGATCAGGCCAAACCTAACCCAATATGCAACTCCTGGTACAGACTTTGATTATCTCTTGCCTTGAATATTGCAATGCCCTAACAAGCCTTCCAGCCTGCACTATGAGACTGCTACAGATGACGGAGTGGCATATCTGGTTTTCAGTCAGCCTAAAAGACCAAACCAACCCTCTGTTCACTGAGCACCACTAGCTACTCTCAAATTCAAATCACTAATGCTGTCCTACAGAGTGACTGGATCTGCTCCCATCTACCCAATCACCCTCATAAAATCCTCTGTTGCTCCTTGGCTGCTGAAGGAACGTTGTTTACCGTTGTCTTCTTGCACAGGACAATCATGCAATCAATGCACTTACAATGCACTCTACAGCGCTATCTCTTCCTGCTGCACTACTGCACCTCTGCACTATTACCTTCCGCTAATTTCTTGTAGGATATTGATACTCTTAGTAAGAGGTCAATTGTGTTCTAGCTTGTGACTTTTTTGTAAGTCACTTTGAACAAATGCATACGTGTAAATGTCCAAATGTGTTTAGACCAAGATAAAATTGTTGCACCTCTGGATCACATCTAAATATAATGTCTTCTTTGCATGGTTGAGTTTTTACTGAAATTTAAGTTTGGTTTTGTTGGGGGGGTTTCTGGAAGTCTGGACCACGGTCTATATTGCTAGCACATTTTGAAAATAATAGTATTTTGGTTTTGCTTATAATCTTTGGAATTGGGGTTGTAGTAGGGTTGTGGTCTTTTGGGGCAGCAGTTTGACTAACACACACACACACACACACACACACACACACACACACACACAGACACAGACACAGACACAGACACACAGAAATCCAAGAAGCTGTTTAACAGGCTTGGCTCTATTCTTGGGACTATAGTGGAGCTCCTAGGCTTGGTTGTTGAGATGGATGTGGATGAAACTTCATATCCACTGCACAAACTACAGCCAGCCAGCAGAGTTTTTTCAGCTGTATGCTCCTTCACCTCTGCTGTAATAAGGACCATAGCAGAATGTCATTCCTACCCAATGTTATAATAATTTACAGATCCACTCTGTGCTAGGGGAGAAGAGGAGAGACTCTCCAGGGTGTGATTTTCACTGTGAATGCAGATGACCCAGGGGATAAAGAAGCATTTGATTTTGATGCCTGGAGGTCCTTTCAAAGCATGCCTTTCTTACTTCAATTTATTTGTCAAAGATAATGCCATGTGAAGACAGAATGCAGACACAGTTGCGGTCCTTAGGGTCACATGTTTGTGTTCCATCCAGTTCTCAAGCTGGACTACAGTTTGACATTTTTGAGACTTTCCATAGATTTGCACTGGGGCCCAAGGCTGTGTGGCACCAGACAAAACTTTCCACAGATGGGGAGATTCCAGTCTGAGAAAGGGGATGCCATAAAGCACTGATGGAAAAATAATGGACCTTGTCCAAAAGTGTAGAAGACACAACTCACAACTCACACTAGTGAATTTTCAGACTCCTACAGTTCATAACACACAACTTAGACTGGTGTGTTCCAGAGTGCTTCAAAACAAGGCAGACATTTATCCACAATTAGGAAACAAATAAAAGAGGAAGATTTTAAATGTGCACACATACAATGTCACAGCCTCCCAGAATCTGACACAACAAAGGCAAGCATAACACATCATCCTAAAGAATATGACTAAGATCCCTTTGGTGTTGTAACTTAAACTGCAAAATTCCACTCAAACTAGGGTTATACAAATTACTGCACAAAACAAAGTTAAGCTTGACTGAAGTTTGCAAGAATGCCTTAACCTTATCACAGCAAGAAAAGCTTTGATGCGTCATTGTGGGGAATGTGCCTCAGGACCAAATAATTGGAAAAACAGAAGCCAACAAAACATGCCTTGTGGTATTTCAGAGCGACAATGGTGATAAAAGCTCACCCTCCAGTCACAGACTCTTTTAGACACCACATGTCATATGATAACACATGACATTTGACAAAACGGTATTCATGATTTCTGTTCTGAAGAAAAGCAGCCAAAAATATAATAATCAATATGTTCAACCTCTACCGACAAAAATAATTTTAGATAGAATATAATGGTTATAAAAAGTATACAAGACATAAAAACAGACTACTTAAGACTGTGGTAATCATTATCTTTGGTATTTTTCCACCTCTGAAATGCCAGCAGCAAATCTCTGACCATACAATACAATCCAGATGTGTGTCCAAGGACTGTCAAGTTAGTTACACTGAAAAAATCTACTTCAGACAGAGTCCAACTCCTTATGTTTTCATCTTCAAGTAAAATGTGTATTACTGTAATAGATTAATAGGCCATTTTTTATTTGCATCAACCACCTACCTCAGCCTGCCTCAACCACTGTTATATTTCAGTCCATTTGTGCATTTTCATTAGATTAAAATCATGGATGCAGTGGACTTGGTGATTTCAATGTCTCATTACATATTTCATTTTGACTTCATAGCATACTTTGGCTTGGTATATTGCCATAATAGATTAATAGGCCAGGCTTTTATTTGTATGTTACTAAACACATAAACACAGCCTGCTTACTATTTGAGACAGGCACCTATGTGGGCCAGGCCACATCAAACAAAATATTTGAATAACACCAATCATCGCTTATGACATATTTCTTAATGGTACGATTCCTGAGTGAGTGTGTGATAGAGAAAGAGAGCGGGAACACAGATGAAGAGCTAAAAACTGGGAGAAATAGGGCCTATGCTGAAATATATCTTACGAGAATGAAGAAGAAATGATGAAGAAAAAATGGGCTCCATAACAGCGAAACATGTCTTTCAGCTGAGTCTATGCAGTTCTCATCCAAGGCTAAAAGCATACTAAATTTACCTTTAGCCTTTTTTGCCCATCTCAGTGGAATACCACCGACTAAGCATTATATTCTTCTGATGAACATATTATGGGATAGAAGCCTTGCTGTTAGATTCTTTTTATCTTCTTAATTTTCCTTTCACTAAAATGATAATTAAAACTCTTGTTTATCCATCAATCATTATGTAGCAAGTGCCAACCACTGGATTTTTCCCTGCACAGGTGTGTTCTCTCTGTGCACGTACAGATGTGAGAGTTTGTGCTCTGCAGAGTTGGTTAATTTTCAGAGAACCATCACGCTTCATGTTTTAAAACCCCACAGAGTGTATGCACTTGCGTTGGACAGATTAGGTGCTCTAATGTTAGATTCAAATGGCAACCATTCGCACAAGATGTGCTTGCATATTGCAGATGATGCATGGATCTTGAGTGGTTGAGGCTGTTGCTTAACGCATAGTATTGCCATTGGCAATTAACTGTGCTAATGTTGTTACAATAAGTCTATGCACGCCAGTAAGAACATGCGGAGAAACAAGTTATACATAACACATTTCTTTGTGTATATGATGTCAAACAAATTAGAGCCCTTGGAGTCATGTGAGTTATGTGAGAGGACAAACACACATAAACACAGGTGGACAGAGCTTATTACAACATCCTCACCCCTTTTGAGAGTAAAGGTATTAATTAGAATGGCAGTAACAAATTTTGTGTTTTATAATTTTGTATGCAAAATTGTGCAAATGTTGCTATTATGTACACAATATGCACAAAATGTTGAACAATATTGAGATAGAAACTCTAAAAATTACCTAGACACAAATGAACCGATGTCCTTGAACTCACTGCCATCTACCACAATGTTAAGATTCCTCACGTTCCTCATGAAAGTCTCATCCACCTATAAATGTCACATTACATTCACATCAGGCAAAGATTGAAATCAATCCCATTCTTAATAAAATCTCTGTATTGCTAATGCTTATGCTTTTGTTCATCACATGAAAGTCAAGGATCAGAATTCTTTAACGTAATCATTAATTCGCAGTGCTATAAATTCACAGTGCTTTTAACTCAAATTTGTACATTTTCTGTATTATACATTTCATACAAGCGGTAGTGTATGACATATTACCTACCAGCAATTCACAGAGTTTTAAAAAATGGCAGCTGGGGTGCTACACTGATAACCATTCTGTATAACCCTATATTGCCCTCTAGTGACCACAAGAAGACCAGGAGCAAAATGTAAGAATGAAATCCACACTAAGCCAAATAGATTACCTGAGTCTCAATTATCTCAAACTCAACTTGGAAAGAAAGGAGGTGGCAGTGACCCATGAGTTTGTGTTGTTGAACAAATTTGGTTTTACCTTGAAATGAAACAGATGTGTATGAGCATACAAATTACAAACAAATCTTTCAAAACAAGATGAAGACCTGAAGAAAAAGAGTTAACTTAGAAATAAAGCACTTTTTTCATGCTGATGTGAATGACAAAGTGAAATGTATCATACATTTTTCTACATCCAAAATAGCAAATGCTCAAATTTCATGTAATCATTTACATCATACCATGGCATTTTCTTGACCTTTTTTGACATTATTTATGACCAAAATTGCCCTTGCATAATTCATTAACATAACATAAATGTTTGCCTGTATTGTGTACTACCACACATGAGGATGTATTTGTTGTTTTGGAATAGATTTTGTTAGTTATGTGCGCAGTTGGGCAGTGTCGGCCATAATGAGTTAACTTTATTCAGTGGTCCTGATTCTGAACGATGAGCTATTTAAATATGCAAAATGAACAAAAAAAATCAAGACAAAAACATACTTTTCTCAATGGTCTTCACACAGCACTCTGTTAAGGTGATTCCATTAAGTCTGGTCTGTCTGGCAAGGTTCTTCTCCAGTTTTTCAATATGTTCCACTAACTTTGAAATGTCTTGCCGCCTTCCGCCATCCTCCTGAATAGCATTCCTAACATCAAGTCATCAAGTAAGCCCTTGCTGTAATTGTTCTTCACTTTACCATTTTCATTTAATTACATTGTAATACTTACAATACACTGCATACATATTGCCCATGCAGCATGGAAACTTCTCTCTCAAAGTTTTCTTTCTCTGCCTCCAACATAGCAATTTCTTCACACAAAGTAAGTATTTCAGTTTCATATTCTTCTTCCATTCTCTCTGTCTTGGTAACTGAAACACTGCAGCGTAGTACACTGGAAGACACACGACCAAAAAACACTGAAAACCTATACCATTATGGTAGCAATGGCATTTGTTAACATTTTCAGTTCAAGTGCTGCGCCAAAAGAGAAATATATCGTCTGATTGCGATTTCTGGTGATTCTATCAAAGCTAGTTGACAGGTGCAGAAATAATGTTCTCTTAAACATTCGTGTCCCTCTGACACAAGCCAAAGGGATGTGACGTTGGCGATAAGTTTTCTTCACTATGCATGTTATAAACTGTGACTATCAGACTAGAGCTAGTATGTTGACCTTGTTTAGCATTTATGCTGCAAACGTTAGCAAAATCTTAAGTTAAAAGTTCGACCGGAAAATCTAAATAAAGATCCAGGATGCGACATCAAATTGTTAGGTGGCATTACAAACATACTGTTAACCTTAAGAGTTTAACTATTCATGAATTTGGCATACGGCAACCCCAAAAGTTACGTTAATGTACCAGAAAGTAATTAGTGATAGGATACCAAATCACAGCTTAGCAAACTTAGTTGCACGGTATCCACATCTTGGAGGATTGTGGTCACGAATATTTAATAAAACCAACACGATAAGCTTTAAGGAAAAAGTCGTTACCTATCTTCTTGACAAACAAAACCAACCCTTCGCAATTCGTACTAGTGTCAATATAGCTCTTTCCTGTTGATGGTGGCAAATCTCGCGCCAACGTGGACTCTACCAAACACATAATTTGAAGGGGTGACATTAACGCCTAACTCTAACTGGTTCTCAAACTTTTTTGATTTTTGGTAAAACATGCGTAGTGCATGTGGTACGTGAAATAGTGCATGATGATAAAATAAAATAAAATAAACAAAATAAGCAAATAACGGAGGAAAACTGGACTGTCTACGTGAACAATCATGTGGGAACTGAAGTACAATACAGACGGAGCAGTCGGAATTGTTTCTTAAAACACATCATCGTACATGCGCGTGGAGGGCATGCATCTGCATGGAAGATAGCAGGTTAGATGTTTACCACATGCATTGTTTTATTTTATTTCTGGCGGGTTTGTGATATGTAAAATTGAATGTTGAAGAATGGTCGAGGTCATTTTGTCCTTTGTTCTTGATTTGTTATCATAGTTGATATGAAGCTTAAGTGTCACTTGTGATATGATTATTTGAAAAATTGCCTGCGTTAGCCTCGTTGAAAACATGAATATAACTTTTCCCAGTGATGTAATCGGCCATATTGCTTTTTCTGTTTTTGTTTGTTTGTTTGTTTGTTTGTTTGTCAAACAAAGATATCGCGATCGGGTTGTACTTTCCAACCACCCAGATTACAGAGCTTTGGTTGCAGTAAACGTATAACTGCTTTACTCGTTACATGTTTCTGGTTTTTTTATTATTATTACAGGTTTGGATTGAAAAGAGTGACGGATTAATCATGATCACAAAACGTTTGTATGTTGGTGGTCTTAGCCACAATATATCCAAGAAGGATCTGAAAGACAGGTTTGGCAAATTTGGGGAAGTTTCAGATGTAGAGGTAGTGACAAGAAAAGATGAAGATGGTAAGTATATGTGAACATAGTTTGTCAATTTATGATGGTGTTCAACTGTATTGTAAATATTTTATTTTTCCTCCACAGGAAATCCGGTGAAAACATTTGGCTATATCAACATAAACCTCTCTGATGCTGAATTAACAAGATGTAGGCAACCACTGCATAAAATGTAAAATCTTTCCAAATGTGGAATGTTTTTTTTTTCTTTTTGTTAAAGGTTGCTGTTTTCACAGGTATGACAGTCTTGAATAAATCCAAATGGAAAGGTGGCACACTTCAAATTGAAATTGCAAAGGAAAGCTTCTTACACAGGTCTTTAAATTGATGACAAAAGACAAAAATGCCTTCATAATGCACATGTTTCCATTTCACATAAGCTAATAAGTTTTACATTATTTTAAAGGCTTGCTGTGGAACGTCAACAAGCAGCTGAGAATGCCCGAGTGAAAAATCTCAACCAGCCAGAAAGATTAGTTGACTCCTTGAAAAAAGTGGGAGTAGAAAACTTTCACATGAAGGCAGCTGTTCCTGGCACTGAAATTCCAGAACACAAGGTATATTTTAGCCTATTTGTCAATGCAATCAGTGTCTGTGTGTGTGTGGATTGATGTACTGTACTGATACATACTGTACTCTACAGTGCTGTATGCATTACATACAAATAGTACCAGTCAAAAAATTGGACACACCCACTAATTCAATGTGTTTTCTTCATTTTAATGACATCTTTGCACACACTTGGCATAATATCAGTCAGTCTCATGAGGCCCCTGGAATTGTTGTCCCAAGTCTTGAAAGGATTCCCAGAGGTCCTGAAAACTTGTTGGCTGTTCTGCCTTCACTCTGCAGTTCAACTCATCCCAATCCATCTCGGCTGAATTTGGGTCATGATGATTCTGGAGACCAGGTCATCTGATGCGGCACTGTATCATTCTTTTTCTTGGTCAAATAGCCGTTACATAACCTGGAGGTGTGGGGTCTCATGGTTAAAAAACAAATGATGGTCCTACTAAGTGCAAACCAGTTGAGATGGCATGTCCATGCATAATGTTGTGGTCACCATGCTGGTTAAGTTTGCCTTGGATTTTGAATAAATCATCAAAAGCCTCACCAGCAAAGCACCCTCATATCAGTTGGGGGAAACACACATGTAGAAACCATCCACTCAACTTTGGTTAGCCATACAAAGACATGATACATGGAACCAAAAATATAAAATTTGGACTCATCAGACCAAAGAAAAATCCTTGTGCATTGAGGCCCTAGAGGAAGTACAACTAAAAGGGAAAAAATAGCTTGGGCCAAGAAACACAAGAAATGGACATTAGACAAGTGAAAATCTGTCCTTCAGACAAAATCCATTTTATGTGCACTATGACTTTTTGAGGTGAACAAAAAGTGAGCAGATGGTTTCTACATGTGTGTTTCTCACTGTGAGAAGTGGAGGAGGTGGTGTGATGGCATTAGGGTGCTTTGCTGTTGACACTGTTGGTGACGGTTGGCAAACCTAACCAGCATGGCTATCACAGCATTCTAAAGTGACATGCCATCTCAACTGTTTGCACTTGTGGGACCATCATTTAATTTTCGACAACAGGACACTGACCCCGCACCTCCAGGCTCTGTAAGAGCTACTTGACCAAGGAGAAGAACGATGCAGTGCTGTCTCAGACAACCTGGTCTCCAGAATCACCATGAGCCAAACTCAATTGAGATGGTTTGGGATGAGTTGGACAGCAGAGTGAAGGCAAAGCAGCCTACTGGGAACCTCTGGGAACTTAAAGACTTGGAAAACAATTCCAAGTGACTACCTAATGAAGCTGGTTGAGAGAATGGCAATATTGTGCAAAGCTGTAATCAAAGCATCTAAAGTATGAATCATATTCTGGTTTGTTTAACTTTTTTTCTGTTTAGTACATAATTCCATGTGTTCCTTCATACTTCATAGATTTCTTCAGTAATAATTTACAATGTAGAAAATTAAATAATTTTAAAAAACACTGAATTAGAGGGTGTGTCCAAACTTTTGACTGGAACTGTATGTTTGTTTTTTTGTTTTGTTTTGTTTTTTCCCTTCTTTGTAGGATTGGATTGTGAGTAAATTTGGCCGTGTACTCCCGATTCTTAATCTCAAATGTGAAGGCAAGAGTAAGATATCCTTTTGCTACTTCTGGTATTCTGGAAATACCATCTTTAGTTGGAGGATGTAATAATTTGCAAGATTGTCGACACAATGTGGGAAATTATGCATTGACGGATAAGTCACATCCTCCTGGTTACATAATAGATGTTGAATGAAAGTGCATAAGACTAGATGGTGAGGGTCTTGCCTTATCTTGTGTTTTTGTGTTCACATTTTTTCCTTAACTGTTCCTCACAGTTTTAAGTACGATCCATCCAAACACTGTCACAACATAAAGAAACTTGATACAGTGATGGATGTTACGGAGTTCACTTCAGTCTCTCAGCTTACATGGGAGATACCTGGTGGTGATGATGAAATCAGTAAAAAGAGAAGGGGGGAATTCCCACCACAAAAACCAAGACCTAAGAAGATCAAACAGGATTTGTCATGTCCATTGGGTGCATACCAATCTGAAAGCCAGAGAAATCCTACAATAGACAGATTAGATATTAATAATTCTGTTTGTGAAAGATTATCAAACAGAGGGAAACAGAAAATGGTGCAACTAGAATTGAGATCGACCTTGGACAGCAGCAACGAAATGGTGGTAACAACAGAAGCATCTCAGGCAAACAAGACTGACGATGGTTTAGAAGTAGTTGGGGATGATTTTATTGTGAGGTCCATTGTATCCCAACGTGGAAAAAGAAAAAGTACAACAAGCTCTGGGAATGTGGATGATCAAGACTATGACTCTGCAGACACTGATGAGATTCTGACGAGGAGTAAAGCTGTAGATGCTTTGGATACTGAACTGAACACATATTCAAAACCAGATTTGCTCAGTGAAGATGGTGAAGAATCAGATGGTAATTTGGAATCCGACAGTAGTATAGAATCAGATTATGAGTCTATGATGACCAATTGTTCCAGGTTAGAGATATCATTAGGAGACCTTGAGTTGCTTGCAAAGAGATTCTCTGAAAACTCAAGGGAGGAAAATGCAAACGTATCCAAACCAGTGTCAGTTCAGTCACCCAAGAAAGTCTGTATCAACCCAGAGGACATTTTAGCTTCTATTTTGGGAACACACAGCAGTGAAGATGAGGCCAACATGAAGGAACCCAAGCAGAAGAAGTCAAAGAAAAAGAGTATGTCATCTCTCCCAGCATTTATGGGAACAAAAGGTCTTTTTGGAGCTTTCAAAGGCACAGAACAAGAGCTAAATCCCTGCATAACAATGCATAACAGTGTGGAGGAACAAAAACCTAACACAGTGTCTAAATCAAAACATTCCAGCTCAGAAGTTCAAGCTAAGATTTCCCATGTAGAGCCTCCATATTCAGTTACAAACAGTCAGTGCATCAATCCATCCATCAATGTTTCTTCAACTGAGCCTCCCAATAGTGAAGAGGACATTGTGGAGGATGTGGGGACCGCCCATTCTATCTTGCACTGCAGTGCCTCTCAAGAGAATCTGAAGGATGAGAGGAATGTAGCTGTAGATTTCACCTCCACAGGTAAGGACAAGGGATCTGCAGCACCTAGAAAAACTCCTGTCCCTCTTCACATTTGTGATAGTGAGAAGCAAAGGCAGGATAACGAGAGGCGTCTCGCTGGTTTAGAGCAGAGGCAAAGGGAGTCTGCACAACAGAAGAAGCTTATCCAGGGTGCACTTGCTGAAGTGGTGAGTTTTTAAGCCTACTTGACAAAATTTATTTTATTTTAATTTGCATGCCCCTCTAGATGCCAACAAGTAACTAGTTGTTCTCGTTATAGGCTACTTTGGCTATTAATAACTATAACTAAGAATAACTATTCCTGTTGTACTTGTAAGCTCCTTACTGAGCAAAGCATAGTAAGATCATAATTCATACACAACTACTTCAACTACTTCATGCAAACAACTAACTTGCACACTATGAATAAGCTATAATTTGGAGGAAATACTGGAAAAATTGTTCTATTGTGGGTAGAATAAGGCCATGCAGAATACGGTATTAATAAGTCATTTGTAGTGACTAACTAGCAATTTGTGATTGCAGTTGTGATGGAATGGTTCTCATTGACAAGTCGGTATCCTTTTGTCATGTATCAGATTGTATATCGGACAGGAGAATATGTGGAAACATGCAATTCTTACTCTTGGTTGTATTTAGGATTTCTATCCATCTTAAACTATGTTTAAATTGCATATTTAGCTTCCACAAATGTTGCTATTGTAATTTTCAATGAACTTGTTACATTTTGAAACTTAGGGTTGACACTTGAGGTGTGAAAACAGCAGACAAAACAATATTTCCACTTTCCCCTTTTGGGATCAAGCAGGAAGTTCAAGTAGGGAAAATACTATTTTCATAATTTGCTACAATTTTTTTCCAGGATACTCCATATGCACATAGAGGAAAGCACATAGTGTTTGACTCTGATAATGAAAATGATGTAGAAGAGGACTGCTACCTTTCTGCCATCAGAGGTAACAACCTCTCCGGAGAGGAGTCAGAAGATGCTGGTAGAAAAAATCAAAACCAACAGGTAGTCAAATAAACAGTAATGTCAGAAAATTAATACAATCTTAAAATCACACCATTCACTTTGTAATCTGCTATGTTAGTGGTGTATTCCATATATACGCACTTTGGGATTAATCAAATTGTTCATATTTCAATAGCCAAAAACATCAGGAGCTTGCAGACTCTTTGATAGTAGTGAGGAGGAAGAGGATGCTTCAGATGAAGACCGATTCCAGATAAAGCCCCAGTTTGAAGGCAAATCTGGACAGAGGGTATGAAATTTCTTGTTTCTGGTTGAGAAGATTGAAGGGAAACTCTGGCACATTTCCTTTATCTACTTTTTTGTACTTTTATTTTCTCACAGCTCATGGAATTACAGTCTAGATTTGGGGCTGATGAACGATTCCAAATGAATTCAAGGTTTATGGAGAGTGAGGAGGAGGATGAGGACGAGGAGCAACTAAACAAAACAAGTGGGATCTCCGCGTATGGCGATGGTAAAACCTGCTTTCTAAAACGTATAGTTCCGACCTTTGATTGTGATTGGCTGAATCGCCTTAAATGCCGTTGTAAAATCATTACGTCCTTACGTCTCTGACCTTATTTCATTCTTTACATGTATTACTGCATCCTACAAAAGTTACAGTGGCTGTGAGGAAATATTTTTTTGCAGAATAATGATTGTTCATGAATAAAATGGTACACTTCTCACTACTGTGACTTTGTTTGAAGAAACCATGCCAGGTATATGTGGTAACCATTTTAGAAAAACAATTAGCCTTAGGCTGTGGTATAGCAGAAATTTTCAACTGCTAAGGAGATTTTAAGGCACTTCAATTTGTATAGTGCCTAACAACTCCTCTTAGATGTTAGATGTAAAATTCTAATATACCACAGCCACTTGGTGCTTCTGTTTTTGTTAGTGGCATGCAAATGTACTTACATGTCGCTTCTTGTATTGAAGGTAATGTGTCACATGTAATTGAGGAAAAACTTGTCGAAGAAAAGAAGAAAAACTTGGAAATACTTCAGAGTGTTCTGAGCATAAATAAGCAACCTGGTTTTGCTGAGCGCACAAAGAGTAAGATCTTCAGGTAAAAACAAAATGTATATGAAGGTGTATGTTTACGCGTCATAAACGGAACAGTTGTCTTATCATATTTCTGCATAGTCATGATATTAATGATTTTGAAAGTTGTGAAGTTGTAATTTACATCTTGGATGGTGCCTGGTAACTGTATGTTAAAAATGGAAAACAAGCATTTAGATAAATGTGGTTAATACTGTGCTGGTAAAAACTGCATAGTGTGTTTGAATTGGTTCTGAAATAAGCTGAATTTGTCAGTTACAAGAACAGGATAACTTCTAGTTCTTATACATGTAATCACATGCAATTTACTTAATTACTTAATTTAATAAGTTATTTAAGTTCATCAAAGTATATGACTGCCTACCTATTTGCCATATAAGATGGCATGATGTGTGTCAGAAAAAATATTCTAATTTCTTTTCTTTTCCTGCAGAGACGTGTCGTCTTTGCATTATGACCCCTCCCGAGAAGACCATGCAGCCTTTGAGAAAAGCAAAGTACTTAAAACAGAGGGGTAAGGACAAAACAAAATTATTAATACGATCATTTTGTTTCCAAATCTGAGAATGTAACCCCTTGGTGGAATATGCTTGGCATCATATCACCCTTTATTTACAAGTTTCACAGGTACAAAATACTCTTGACATTGATTTGATTCGATATCAGCCAGTCAGCTGAAATATAAAATTTTTATGCCGGTAAAATGCATGTGTGCACTCCATGGTTAATGCAACATCGGCGGCACAGATGCATGCACATGGTGAACGCAGCGCGGGCTAACCTACAACAGTGATCATCCAATTTCGTCAGGCCTGCAGAGGCTATCAGAGCGTGTGAGATGAAGCAATATTTTCTTCTGTCACCAGCACCCCTAAATAAAGAAAGGCCTACATTACTATAGGCTGTGTTACTGATGGCTGCCAAACAGAGCTGACATACCTTAGTGCTAGTTAAATTGGCTTTGAAGAGGAGGTGGGCTTCTTCCATCGTCTAGAGTCTTATTTGACTGTAGCCTCGAAACTGAAGTAACAAAACTGTAGAAGGAAATTTGAGATTTTGTTTGACACTTGATTTTTCTGAATAATATTATATGTGATATTTAGACGGAACAAAACTGTATGCAGTACATTAGGCTACTGCGCTTTAAAGTAGAAATCCACAAGACTGTTATGTCTTGTGTTGAAAATGAATTTCTGGTTTAGAAATGGATTTATACATGTTGATCGACTGCTGGAGGGGTACTTGTAGGCTAAAATCTTGTTAGGCTTTTTTCTATGTTAAAACATTTGACTTGAGAAAAGAAAATAAGAAAACAAGTCTTTGTGTGTGCTGTAGTTGGGGAAAAAAAATTAAAAGGGTATTGGCCAAAATCATATCGGCAGGTCAAACTCCATGAAAAATCGGAAATCTGTGTTGGCTCAAAAAATTGCAATCGGCGCATCTTTTCTACCTGGTAATTCAAAGCAATGACCGTAAAGCTACAAACTGATGTAGTGAATGTGAAAAAATAAATCTTATGGTATTGCCATGTATTTTTTGTTCCTTTTTGTAACGCACTGTTCTACTCTGACAGTCAGTTTAAAGGTATCTTATATTCAATTCAATTCAATTCAGTTTTATTTATACAGCGCCTTTTACAATAGTATTGTCTCATGGCGCTTCACAGAAGGAGCACCCAAGAGCAACAGGGGCAAGGAAAAACTCCCTTATGTTCAGTTAATCTAGGAAGAAACCTTGGGCAGATCCACGACTCAAGGGGCTAACCCAACTGCCAGGGGTCATGGAGAAAAATTACAATCAGTAGTAACCATGACAGACTATAAGTTGCCTATGGTTTAGCTAAGGTTCATAATAGTTCATAATAGAGTATTATCCCACTTTTACATTACATGGTAATCAGTCTATAGGTGGTTATCAGGAATTATGGCTGGACAATGTAGCAGCGGCCAGGCGTAGTGACAAACTCGAAGGAGTGAGATGGGTCATGGGGGTAACAGTAAGGGTCCATTTGACAGCGCCATTGTGAGGGGGGGTCAATCACGAAGCCTCAGGAAGGGGAGTCGGGCCCAGCATCGGCGTCCAGGAAGGTCCTCTGTGATGGGGAGTCGGTCCTGACATGGGCCTCCCGTAGTGTTGGTTGTAGTCCACTCAGGAGGGGAGGGTATTATATTCAATGTTTTGTCTGTGTTCTTATCTTTTGTGATTTTACCGCTGTTACGTTCTCATATTTCTGTGCTTGTTTTCCTCGTTTACCACTTCTTCAAATCTCACTTTTCCTGCTTTTTGCTCTTTCATTAATTAACCCGAACCACTAGTGCCTCGACCACACCTTATCACAACACTGGGCAAGAATTCCTGATGTCAACATGAGCTTTCAGTCTCAAATTTTGGGCCCTTGTGTTACAGTTACTTACAGAGTTGTTTGTAGTAGAAGTGTAATTAAGCTTTTCCATCCTTCATTTCCATTTTTCTTTACTCAGGAAGGCTACCAGGCAGAAGAAACTTGCCGATGCTGAAAAACTTCCTGAGGTGTCCAAGGATATCTTTTATGATGTTGCAGTGGACCTAAAAGAGGTGTTTGGATCAACTTCAACAACAGTGAATGGAGAGAGAGATGTTTCATGGGACAAGAAAGAAGACGAGAAAAATGAGCAGAGCCAAACACCAGAGGGCGACGCAGACATGCTGTCAGGCATTTCCTCACTTGCTGCTCCAGAAAAAGTTGAATCAGCTGGTTTCAAGTTCTCTTTTTTTGGAGCGGATACAGAGACTGTGGCAAATGTTAATGCTGAAAGAGGTGTGTAGGTCTCATTGGTGGTTCCCATTGGTCATGGAATTTCTTGAAAATCATGAAATGTCATTACAGCCTAGTCCAAACATTAAAAGTCAGAGAATTCAGGTAGTAGCATGTAGTTGTCCCCAAAATGGAATATTTATTTCCATGCTTCCTTCTTGGTCGTTATCAAGTATTAACTTCTCTCATACCTTGCTTGAGTTGCTGTGGATAACCTGTTAACAAAGTTTTGCACTGAAAAGACATGAACCTGAAAATAGGATTACAGATTGGTTTAAAACGCCTTGTTTTTTCGGTGGCACTGTATTGTTTTTTTTGTTTTTTTTGTTAGATGAATACAAAATTGAGCCATTAACGGGGCCCAAGGTGTCATGGCAAGTAGACCCTCGTTTCCAGGATAGTAGCTCAGATGATGAAGATACAGAAGAAAATGAGGGAGAAACTAACACTGTTTCTATGGTTGCAGTCGAGTAAGTCTGTGCTTTTAGAATGTTCAGAACCTCTAAAAACTCACTGGTGTATACTACTTGTTCTTAAACATTTTCTCACATGCAGATAAATTTCTCCTCATTATTTCCATATCCATAGATATTTGAAGCCCTCAAAGAAAATGTTCTTTTTCTACCTAGATGATGATCGTTTGAAAGGTGCATATCTACAATTTTTATTATTTTTTAATGTATTTTTTATTTTATTAATTATTTGTTTCATTGAACAGATGATTTTGACAATATGGAACAACCTCCTTCCCCCCATTCCCCCACCCAACCCCCACCCCTCTCTCAGAGGGACCCATATTGTTTTGCAGGCCTGCCAGGTTGGAGGATCAAAGAGAAGAGTGGGAGGAGAAGAGATCATCTTTGATAGAGGTAAAATCCTGAAGGATGATGAATGTTAGTCAAAATGTGTAAGAGAGTTTTGAAAACAAATATTACCCCAACTGTTTATTTTCAGTTATTTGTCCAATTTTGTTTGCATCTTTTATTCCAAATACCAAGGTCATGAAAAAGTTTTGAGTGCACACAAGAATGAATACTGAATTGATAAAAACCCCAAAACAAACCAACTAGCACACACCATAACAAATCCAAACAAAAATTTATTTATAAATCCATCATGTAAAATTACAGTCCATTTACGCATCCTGTTGATGGCAGTCTAATTACACCTAATGACACCTGCTGTTATATTTCCACACAAATACAGTAAGATAGACATTCCTGTTCTTTTGGAGGGATTTTACGTTCTTTCCATAAAGGTACTTCCACAACTTAGAATGAAACTTTAGCACTGGATGATAAAAGATAGATGTTAAAAACATAGATGTGGAGGCAGGAGCTTAGCAGAACATATTAAGAAACTCTACTTTAATGTAGGTAGTCCAGCTAGGCAGCAACAGTTATAGACACACTTGACAACAGGTTATTTATCCCATGACAGTGAGTCAAATACCCCCTCAAGA